>OZ022263.1:118110307-118127807 GCA_963978885.1 Nemotelus pantherinus | reverse complement strand
TGAAAACATAATCGTCTTTATTTTATAATTCGTTAACGGATTATTTATGACTGCAAAATATCGATAGATTTTTCATTCACGTATTACTGTAAGGAAATACAACACTCACATTTTTCAAAGCATCATTAAAATTACCATACATACTACATTTTGAACAAACCCTATTTTTCACAATATTTCTCCCTATTCGCCACTATATGCTACATCATATATTACAACTTGAACGACGCTAAATTAAATCATTCGCAGAACAAGACGAGTTTGAAATTTGCCATACCATCATCTTCGGATGCATGTATTTTTTCTTTTCACCACATTTTTCTTGGTCCATCGCTCTCTGCTACGTGACGTAAACTGCGCCAGGCGGGATATGCGCAGAACATGACGAGTTTTGAACTCGCATTGTCGTGATCTCTAGTATTTGGTTCATGGTGTGACCATAGAAATTTGAGCGGCGATCTGGTTTACAAACACATAGATTGTGGTTTGTTTTCAATAGGGCGTGTCCAAAAGGGAAATTTCTAATATCGTGGCTTCTAGCGGCCGCTGTTCACTTCGTCGAACAGTTTGGTGGCCATGAACCAAATACTAGAGATCACGACAATGCGAGTTCAAAACTCGTCATGTTCTGCGCATATCCCGCCTGGCGCAGTTTACGTCACGTAGCAGAGAGCGATGGACCAAGAAAAATGTGGTGAAAAGAAAAAATACATGCATCCGAAGATGATGGTATGGCAAATTTCAAACTCGTCTTGTTCTGCGAATGATTTAATTTAGCGTCGTTCAAGTTGTAATATATGATGTAGCATATAGTGGCGAATAGGGAGAAATATTGTGAAAAATAGGGTTTGTTCAAAATGTAGTATGTATGGTAATTTTAATGATGCTTTGAAAAATGTGAGTGTTGTATTTCCTTACAGTAATACGTGAATGAAAAATCTATCGATATTTTGCAGTCATAAATAATCCGTTAATGAATTATAAAATAAAGACGATTATGTTTTCAAGTCTTTAGCCGAATGTAGCCAACCAAAAAACAATACCCTGATTCACCTACAAAACAGGTCATTTCGGAATGGTTTGTGGGCGTGCTGGCGCAGTTTACGTCACAAAAAGGGTGTTGACATGCGCATGTCGTGATCTTGTCTTCTTGGTTCATGTTTGGTGGCCATCCACCAAACAACATGCATCGGAATGCAATATCATTCCGAAAATGCTTCTGAGCGGAAAGCACGTGCGTTGTATCTGAGCGATGAATAGAGTTAACTGTCGTGGACGAATTGAAAACAAATACTGTTTAAACATTTTCACTTTATATTTATAATTTTGAATATAAAAAGGATCTTCCATTGATCTTGTAGTATGTTTTGAATAATACAATCAAATTGTCATCGTATCGAATAAGTACACGGTCTTTTTGCACACAAATCACTTGTAACATTCTTACTTTTTTGTTTACTTATTTTGTACTTTTACTGCACTTGATTTTGCTCAGTTTGAGAAAACACTTGATACACACATCTCTTTCTGATCTCCCTCGATCTGATCTTCTTGATTTTATAGTGTTAGGACTGCTGTGGTTGCAGGAATTGCTAGATACGATTTATGTAGCCTGATCTGTGCGTATTTCGCTTTGATCTTAGAATTTTTGTTTTGATAAATATATATGTTTATCTGAAGGTTGATTTGTTTATATGAAGATTGAAGAGTATTGAATTGATATGATGGATTTGTTTATATGAAGATTGATTTATTTTGAAAGGTATTGAATTTCTTCATTCTACCGTTGGATAAAGATTTAGACCGGATGTCGGTACTTGAGGGTTAGGTGCTGACGGTGCCATAACTATAGTTATCTTTTTCGTGGTCGTTAAATAAAACAGTGTTTTTTGCTTAATCACTTTAACATATTTTATTTCTTTATCAGAACTAATTCTTTACTTATAACGTTGAATATATATACTAGTGTACATTCTTATATTAAATTTGATTAGCTTGTTTTAACTGATCTTGATTGGTTGAAACACACTCTTGATTGATTAAACCCACTCTAATCTACTTTCTTCTTGATTGGATATTAGATATTAGAACTGCTGTGCTCGCAGAAATTGCTAAATGCGATTTCTGTAACCTGATCTGTGCGAATTTCGCTTTGATCTTAGAAATAAACATTTTTGTTTTGAGCAGATATGTTTATATGAAGTTTGATTTGTTTATATGAGTATTGAATTGATATGATGGTTGCAGATGAAAAGTATTGAATTTATTTATTCGACTATTGGATAGAGATTTAGACCGGATGTCGGTACTTGAGGGTTAGGTGCTGACGGTGCCATAACTAGAATGCTCTTAAGGATTTATTTTAAGTGTAGGGTGAAGAAATTCTGCTTTTGGTAGCATACAAGCAAATGGCATACCATATTGCCTACCATATATGGCATGCCATCAAATATTGCATACCATAAGGCCGCCTCCATTAGCAATTTGAAATGTTATGCCATGGGAAATTGCTAATGGAGGCGGCATGTAACAATTAGTTAATGGGCTAGAAAACATGCAGTTTTAGCGAGTATATATCACCTATACACTTTTATGAATTATTAGCGATAGTTTGAACGATTTCAAATATATAAGCTTTGGCAATTTGAAAATGAGTTAAAATTATTTACGCATGGTAGAGTAAATTTGAAAAACTGGAAGAATGAAGCAATATAGGCTGCTAAAGTTGAACATAAAACATCGTAACATTAGAACACTTTTCAGCACAGACAAATTGTTCGCCATACCGCGACCAGCAAACTAGGGAAAAAATCTTGGTAATGTTGCCTGTTAATGAGTTGCATCGGCCATAGGGTACATACACATGGCATGCATTATTATTATATGTCGCTAATCGTAAGGAAATTTATTGTTGCTGATATATTTGCGAACAGGCTCGGTTTCGTATAAGGGATATGTCTGAAGATTATCGAGAAACTATCGTTTTTAGGAAACGCTTTCTAAATTGCTTGCTGGGCACTTAATGCTGCCGTTAGCAGGGCTCGCACTTCGTAGACAAAATTTGAAATAGAAGTTGAAAATAAATTGAAGTAGATTTGAAGTAGAAATAAATGAAATAGATGAACGATTGGGGTCACTTAATGTAAAGCATTAATTTATTTTTCATATGAACTAGGTAAACATAATTTTGACGATAACGAATAAAATATTAAGTAAAACAACGCCAAAAACTCCAATCAAAACTTATTTAAACAATAAATTATGGCATAATATAACTTTTATACACAAAACATAATGATATTTGCAGTCTTGACCATTTCTTTCCCAAACTGTATTATTACTAATGTTCGAAGAACATTAGTATTAAAATCGATTCGGCCAAAAATTCATATTTCTTTATATATATATATATATATATATATCATCAAAAAATTTCAGTGAGATAATCTCGGGAACGCGCCATCCGATTGAGCTGAAACTTTCAGGATACATTGGTGTATATGCAAAATAGGTCCAGGTCTCTTTAAATGTCAGTTATTGTTAACCTTTTGGCGCCGGCGGCCATTTAAGTGATATTTTTAATATACCTATTATTTCGTGCACAAATAATTTTCGCAAAAAAAAAGTTAACGAAATAAATTTCTAACGTGTTTTACATATGAATTGGATAATGCTTTGGAATTTTTTAACCCTATGTGTGCGCTGGGTGCCTAAAAAGAGGACGGGAAAATTTAAAAATTTTTAAATTTCGATAACTTTTGACAGAGCTATTCAATCATTACGAAATTTTCAGGACATATTAATATTATTTAGTTGAAGATTTGTGTAGCTTTTATTGAGCAAGCTGGCAACCTTGTAGCTAGGACAGGCACTGAAAGTGAAAACCTCCAAATCATCGTCTCTCTTGAAAAAATGCCGTTTCTTCAAAAAAAAGCCACTCATATCTAAAGTTTGTGCTTTGTTTACATAACCAAAAAAAAAAAAAATATATGGTATAACGGGCACGCCTGGTAACCCTTGCCCAATTTACCTATATTTTTAGCATCAAAAACTTCTGTTCACGGAAACTCACGATCCGATGAGCAGAATGAATTGAAATTTGCAGAATGTATTGGTCTTAAATAGGACCAGGTTTGATAGAAGTGATTTTGAAATGCGGGCGATTCTGTGCCAGTGGTGCCATCTTGAAAAACCACTAAAAAAGATAACTGTTTTTAGCCCTATAAATTCTGATTGAATCGTTCGATTTTGACGAAACTCACACAATTGCTGGACCTTACTTTAAGCCACGTTTATTAGAAATTTGGTCGAAAAATTCGGTTGGAGCTGCCAGCTATGATAATTTTGGTGTGTTCATTTTGAAAAAAAAAATTTGCAAGTGAAAATATTCAAACCATCGAATATTCAAAAAAATGTCCGTTTCTTACAATAAAACCAATCTGTATATAAATCTTATGTTTTATCTACACGTTCAAAATAAAACTTTGGAAATTTCATGTCGGACAAGAACGGTAACCCTCTCCCAGTTAACCTATATTTTTAGCATCAAAAACTTCTGTTCACGGAAACTCACGAACCAATAATCAGATACAGCTAAAATTTACAGAATGCATTGGACTTAAGTGAGACCAGATTTGATAGAAGCGATTTTGAATTGTGGGCAAGTCTGTGCCAATGGTGCCATCTTGAAAAATTACAAAGAAAAAAAAACTGCTTTTTGCCCTATGAAATGTGAATTAATTACCAGATTTTCATGAAATTGGCACAGTAGCTAAAGCTAACTCTAATCTCTGTTTGGTGGAAATTTGGTTGAAAAATTCGAATGGTGCTGCCAGCTATGGTAATTTTTGTGTCTTTGGTTTTGAAAATTCGCTCAGGAAAATGAAACTTTTTGCACTATAACTTCCAGTGCAGTCATGAAATCAATACGAATTTCATACAATTAATGAAACCTGTCATAAACATTATTCAGGCCAAATTTGGTTGAAAAGCCACAATAGGGTTGCCAGCTATTGTTGGTTTTGTGTTTGTTTGCAATATCTTTATTAAGCGGTTTTATCGTAGAATTTTCAAATGGTAATATTAAAAATATTGTAGTGACAATAAACAGCAAATATTAAGCTTTCGATCATTTGAAAAAACTCGCTTCAGGTAACCCTAAATTTCTTTATACTTCTATAACTTCGAATGTAATTAAACAACGTGAAGCAGATTTGATATATTTTTGGCTTTGATACTGGCGAAAGGTTGCCAGCACGAGTCGGTTGTGCTACTTTTGTATCAATAAATGCTTACAGTTAGTATACATACCGGAAACATTTACAATGAAAATAAATAACCGATGTTACAATTCGCAAAGTTCTGCAAATTTTTTGGATCGCAGCCCCAAACACCAACTTCAGTTACAGTGCTGCAGGCACTGAGCATTTTCTTCATTGATGTTATATGAGATTCTGCTTTCAAAATTATGTGAAATAAGCAACTGATAACGAATATAATTAACCCGTGTTTTGCTCTCATAAACGTTGAAATTCATGCCAGTGGTAATATCTGAAACCTTCCACCATATGAGTTATAATGCATTCTTGAGACGAAAGTAACACGTGGCATTTGAAACAGTTTGGCCGTAATAAGCAGCACATGTGGTGGAATATGCACTCAAAACCTGCTCGATTCTTCTACTGTTCTTCGAACATAAGTGTTTCTAGCGGTTCAGGTGCGCTAGAGTTTTTTTTGAGTTAAGCCTAGCGTTAGTGGCTTGCAGTAAGTTGTTCGTTGCATTGAAACACCATTAGACTAGAAAAGTGTTGCTGTCGAAGCTCGGTGCAGGAAAAAAAAATTTGAAAAAGAAAAACAAACTCTCTCTGATTCGATTTGAAGCGAACATGGACTAGAATCCGAAGAAACTGAAGTAGTGAAGTAGCTATTATTTTCAAAATAGAAATGAAGTAAACCTACTTCAAATTTAGTAAAGTGTAAACCCTGGGCGTGAGTACATAAACGATTTGCTATTATGGTTATGTAAATTTATGAAAATGATTAGACTGTTGTTGTCGTTTGACAATAAAAACCAGTATGCACAATTTGAACGAAATCCAGAGCCACGACTTTTTTTCGTTGTCCGCTTCACGTGAAATGCCCCTTATTTTAAATTAGTAAAATGTGCTGTCTTGGTTCTTCTAAATATATTTTCTCTCATAAATGTAATTAGAAATTAAATCAAACACTCGCTCTGCCCTGATTTCCATAAACTTTCTTTCAAAATTTTGGTCATTTTTGCGTTAGTAATACTCGAAAATTACATACTCTACTGCAAGGGTGGGCAAACCTAATACTCGTATAATCGACATTAATTTTTTAATTTATGCGCGATCGACTTCGAAAAATGGGTTTAATTAAAAACAAATAAAAATTAAATTATGGTCTTTATTGATATTAATATATATAATACATTGTATTACTACTTTGTGCAATGTACTTTATTAATAAATATTTTGGATTAATTTTTGATGTATATGAGTGACTCTCCATTTCATCAAAAAGTATTGTAGAGTTAGGCTTGTAAGCACTGAAGCACAATGCTAGATTTGATGAAATACCCTCGTTATCGAATTCTCTAAAAGGAAATGAAATAAATTCAAAAATCGGTTGAAGGTTATTGAGATTTGCAAATCGTCTCTCGAATTCTTGTTTAAAATTTTCTAGTTCAGGACAAAACATTTTTATTACATGCACCAGTAGGTTAGGTTAGGTTGTACCAGTTGGCACAAGGCCACACATTGACCGATTGGTATATAGTGCTACCAGATAAATGGAGCAGGAGAAAAAACATCAGTCCAAGCGGCCATCGAAGGCCTCGGACTCTTTCGCGAACTGAAGAATGTCTTTCAGCTTTCAGCTAGAATGACCAGTAAGTTAAATATGTTTTTCAAAATATGGAAAATATTTAAAAATTTTGCCTATTTAATTGTGAAGCAAAAGGTTTTAATTTTACTTAAAAAACATTTACCGAACTCAACAAGTCAACAATATTTTCCTTTTCCTTGTAATTGTAAATTAAGCAAATTGTAACGGCCCATAAAATCTGTAAGAAATGCTTATATCTTTACCCATACTGGATCTTCCAATTGTTCATGTTTTTCTTCCAATGTGTCCAAAAATGCAATAATTTCAGGCAAAAGATTTAGAAATCTTTGCAAAAATCTTCCTGAGCTAAGCCATCTAAAGCTTAGTACTGTTTTCGATTTCACGTTAAATTTTCATGCAAATATTCACGTGAAATTTATTTCGGCGAAAGTTTAGCTTGAAAATAAGCAAGAGTTGTACTCACTTTTAAGCGTGAAAAATTGCTTGGAACATGCTTTCGCTTTGAAAATGCAAATAGCTTTGGCATATGTCTCTAATCATTTCACGCCAATTTAGTAGGTGCAGTTCATTTTTTAGGCTAGTACTCAGTTAATCGTGAAGCTAAATTTTGATATGTCTCCATTATCTGGTCATTCTTTCGAGCAAAAATTTTGAAAATGCAGAAAAGCGGGGACACTTATCATTTCTGACGGATAAGATGTCAAGAATTTTAATTTTTGAACGATTTTATTATTGAAAAGACATTTACACAATTCAATTTTTAAAATTCAAACACCAAATGTCACTATTTAGGTCGAAAGAATGAAATACACAAACTTCATTGGCGTGAAAAGATTCTAATTTTAATTTTATTTTATCTAAAATTGAGATTAACCTTTCTTGCGCTGTGTGTGACAATTTACTATCTCGGTAGCAAGGAGACGAATGCAAATGCAGTCAAGGTGTATAGAACAGAGAGATTTAAGGAAATGAAACAACCGTGTACGTATACGAGATTTAGTGAAGCAGTTTTACTAAAATGATATAAATCATAGCATAGCTATCTCGGATTTTCCCGTTGGCTTCTCCGCCACCAAGGCTTTGGGAGCTTTTGTGTGAACTGAAACTGCGTGGACTGTCCGATTGGATCTATAAACCCAAGGCCCATTCCAAAATGTACTGAATAAATCGTCCAAAATGTAAAAACTCTAGCGCACCTGAACCGCTAGAAACACTAATGTTCGAAGAACAGTAGAAGAATTGTGCAGGTTTTGAGTGCATATTCCACCACATGTGCTGCTTATTACGACCAAACTGTTTCAAATGCCACGTTTTACTTTCGTCTCAAGAATGCATTATAACTCATATGGTGGAAGGTTTCAGATATTACCACTGGCATGAATTTCAACGTTTATGAGAGCAAAACACGGGTTAATTATATTCGTTATCAGTTGCTTATTTCACATAATTTTGAAAGCAGCATCTCATATAACATCAATGAAGAAAATGCTCAGTGCCTGCAGCACTGTAACTGAAGTTGGTGTTTGGGGCTGCGATACCAAAAATTTGCAGAACTTTGCGAATTGCAACATTGATTATTTATTTTAATTGTAAATGTTTCCGGTATGAATACTAACTGTAAGCGTTTATTGATACAAAAGTAGCACAACCGACTCGTGCTGGCAACCTTCTGCCAGTATCAAGGCCAAGAATATATCACATCTGCTTCACGTTGTTATATAACATTCGAAGTTAAAGGAGTATAAAGAAATTTAGAGTTACCTGCAGCGAGTTTTTTCAAATAATCGAAAGCTTAATATTTGCTGTTTATTGTCACTACAATATCATTACCATTTGAAAATTCTACGATAAAACCGCTTAATAAAGATATTGCAATTAAACACAAAACCAACAATAGCTGGCAACCCTATTGTGGCTTTTCAACCAAATTTGGCCTGAATAATGTTTATGACAGGTTTCATTAATTGTATGAAATTCGTATTGATTTCATGACTGCACTGGAAGTTATAGTGCAAAAAGTTTTATTTTCCTGAGCGTATTTTCAAAACCAAAGACACAAAAATTACCATAGCTGGTAGTACCAATCAAATTTTTCAATCAAATTTCCACCAAACAGAGATTAGAGTTAGGTTTAGCTATTGTGCCAATTTCATGAAAATCTGGTAATTTATTCACATTTCATAGGGCAAAAAGCAGTTTTTTTTCTTTGTAATTTTTCAAGATGGCACCACTGGCACAAACTTGCCCACAATTCAAAATCGCTTCTATCAAATCTGGTCTTACTTAAGTCCAATGCATTCTGTAAATTTTAGCTGTATTTGATTATTGGTTCGTGAGTTTCCGTGAACATAAGTTTTTGATGCTAAAACTATAGGTTAACTGGGAGAGGGTTACCGTTCTTGTCCGACATGAAATTTCCAAATTTTTATTTTGAACGTGTAGATAAAACATAAGATTTATATACAGATTGGTTTTATTGTAAGAAACGGACATTTTTTTTAATATTCGATGGTTTGAATGTTTTCACTTCCAAAATTTTTTTTTCAAAATGAAGACACCAAAATTATCATAGCTGGCAACTCCAACCGAATTTTTCGACCAAATTTCTACCAAACGTGGCTTAAAGTAAGGTCCAGCAGTTGTGTGAGTTTTGTCAAAATCGAACGATTCAATCAGAATTTATAGGGCTAAAAACAGTTATCTTTTTTAGTGATTTTTCAAGATGGCACCACTGGCACAGAATCGCCCGCATTTCAAAATCACTCCTATCAGACCTGGTCCTGTTTAAGACCAATACACTCTGCAAATTTCAATTAGTTTTGCTCATCGGATCGTGAGTTTCCGTGAACAGAAGTTTTTGATGCTAAAAATATAGGAAAATTGGGCAAGGGTTACCAGGCGTGCCCGTTATACCATATCTTTTTTTTTTTTGGTTATGTAAACAAAGCACAAGATTTACATATGAGTGGCTTTTTTTTGAAGAAACGGCATTTTTTCAAGAGAGACGATGATTTGGAGGTTTTCACTTTCAATGCCTGCCCTAGCTACAGGGTTGCCAGCACGCCCATTAAAAGCTACACAAATCTACAACTAAATAATATTAATATGTCCTGAAAATTTCGTAATGATTGAATAGCTCTGTCAAAAGTTATCGCAGTTTAAAAATTTTCAAATTTTCCCGTCCTCTTTTTAGGCACCCAGCGCACACATAAGGTTAAAAAATTCCAAAGCATTATCCGATTCATATGTAAAACACGTTCGAAATTTATTTCGTTAACTTTATTTTTGCGAAAATTATTTATGCACGAAATAATAGGTATATTAAAAATATCACTTAAACGGCCGCCGGCGCCAAAACGTTAACAATAACTGACATTTAAAGATACCTGGACCTATTTTGCATATACACCAATGTATCCTGAAAGTTTCAGCTCAATCGGATGGCGCGTTCCCGAGATTATCTCACTGAAATTTTTTGATGATATATATATATATATATAGAAATATGAATTTTTGGCCGAATCGATTTTAATACTAATGTTCTTCGAACATTAGTAAAAATCATTCCAAAATGTACTGAATAAATTTTTAGCTCACATTTTAAATTGACTTAGTAAATTATCAAAAATGTCTGTGATCGACTCTCGAACTGTTTGCGATCGACCGGTCGATCGCGATCGACCGTTTTCCTACCCCTGCTCTACTGCATTATTTTGCTACATTTCAAATACTTATCTTTTGTGGAAGTATGCTAAAATCAATGTTCAAAAATGACCTCTCCATATATCTGCACTACGAATCAAAACACAAATCATCGAATATCTCGAAAGTGCTAAAATGTGCTTAGAACATTAATGCGATTCACGGCCGCGGTGCCGCCAAATGCCTAAACCACATAACCATAATCGCAAATGGTTCATGTAACGTTGATGTATGAAGTGGCGACGTCGCTATTCACCAGACACGCACCAACTAAGTGAACAGCACTCGCCAGAAGCATCAATAAAACAAATTTCCCTGTTTCCACGCGCTTCAACGAAGTAAACGGTGAATTTTAGAAGCCGCCACATTGGAATTCCCTTACAAGAATACGCATCTACGAAGTGAACTGCACTCGCCAGAAGCCGACATAGAAGTGTGCCCGTTTTTACACGCTCCTGCGAAATGAACAGCGTTTTTCAGAAGTCGCCATGTAAAGAATTTCCCTGTATGGAAACGCCCTCACGAAATCAGCACCAATCAGCAGAAGCCGCTAGGGGAAATCTTCTGCACGAGCATGCTCGCACGATGTGAATAGGATAAGTCAGAAACTGCTATATTGGAAATCTGACTACACGGACGTGCTGACACGAAGCAAGCAGCGTTGGTCAGAAGCCACCATATCGGAAAGCTGCGTCCATGCACATGCTCGAACGAAGTGAACAGCAGCAGTCAGATGCCACCATGATGAAAATCTACGTGTACGTACACAGAATTATCGTGTACACACAAATACAATAGAGAAAGCTCACGAATTACGGTATATTCCCAATCCCGAATTGAGAACTGCTGTAAAAACGCTCATTGACTATCTTGAAAGTTCTAGAATGAAGATAAAACGTCTAAGCTTAGTAGGACAGAATATTGCGCGAATCATTTCCATGTGCTTCTTTGATCACATTTATTTCAAAGTAATTAAGTTACATTTATTGAACTTAGTTCATTTTTATCTTAATAAAAAAAACTCTAGCGCACCTGAACCGCTAGAAAACTAATTTTCAAAGAAATTGTCTTTGAGTGACAAAAAAGTGTGGAAAGACGTAATACACTGTTTTGTAGAATCATATCAACCATTCCTTATCCAAACCAACAAAACTCAACTATAACACAAATGATGTAAATGTTCAGTGCTGGCAACACTTTTCGAACAAAGCAGTAATAAGTTTACCATAACAAGCTCATACTCAAATCAACTTATCTTTTGAATTTCGTTCTCATCGCAGGATTTCATCGAAAGTTTCAGCGGTTAAACGTTGTTTGAGGCTGCCATCCGAAAAATGTTCAAAACTCGGAAAATTTGAAAATTGATTCCTTATTTTTATTGCAAATGCTTTGCATATGAAAACGTAATTTGAAGCATTTGTTGGTGCAATATTTACGGAAATGGCTAATGCTCGTTAGCCTGTGTCAGCAGCAAAGCAAAATACATACCAAATCTGCTTTACGTTAAGTTAAACCCAACCAGTAAATTTCGTTTCGATTGAATAACTGCGCTGGAAGTTCTACGGGTGAAAAGAATTTTAGGGCTACCACCCTCAAAACTTTTCAAATTTTTAAAGCGTTAATATTTGTGGTTAATTTTCATTGCAGGATCATTTCCATTTGCAAATCTAATGACATAATCGCTCAGTAAAGAAATTTCACAAAATTACAAAAATGGTCATAGCTGGCAGCCCTTTCATGATTTTGGTACGAAATTTCTACGACATTTGGCTCACATTAAGGTCCGTTTACTGCGTGATCTTCGTTGAGATTTCTGCACTGGACCGGAAGTTATAGGGAAAAAAGCTTTATTTTGCTGAGCAAAGTTGCAAGATTTAGGAGACAAAAATCACCATAGCTGGCAACTCTATTCTAATTTTTCAACCAAATTTTTACCAAATGTTACCTAAAGTAAGATCCAAGTACTGTATGAATCTTGCCTAAATCTGATGGCTGAATCGGAAGTTATAGGCCTAAAGTTTTTTTAGTTTTTTCAGTTTTTTTTCTCAGCTATTTTTCAAGATGGCACCACTGCCACAGAGTTGCCTGCATTTCAAAACCACTTCTATCAGACCTGGCCCTAGCCAATATCAACATATCCTGTCAATTTCATTATGATCGGATTATCCGGTCGTCAGTTCTCGTGAACAGAACTTTTGAGTGCTGAAAATAGAGGTAATTTGGTGATGGGTTGCCGTTCTTGTGCAAAACGGAATTTTGAAAATTTTATCTTGAGATGAAGGACAAAGGATAAAATTTATCAAAGATTTGAAATTTTTGTCAAAAATCAAAAGTTTTTCAGGAAGGTCCATGATTTGAAGGATTTTTTTTCAGTAGCCTGCCACAGCTACAGGGTTACCCGCTTTATGCTGAAAGTCTCTACGTGCTAAATTTTAGTCAACATGAATACGCTCTGTAATTTTCATGATGATCCATTGTTTTTCTTACAAGTAATGACAAATCAAAATTTGAAAAAAAACCTTGCCTACTTTTAGGCACCCTGCACCCACACACGGCTCAAAACTTCCAATTCTTTATCATAAGCAAGCTAAGAACAAAACTAGTTTTCATTCCCAATACCTTTCTTTAACAAAAATTTACACTGCTTGGAAATATAGGAGTTCCTCAAAATTCACTAAAACGCTTGCCGCCGCCAAAATGTTTAGGATATCTGAATTTAAGAAAGTTGTGGACCTACCTACTATATACACCTACGTTCTCCGAAAATTTCAGCTCAATCGGATTGGCCACTCCAGAGATTATCTCCCTTAATCATTTTGCTGATATATATATATATATATATATATATATATATATATATATATATATATATATATATATATATATATATTAATTAATTAATTTATTCATTCACCAAAACAAGGTACAAAATCACATATTAAAAAAAGGACATCAAATAAAAAAAATAAAAAATGGAAAAGTAAAGTAAAGGAAAAAGTAAAAACAAACAAGTTAAATAAGTAAAAAAACAAACAAATTAAAAAAAAAAGAGTAACAAATAAATTAATAAATAGCAATCAATAAATAAACATTGAGATACAAGCTATAGCTTAAGGTTAAGGGTACGGATGGCACGGAAAAGAGAGGACTTGAAGGATGATTTGGAAATCGTAGGGGAATATAAATTGCTTATTCTGTTGAATACTCTGCAGCATCTATTTACTGGCTCATTAGCTCCATATGTGGTCGAATGAGAATATTCTTTTAGGAAACGATTGGACCTGGTGTTCCTCACAGGGATATTTATCAAAATTTTATTATTTAGGAATTCTACATTAATAGCGCCTCTAATGACGTCGAATGTGAAGCAGGCCGATATCACCATTCTTCTGGAGGCTAGCGTCGATAGGTTTAAATGACCAAGTCGAAACTCATAAGGGGGTAGGCTATTAAAATCATAAGGGTTGTATAGCTCTCGCAAGGCGAAAAGTAAAAATTGCTTTTGAATTGACTCGAGTCTGTCACTGTGGGTTTCAAAAGCAGGATTCCAGCTAATGCAAGCGTATTCGAGAATAGGACGTACGAGTGAAGTGTATAAAGATCTTGTGACCCACAGATTACGAAATTCTTTGGCTCGTCTTTTGGTGAAGCCAAGTTGTTTGTTTGCACGAGATAGTATTTTATCGTAGTGTAAAGTGAAGCGGAGTTTTTCATCTAAGATAACACCGAGGTCAACAATGTTTTTTTATTACATACATTATTACCGAGGAAGTACGTATTGTGTATGACCGTGCATTTTCTGGAAAAACTAATAACCTGGCATTTATTAATGTTGAGAGAGAGCTTGTTTACATTGCACCAATGATCAAGGGAATCAAGTTTGGATTGGAGAAAGAGGGCATCCGATTTCGCTTCAATGGTCAGATAAAGTTTGAGGTCGTCTGCATAGAGTAAATGAGGTATGCCTGCTAGGACGTCAGAAAGGTCGGAAATAAATATATTGAAGAGAAGTGGACCAAGATGGCTACCTTGGGGTACACCAGAGGTAGCATTAACGTTTTTCGATAAAAATCCTTGAAATTTTACACATTGTGTTCGATCGCAAAGGTAGGAAGTCAGCCAGCTGAGTAGAGACCTGGTAATACCGAATTTCTGTAGCTTAAGAATTAAGGTAGAATGGTCAACTCTGTCAAATGCCTTACTGAAGTCTGTGTAGACTGCGTCAATTTGGTAACCTTTTTCCATTTTGCATAGGACGTCTGAGATTAGGATTGTCAAATTCGTGGTAGTTGAGCGACCTTTTCTGAAGCCATGTTGTTGCTCGTTCAGACGGGAATCAACTAGCGGAGACAATTTGTCGTATACTATCTTTTCGAAAAGTTTCGGAATCGAAGACAAAATGGCAATGCCCCTATAATTTTCAATACAGCGTCGATCACCATTCTTGAATATGGGTGTGACATAAGAAAGCTTCCAACTGAATGGAAAAACTCCTGACGAAAGTGATCTATTAAAAAAAATATGCAAAGGAGTTATAAGCTGCTCTACACACTTGCATAAAAAGATTGGAGGAAGAAGATCGGGCCCAGGACCTTTGTTGCAGTTGAGTTCCAAAATAGTTTTACGTATTTCATCGCGGGAGATTTCTAAATGGTTGACAAAAGCCGTTGGAGTTGAATCGGAGGAAGAAAGGTGTGAGTTTGTTAGGTCTGGTGCACTAAAAACTTTTTGGAAACTATCTGCAAATAGGTCACATATCTCTTTAGGAGAAGAAGACGTTGTATTATTCAAAAACATCGACGATGGATAGCCAGTAGTTTTTCGCTTCACATTAACAAAATCGAAGAATTTTTTCGGGTCGCGGACTATATTTTCGCCGGTTGACCTAATGTAAGTATCATAAGCCTCACGAGACTTTGCTGAAAATTGCTTAGCGACTTGATTATACTCTTCCTGAATAGCAGAACTAACGTCAGTATTTTCTCTAATCCGCTTATATAGTTTGTTTCTACGATTTCGCAAATGCCTAAGGTCTCTATCAAGCCATGGCTCAGACAATTTATTTTTTTTTTTTTATCTTAGGTACATATCTTTCAACGGCGTCAAAAATTTTATTGTAAAAAGAGGAAATGGCTGTCTCAAGATCCTGAGTTGAAAGAATATTCGTCCAATCAATAGTATCAAGAACCTGTTTAATGCTTTCATAATCAGCATTACGGAATTCAAATACAATTGAATTATTGTAAGTTTTTAAGTAGGTGGAATTAGAAGTGGCAAGTTCTACTGACAGTGCTGTATGGTGTATACTGTTGCAAAAAAGATGCTCAGCGTCATTAGTTGGACTAACCACTACTTCGTCATAAGCATTCGTGAAGACTAGATATAACCAATTTCCATTTTGGTTGGGGATGTGGGAAACCTGCTGTAAATCATTACCATAAAAGGCACTCGCAAGATTGAAATCGTTGGTGTCTACCAGGTTTACGGGGAGAAGGTAAGAGTCATTTTCATCCGGAACAAAGCAAAGATTTGGACGATTGAAATCACCCAAAACAATTATTTTATCTTTTTCGCTAAGTGATGTCGCTAATGAAGATATTGTGTCACAAAAATTGCTGTAGATGGATTCTTCAGATCTAGGGGGGATGTAGACAACAGCGATGTAAATTGAGTTGTTATTAGAGGAGATCCGAGCAATTATACATTGGAAAAAAGCATTTGGGGTGGTATCAACGAGCTCACTTGAAAATGTGTTGCTAACAGCAAGTAAGACACCACCTCCTCGCGACTGACCCGTAGAACAATAATCACGGTCGCTTCTGTAAATGGTCCAAGTACTATCAAGAATCTCCTCATTTTTATGAGAGGCATTAAGCCAAGTTTCCGTGATGGCGAGTAAATTAAAATGGCATGATTTGGCGTCAAGGTATAATTTACTTTGCTTGCCTCTCATACCACCACAGTTGTGGTAAAAAAGTTTGAGGCTTGTCTGAGTTTGGTTAGGAAAAATGCCTAACAGGGTTGACTGATCTTCGAAGAGATTCAGATGTCATATTGCTACCTATACCTATATTTGCGGCAGCCTGATTGGAAACCTTGGAGCAGATTTTATTAGCTACGTTAGCATACCTGCTTGAGTGAGAAGATGACGCGTCAAATGCTGGGGGTATAGATGCATAATTATTATTACGAGTAGATGCATTACGAGTAAAAGCATCAGCTAACGAAGAATTATCTGTTGTCACTAGAGACTGAGACTGAGAAGGTGATGAGAAAGACTTATAGGCGGAAGGAAGTTGGGCAAAGGAGTGGCTAGGGATACAATTTCTTTTTACAATTTTTTGTTTCTTATTCCTAGTTTTGCCGGTAATGTTTCTCCAAGGGCTGAATGTCATCCCCTTCCAGTTGATGTTGCCGTTGTTTCCACTCCAGCACGTAAAAAGCCACGCATATTTAGATGGAACAAAAACTTTACACCGTCTGGAGGATTTATGTTTGAACTGGGGTAATAATTTCACTTCGTAATCTTTTATGTGAAAATCAGCTTCGAGAATCGTTCCTAACCATTTGTCGTCATATCATGTCGTCATATATATATATATATGTATATATATATATATATATATATATATATATATATATATATATATATATATATATATATATATATATATATATATATATATATATATATATATACCTATATATATATATATATATATGTATATATATAAAGAAATATGATATAATATAATATGATAATAGTAAAAACTGAATTCAATTCAGCTACTAAGTTAAAACAGTATTTATTGATTCTGAGGTGGTACGATGTTCGCCGGGTCAGCTAGTTAAATATAAAGTTTCATCACCGTTCACTTTTTGCTTGTTTGGTGCTCGTCAGGGATGTTTTTCTAAGTTTTGTGTAGTTCGT
>OZ022263.1:118077807-118105307 GCA_963978885.1 Nemotelus pantherinus | reverse complement strand
AATTTCATTAATTGTTTATGCTTGAAAATGTCATCGTACTATGAATTATGTCGCCTTGTGTATATATATATATATATATATATATATATATATATATATATATATATATATATATATATATATATATATATATGTATATATATATATATATATATATATATATATATATATATATATATATATATACATATATATATGCTACTTCTGCTCAAACGCTACATCAGATGCCTTCGGCACCAACCTTGATTGCTGTTACTCCTCCTCTACAAGTCTTTGTGACTAGACTTACTTATGAGACTAGTACTGCTGCTGTCAAGAACCATATCCATCACAAACTTGGATTTGTACCTGCCCTTCTGGACTGCACTAAGCTCACTCCTGACAACATCGCTGGAAGATTGATCAGCTCATTTAAAATAACAACCACCGCTGATAACAAGGAATTATTGGATGCCAATTTTTGGCCCTCCGGTATAATTGCCAAAACCTTCATTAGAAGACCTCGTTCAAATTTTCAAGGGAAAAGGAAAGCACCTGTTCCAACCTAAACGTAAAAAAATGTAAAATATCGTTATACTACCAAAACGTGCGTGGCTTGAGATCGAAGCTCCAATCCATATCCCTTAACTCTTCACTCGCCTTAGATAATATTATCTGCCTCACGGAAACTTGACTCTCTAGCGATATAAATAGCAGTGAAGTTCTTCCTTTGCACCAGGTATTTCGTGTTGATCGGAATTGTTCTATTTCCAAAAAATCGCATGGCGGAGGTGTATTGATTGCCTTACGCGAACCTCTTCATGGAGCACTCTTTCGTAACTTTCATCCTTCTCCTCCTGTTGAATGCGTGATGGTTCGTACTTGTTTTCCTAATAACATTCACTAAATAATTCTCTCTGTATATGTTCCTTGTAACAGTTCTTGTGCTGTGTACGAAAATTTTTTTATCGAGCTATCTTCTTACCTTCATAATTTTTACTAATGTTCGAAGAAGAACATTAGTATTAAAATCACTTTGGCCAAAAATTCATATTTCTATATACATATATATATATATATATATATATATATATATATATATATATATATATATATATATATATATATATATATATATATATATATATATATATATATATATATATCATCAAAAAATTTCAGTGAAAAAATCTCAGGAACGCGCCATCCGATTGAGCTGAAATTTTCAGGACACATTGGTGTATACGCAGAATAGTGCCAGGTCTCACAAAAAGTTAATAATCTTTAACCCTTTGGCGCCGGCGGCCATTTTAGTGATTTTTTTAATATACCTATTATTCCGTACACAAATAATTTTTGCAAAATTTAAGTTGATGAAATAAATTTCGAACCTGTTTGACATGTGAATCAGATATCGTTTTGGAATTTTTTAACCCCATGTGTGCGCTGGGTGCCTAAAATGAGAACGGGAAAATTTGAAAATTTTTAAATTGCGATAACTTTTGACAGAGCTATTCCATGATTACGAAATTTTCAGGACATGTTTGTTTTATTTAGTTGTAGATAAGTGTACGTTTTAATGAGCGTGCTGGCAACCCTGTAGCTAGGGCAGGCACTGAAAACGAAAACCTCCAAATCATCGTCTCTCTTGAAAAAATTTCGTTTCTTAAAAAAAAGCCATTCATATGTAAATTTTGTGCTTTGTTTACATAGGCAAAAATAAAATTTGATATGGTATAACGGGCACGCCTAGTAACCCTTGCCCAAGTTACCTATATTTTTAGCATCAAAAACTTCTTCTTCGATGAACAGAATTTCTTGAAATTTGCAGAATGTATTGGTCTTAAATAGGACAAGGTCTGATAGAAGTGATTTTGAAATACGGGCGATTCTGTGCCAGTGGTGCCACCTTGAAAAATCACTAAAAAAGATAACTGCTTTTAGCCCTATAAATTCTGATTGAATCGTTCCATTTTGACGAAATTCACACCGTAGCTGCATCTTACTTTAAACCACGTTTGTTAGAAATTTGGTTGAAAAATTCAGTTGGAACTGCCAGCTATGATAATTTTAGTGTCTTAAATTTGAAAAAAAAAAAATTTGAAAGTGAAAACATTCAAATCATCGAATATCCTAAAAAATGTCCGTTTCTACAATAAAACCAACCTGTATACACATCTCATGCTTAATCTACACATTCACAGTAAAACTTTGGAAATTTCATGTCGGACAAGAACGGTAGCCCTTTCTCAGTTAACCTATATTTTTAGCTTCAAAAACTTATGTTCACGGGAACTCACGAATCAATAATCAGATAGAATTGAAATTAACAGAATGCATTAGACTTAAGTAGGGCCAGGTCTGATAGAAGCGATTTTGAATTGTAGGCAACTCTGTGCCAGTGGTGCCATCTTGAAAAATTACAAAAAAAAAACCGGTTTTGCCCTATGATATGTGAATAAGTTACGGGATTTTCATGAAATTGACACAGTAGCTGAACCTTACTCTAAACTCTGTTTGGTAGAAATTTTGTTGAAAAATTCGATTGGTGCTGCCAGCAATGGTAATTTTTGTGTCTTTGGTTTTGAAAATTCGCTCAGGAAAATACAACTTTTTGCCCCATAACTTCCAGTGCAGTCATGAAATCAATACGAATTTCATACAATTACTGGAACCTATTATAGACATTATTCAAGCCAAATTTGGTTGAAAAGCCATGATAGGGTTGCCAGCTATTGTTGGTTTTGTGTTTGTTTGCAATATCTTTATTAAGCGGTTTTATCGTAGAATTTTCAATTGGTAATGATATTGTTGTGACAATAAACAGCAAATATTAAGCTTTCGATTATTTGAAAAAACTCTCTGCAGGTAACCCTAAATTTCTTTATACTCCTATAACTTCAAATGTTATATAATAACGAGAAGCAGATGTGATATATTCTTGGCTTTGATACTGGCCAAAGGTTGCCAGCACGAGTCGGTTGTGCTACTTTAGCCAGCACGAGTCGGTTGTGCTCAATAAATGCTTACAGTTAGTATTCATACCGGAAACATTTACAATGAAAATAAATAACCGATGTTTCAATTCCCGAAGTTCTGTAAATTTTTCGGATCGCACTGAGCATTTTCTTCATTGATATTATATGAGATGCTGCTTTCGAAATTTTGTGAAATAAGCAACTGATAACGAATATAATTAGCCCGTGTTTTGCTCTCATAAACGTTGAAATTCATGCCAGTGGTAATATATCTGAAACCTTCTACCATATGAGTTATAACGCATTCTTGAGACAAAAGTAAAACGTGTCATTTGAAACAATTTGGCCGTAATAAGCAGCGCATGTGGTGGAATATGCACTCAAAACCTGCACAATTCTTCTACTGTTCTTCGAACATTAGTGTTTCTAGCGGTTCAGGTGCGCTAGAGTTTTTTTCCTTTTGACCCATTAATAATCTGTGGCGATTTCATTATGCCTTCTATTGACTGGAATCCAGTTTCAAACTGCATCCGGTCTAATGATCAGCTCTCGTTCGTACTTTCCTCCTTCCTTTCACTCAACTCCCTTTCGCAGATTAACACTACAAGTAACTTGAGTGGTCGTATTCTTGACCTTATCCTTACTAATGTTTCCTCTACTGATATATCTGTCTCCACTGTGTTCCATCCCTATGTTCTAGTAGACGCTCACCACATTCCTCTTTCTCTTTATGTTGCATTGTCATGTTCCTCAGAGAAAGGAATCTCAGCGGCTCCTCGATACAATTTTCGCAAGGCTAACTACTCAGGAATGACAGCGGAATTTCAAAAAATTAACTGGTTTTCGTTTTTCCGTGGGCTAAATATTGACCATGCACTCTCCAAATTTTATTCCTTCATCTATGACGTTATCTCTACCTATACACCTACCTTCAATCCTCATAAATCTACAGATTCTCCTTGGCTAACCCAACGAGTTTTGAGGGCAATCCATCTAAAAAATGTTGCTCGGAAAAAGTTTCGTAGATCGAATTCTGCCTCTGATCTTGCCGTGTTTCGGTCCCTGCGATCCTCCGCTAAAATTGAAATGAAGCAGGCAATGCAAGATTATTTCGCTAGTCTGGAGTCTTCTATTTCTTCTTCCAATACTAAACATTTTTGGTCTTACATTCAATCCTTGAAGAAAAATTCTTCCATCCCTAACCAAGTAACTTTCAATGGCTCTACCTCTTCGTCTCCACAATAAGTATGTGAGTTTTCCCTAGCTTTTTTTCTTCCTCCTTTAAAAGTTCTACCTCTCTTGTTCATCCCCTGATTTTTCCTTCAACTCCTCCTTCTCTTTCTCTAATCCAAACTAATCCGATTGAAGTTGAAAATTTATTGCTCAGCCTTGATTTGAATTCCGGTGGTGGTTCTGATTGTATTCCCAATTTTTTGCGTGGTCTATGTCTTCTGCATTGTGCATTCCCCTCTCTACCCTTTTTAATGTAAGCCTATCATCCGGTATTTTTCGTTCCGCCTGGAAAATTTCTAATATTTACCCTATTTTCAAAACTGGCTATGTTTCCTCCGTCTCAAATTATCGGCCTATTTCTCTTCTCCCCTGTTTTAGTAAAATCCTTGAACAAATTGTCTTCTCTAGAATGTATCCTATCATTCATCCTATTCTAGCTCCAGAACAGCATGGGTTCGTGAGGGGTAAGTCTACTTTGACTAACCTTATTCTTTTCTCAAACACAGTTGCTCTTGCCTTATATCGTCAGGAACAAGTGGACGTAGTGTACACAGACTTTTCTTAAGCCTTTGATACTGTCGACCATAGTATATTACTCAGTTAACTTTCACAGTTCGGTTGTCTCGGGCCAATCCTTTCTTGGTTTTCGTCCTACCTCAGTAACCGTGAGTGCAAAGTTACTATTAACAACCTCTCCTCTTCTCCTTTTCATCCCTCTTCTGGTGTTCCACAAGGGTCTATCCTTGGTCCTTTACTTTTCCTAATTTTTATTAATGACCTTCCTTCCATTATCGATTCCCCTTGTCTACTGTATGCTGACGATCTAAAATTGTTCCGAGTTATCAGGTCAGCTGATGTCTGTATTATTCTCCGGAATGATTTGTGTGTTCTTCTTAATTGGTGTAACCGCAATTCTTTGTCCTTAAATGTTAGTAAATGTAAACATATGACCTTTTCCCTCAAATCATCTCCTTTTTCTTTTTCTTATTCAATTTCCACTAACTATCTGTCGTCCGTTAATCAATGTAGGGACTTGTGTGTGACTTTTGACCCTAAATTAAAATTTAATTTCCATATTGCGGAAGTCACCGCTAAAGCCTCCCGAGTCTCTGGATTGGTACTTCGCTCTGCCTCTAAATTCGTTGACATCCGTACATGTGTTCGTCTGTTTTTAATGTTAGTTCGTTGTGTCCTCGAATATGCTTGTCAAGTGTGGTCTCCACGTTTCATATTCCTTTCTGAGGCCATCGAGTGTGTGCAGCGTAGGTTCACAGGCTCTTTATTTTTTAAATATAATATCCCTTACACTCCGTATGTTTCCCGTTTGTCCTTCTTTCAAATTCCGACCTTGGAGTCACGCCGGCTGTTGCTTGACGAGTGCTTCCTGTTCAAATCGCAGCGAGGAATAATACCAGGCTTCACCGATGCACTGAGGCTTCACTCCGACCTCGCAGCTCGTTACGGGGCAACAGGTCTCAAGAAGTTTTCACTGTTCCGTTCGCTCGTACAAATGTATACTTCTTTTCTCCTTTCGTCAGAATCCCTAGACGTCATAATGAATTGGGGCTTGGAACTCTGCCACAATCGTTCTTTACCTTTAAAAGGTATTTAAAAGTATTTATTCTAGACCTGAGCGTTGGTTCATTAGTTTATTGAATTATGTTTTTCTTTGTGTATACATCATTCTTTATTTTTTTACTAATGTTCGAAGAAGAACATTAGTATTAAAATCACTTTGGCCAAAAATTCATATTTCTATATATATATATATATATATATATATATATATATATATATATATATATATATATATATATATATATATCATCAAAAAATTTCAGTGAAAAAATCTCAGGAACGCGCCATCCGATTGAGCTGAAATTTTCAGAACACATTGGTGTATATGCAGAATAGTGCCAGGTCTCACAAAAAGTTAATAATCTTTAACCCTTTGGCGCCGGCGGCCATTTTAGTGATATTTTTAATATACCTATTATTCCGTACACAAATAAGTTTTGCAAAAATAAAGTTGACGAAATAAATTTCGAACGTGTTTTACATGTGAATCGGACATTGTTTTGGAATTTTTTAACCCCATGTGTGCGCTGGGTGCCTAAAAACAGAACGGGAAAACTTGAAAATTTTTAAATTGCGATAACTTTTGACAAGGTTATTCAATCATTACGAAATTTTTGGGACATATTGGTATTATTTAGTTGTAGATTTGCGCAGCTTTTAGTGAGAGTGCTGGCAACCCTGTAGCAAGGGCAGGCACTGAAAGTGAAAACCTTCAAATCATCGTTTCTCTTGAAAAAATTTCGTTTCTTAAAAAAAAGCCACTCATATGTAAATCTTGTGCTTTGTTTACATAACCAAAAAAAAAAAAAGATATGGTATAACGGGCACGCCTGGTAACCCTTGCCCAATTTACCTATATTTTTAGCATCAAAAACTTCTGTTCACGGAAACTCACGATCCAATGAGCAGAATTAATTGAAATTTGCAGAGTGTATTGGTCCTATATAGGACCAGGTCTGATAGAAGTGATTTTGAAATGCGGGTGATTCTGTGCCAGTGGTGCCATCTTGAAAAATCACTAAAAAAGATAGCTGCTTTTAGCCCTATAAATTCTGATTGAATCGTTCGATTTTGACGAAATTCACACAGTAGCTGAACCTTGTTTAAAACCACATTTGGTAGAAATTTGGTCGAAAAATTCGGTTGGAGCTGCCAGCTATGATAATTTTGGTGTCTTAAATTTGAAAAAAATAAAAATTTGGAAGGGAAAACATTAAACCATCGAATTTCCAAAAACTGTCCGTTTCTTACAATAAAACCAATCTGTATGCAAATCTTATGCTTTATCTACACGTTCAAAGTAAAACTTTGGAAATTTCATGTCGGACAAGAACGGTAACCCTTTCCCAGTCAATCTATATTTTTAGCATCAAAAATTTCTGTTCACGGGAATTCACGAACCAATAATCAGATACAGCTAAAATTTACAGAATGCATTGGACTTAATTAGGACCAGGTCTGATAGAAGCGATTTTGAATTGTGGGTAACTCTGTGCCAGTGGTGCCATCTTGAAAAATTACAAAGAAAAAAAACTGCTTTTTGCCCTATGAAATTTGAATAAGCTACCAGATTTTCATGAAATTGACACAGTAGCTGAACCTTACTCTAATCTCTGTTTGATGGAAATTTGGTTCAAAAATTCGATTGGTGCTGCCAGCTATGGTAATTTTTATGTATTTGGTTTTGAAAATTCGCTCAGGAAAATAAAACTTTTTGCCCTATAACTTCCAGTGCAGTCATGAAATCAATACGAATTTCATACAATTAATGGAACCTACTATAAACATTATTCAGGCCAAATTTGGTTGAAAAGCCATGATAGGGTTGCCAGCTATTGTTGGTTTTGTGTTTGTTTGCAATATCTTTATTAAGCGGTTTTATCGTAGAATTTTCAATTGGTAATGATATTGTAGTGACAATAAACAGCAAATATTAAGCTTTCCATTATTTGAAAAAACTCGCTGCAGGTAATCCTAAATTTCTTTATACTCCTATAACTTCGAATGTAATATAACAACGTGAAGCAGATGTGATATATTTTTGGCTTTGATACTGGCGAAAGGTTGCCAGCACGAGTCGGTTGTGCTACTTTTGTATCAATAAATGCTTACAGTTAGTATTCATTCCGGAAACATTTACAATGAAAATAAATAACCGATGTTTAAATTCCCAAAGTTCTGCAAATTTTTCAAATCGCAGGCCCAAACACCAACTTCAGTTACAGTGCTGCAGGCACTGAGCATTTTCTTCATTGGTGTTATATGAGATGCTCCTTTCGAAATTTTGTGAAATAAGCAACTGATAACGAATATAATTAACTCGTGTTTTGCTCTCATAAACGTTGAAATTCATGCCAGTGGTAATATCTGAAACCTTCCACCATATGAGTTATAATGCATTCTTGAGACCAAAGTAGAACGTGGCGTTTGAAACAGTTTGGCCGTAAAAGCAGCTCATGTGGTGGAATATGCACTCAAAATCTGCACGATTCTTCTACTGTTCTTCGAACATTAGTGTTTCTAGCGGTTCAGGTGCGCTAGAGTTTTTTTTATATCCATTTCTTATATCATTGCCATAATTGGAATTTGTATTCTGTTGTGATGAATCTTTGAATTAAATAAATAAATAAATAAATATATATATCAGCAAAACGCTTTAGGGAGATAATCTCTGGAGTGACCGATCCGATTGAGCTGAAATTTTTAGAGGACATAGATGTATATAGCGAGTAGGTCCATGATTTGACAACTGAGATATCTTTATTCCTTTGGTGGTGGCGGGCATTTTACTGAATTTTCAAGTACTTCTATATTTCCAAGCAGTGTAATTTTTTGTTAAAAAAGTATTGAGAATGAAAACTTATTGTCTTTTAAGCTTGTCTTTGATGAAAAATTGGAAATTTTGAGCCGTGTGCTGGTGCTGAGTGCCTAAAACAAGGCAAGGATTTTCTTTTAATTTTTGAGCCGTGTTTTGGTGCTGAGTGCCTAAAAAAAGGCAAGGATTTTCTTTTAAATTTTGATTGGGCATAACGTTGACTAAAACTTTTTATATGAAGATTTTCAAAACAGTGCGGGTAACTCTGTAGCAACGGCAGGATCCTGAAAAAAAATCCTTCAAATCAACGACCATCCTGAAAAATGTTTAGTTTTTGACAAAAACTTCAAATCATTGATAAATTTTTGCCTTTGTCCATCACATTCAAATAAAGTTTTCAACATTCCGGTTTGCACAAGAACGGCAATCCATCACCAAATTACCTCTAATTTCAGCACTCAAAATTTCTGTTCACGAGAACTGACGATTGGTTAATGAAATTCACAAGACTAATTAGTAAGAGCTAGGACCAGGTCTGATAGAAGTGATTTTGAAATGCAGGCAACACTGTGGCAGTGGTACAATCTTTAAAAATCACTGAGAAAAGAAACTGCTTTCTGGCCTATAACTTCCGATTCAGCTCTCAAATTTCAACAAAATTCACATAATATTTTGACCTTCCTTCAAATTCCGACCTTGGAGTCACGCCGGCTGTTGCTTGACGAGTGCTTCCTGTTCAAATCGCAGCGAGGTATAATATCAGGCTTCACCGATGCATTCCGACCTCGCAGCTCGTTACTGGGCAACAGGGGACACAACATTTGATCAAAATTTGGTTGAAAAGTTAGAATAGAGGTGCCAGACATGGTGATTTTTGTCTCCTTAATCTTTCAAATTTGCTCAGCAAAATAAATCTTAGGAATTTCATAAGAAAATCGTGAAAGGGCTGCCAGCTATGACCATTTCTGTAATTTTTTTGGAATCTCTTTACCAACCGGTTATGCCATTACATTTGGAAATGGGAATGATCCTGGAATAAAAATTTAAAACAAATATTAACGTTTTAAACATTTGTCGAGTTTTGAGGATGGTAACCCCTAAATTCTATTCACCCGTATATCTTCCAATGCAGTGCTTCAATCGGAATGAAATTCACAGCGTGGGTTAACCTAGACGTGAAGCCGATTTGGTAAAGACGAGTATTTTGGTTTACTGCTAACACAGTGTATCCAGCATCGGACATTTTCGTTTATATTGTATCAGCAGATGCTTTGCGTTACATACTCATATATAAAGGATTCGGAATAAAAATAAGGACTCAATTTCTAAAATTTCCGAGTTTTGAAAATTTTTCGAATGGCAGCCTCAAATAACGTTTAACCGCTGCAGCTTTCGATGAAATCCTGCGATGAGAACAAAGTTCAAAGGTCAAGTTAATTTGAGTATGAGCTTGGTATGGTAAACTTATTGCTACTTCGTCGAAAAAGTGTTGCCAGCACTGAACATTTTCATCATCTATATTATAGTTGGGTTTTGTTGCTTTGGATAAGGAATGGTTGATAAGATACTACAAAAAAGTATATAACG
Organism: Nemotelus pantherinus; assembly: GCA_963978885.1. Classification (NCBI taxonomy): domain Eukaryota; kingdom Metazoa; phylum Arthropoda; class Insecta; order Diptera; family Stratiomyidae; genus Nemotelus; species Nemotelus pantherinus. The sequence goes on along the minus strand of OZ022263.1, from coordinate 118,095,137 downwards.
TCTTTCCAAATTTGTTGGTCACTCAAAGACAATTTCTTTGAGATTCTGTTTTCTAGCGGTTCTGATGTGCTTCATTTTTTTTCTTTTTAATTCTTTAAGATGGCACCACTGGCTCAAAGTTGCCCGCATTTTCAGATTGCTTCTATCGGGCTTGGTCCTAGTAAAGCCCATTACATTTTGTGAATTTCAGCTGTATTTGATAGTTGGATCATGAGTTCTCGTGAATAGAAATTTTCAATGCTTTAAATATAGGTTAATTCGAATAGGGTTGCCATTCTTGTCCGATGTGAAATTTTAAAAGTTTAGCTTTGATTGTACAGACAAAAGAGATTTCTATCTGAGTTGATTTCCACTGTTAGAGAAAAAAATATTTTTTTAAGAGTTGATGGTTTGAAGACTCTTATTTTCAATGTGTGCAGTAGCTGCAGGGTAGCCAGCGCGTTCACAAGAAACTACACAAGTCTACAATTTAGAATAACGAATATGCTGAATAAGCTTCATATTGATTTGATAATCTGTCAAAAGTTATTGCAATTCAAAACTTTTCAAATTTTACTCAAACTCATTTTAGGCGCCTAGTGCACATAGAAGGTTCGAAATTTCAACAAAATTATCATATTCAAATTTGGAACACGTTCAAAATTTATTCCATAAACTTTATTTTTGCCAAAATTAATTTTTTTGGAATGTTATGAAGAATGTTATGCTGTTAGTATTTATATCAAATGGGACGCACGTTGCACCCATCGTTCATATTTTTCCCTCCGTTTTTGGTTTTTTCTCACATTCATATAGATTCTACCAAGGAGTCCGGAATCAACTAATCCGTTCATTTGAACAATGCTTTATTTTGAACACAAAAATATGTTTATTTAAAATATCAGTAAAATGGCCGCTGGCGCCAGATGGTTAAAGATAATTCACTTTTTGTGAGACCTGGCCCTATTTTCCATGATTACCAATGTTTCCTAAAAATTTATTTTCAATCGAATGGCGCGTTCCTGAGATTTTTTCACTACAATTTTTCGATGATATATATATATATATATATATATATATATATATATATATATATATATATATATATATATATATATATATATATATAATATATATAATATATATATATATATATATATATATATATATATATATATATATATATATATATATATATATATTTATATATATATATATATATATATATATATATATATATATATATATATATATATATATATATATATATATATATATATATATATATATGTTTGTTTGTGGGATGGTGGCGCGTATGAGAAAAAGCAAAGGATGAGATATACTGATAAAGAAAAGGTTTACCGTACGGTTATGGTGTACTGCCGCTTTGGGTACCGCTATACCGCTAGGCTCGTCCTGATATCACCTCGTGCTTACTTGGTCTGTCGAGCCGGATTTAGAAATAATTTTTGAAGGTTTTACTTGAACTTACGACAAGTTATATTTCTTCTTCTCTGTTTTGTTTGAAAGTAGTACTTGACAAATTTATTTCTTATCAATCAATTAACAACTTAACTATCGTACAATATATCAGGTAATTTCAAGTTTTCGGTGCTGGCGGTCTGACTGTTAAACTGGAACTGAACTGCAACTTGTCCGCTCGCTGCCCAAAACCGGTCCTCCGGGTTGGTTATTGAAACCAGTTGATTTTGAATCGAACAATATATTTGTATGAATTTTAGGCCAAAGTGGTTTTAATATTAATGTTCATCTTCAAACATTAATTGAAAGGAAGTAGAAAAAACCCTAGCGCGTCAGAACCGCTAGAAACACTTATGTTCGAAGAACAGTTGATAATTTGTACAGATTTTGAGTGTGTATTCTACCACTATTTACTTTTCCTATTTAAAACTTATACACTCTTAAGCTTGAGTCAGACATCGCTACTTTTACTGGGCAGTTTTTAGGTTGCAGAAGCAAAAACTGCTAACTCTGTTCACACATTGTGGGTGCAACCCGCTACTTTTACTGCTCGCAACCGGGTTGCTGCAACTTCTTGCGAAGAAAATTGCAAAGGTGTTCACACATATTTCGCAGTTTTTGCTGCGCGCAATCTCTGTTGCAGTATTTTACTATTTAGTTTGCTATGAAGTTTCAACCAGTTGTGTTAGTATGTATTTCGATGATCCAGAAGTGCTAGCTGCGGCTTGTTTAGTTATAGTTTTAAATAAACGAAAAAAAAAGCAAAAGCAGAAGCTGCTGAGTGAGGACATAGATCGCAAACAGAGAACACTATGGAGCTGTGCATTGTTTGTTAAATGAATTGCGTTTAGATGACGAAGCATTTTATAAAAACTTTTTGGGAATATCGGGTAGTGATTTTGATGACCTTCTACAACTGGTGACTCTTTTAATAAAAAAAAGACACTTGGATGAGACAATCAATAAGCCCAAGTGAACGATTCTCTTCGTTCAATGATTTAAACAAATTTAAACAAATTTGTTTTGAAACATTAGAATAGAATGATTAACGCAAATTTTATTTATCAGTTTTTAATATTTAAGTTAGATTTTGCAAAATAGCTATAACAAAGACTTATAATTAGAATAAACCGTATTGCCCATAACTTCTCTTAATTAAAAATGCACTTCCTTTAATCAAAGATACTGTGTCTTTCGTCCAATTGTATTTAGCCATATCCTATTTGGTTAAACAAAATTAATATTATACCATTTATAAATTTTGAAATACATACCGTAAAAAAGATTCAAATTGCTATGCACTAATTGAATCAGCAATAACAAAACGAAAAGCTGCAGACGCAGCCGCAGCTGCAGCAAAGTTTTAACCAAATCAATATTATTTTGCTGCACTTGCAACTCATTGAAAAGCTCTTCATACATCGCTACTTTTTAGGCTGCAAGCTGCGACCGCAGTCTGGCTGCAGGCGCAGTTTTCAAGGTTTCTTCATTGATCACACATCGCTACTTTCTGTCAACGCAGTTTTTGTGCTGCGCAGCGCAAAAAGTAGCGATGTCTGACCGTAGCTTTAGTAATAATTGAATCTAAGCTTATTTTAGTTTCGGTGGATTCATCAAAATTTACAGCGATAGAAAGGTGTTTGGGGCTTTCATCCAAAAAATGGGCAGATCTTAGGAAATTTAAATATGGTTTACTTGAAATGAAAATACTTAATGCAAGAATTTATTGGAACGAAAATGACAAAAAAGCCTAGTGCTCGCAGCCCTTTGCTAGCGTCGTTGCAAAAAATATGTCGCATAAGCCTAACGTTAAAGTCAACCTGCTGTGCGGATTTCGTATTGACCCAATGCCTGCATTAGTATTTATAGGGATGCAAAGAAATTTAGAGCTACCATTCGCAAAAGTCTTAAAATTTCTAGATTTTAATATTTGGTGTATATTTTCACTATAAGATCATATCGGTTTGAAAATTCGATGAAAAAATTGCTTACTAAGGGTATATAAAAAAAGTACAAAAACGAACATAGCTGGCAACCCTATCATTGTTTTGAAACAAAGTTTCTGCTGAATATTGCCTACAATGAGGTTAATTTGCTATTTCAATTTGTTTTTATTCAATGCCTGTACTGGAAGCTATAATTTTATTCTTTTATTATAATTCTATATAATTTTTCAAATTTAAGGCACCAAAATTACTAAAGCTGGCAGCTCCAACCGAATTTTTCATTCAAATAAGTAAGGTTCAGCTACTTTGTGAATTTCGTTCAAATTGAATGACTGAATCAGAATTTATAGGGCCAAAAGCAGTTATTTTTCTTAGTGATTTTTCAAAATGGCACCACTGGCACAAAATTGTCCGCATTTCAAAATCACTTTTATCTGACCTGGTCTTATTCAAGACCAATACATTCTGTAAATTTCAATCAATTCCGATCATTGGACCGTGAGTTTCCGTGAACATAAATTTTTGATGCTTAAAATATAGGTTAATTTGGAAACGGTTATTTCTAATATCGATATAATATTCGAACATTAATATAATATACGAACATTAGAAAATTTCAAATTTTTCACTTTGGCTGTATAGACAAAGCATAAAATTGATATACGAGTGGCTTTTTTTCAAGAAACGACATTTTTTCCGAAGAGTCGATGATTTGAAGGTTTTCACTTTCAGCGCATGCCCTAGCCACAGGGTTGCCAACATGCTCATAAAAAGCTACACAAATAAGCAACTAATAAATATCAATTTGTTCTGACAGCTTCATAATGATTGAATAGCTCTGTCAAAAGTTATCGCAATTTCAAAATTTTTTATATTTTCCCGTTCTCTTTTTTTATGCACCTACCTCACAAATCGGGCTAAAAAATTCCAAAACATTATCGGACTCACATTTAAAACACGGCGAAATTCATTATGCTACCTTAATTTTTGCAAAAATTATCTGTGTACGAAATAAAAGGTATGTTAAAAATATCACTAAAATGGCCGCTGGTGCCAAAATGTTAAAAATAATTGTCATTCGGTGAGACTTGGACCTATTCTGCGTATACACCAATGTATCCTGGAAGTTTAAGCTCAATCAGATGGCGCGTTCCCGAGAAATAGTCACTGAATTTTTTTGATGATATTTATATATATATATATATATATATATATATATATATATATATATATATATATATATATATATATATATATATATATATATATTTATAAATAAATAAATATATAGATATATATATATATATATATATATATATATATATATATATATATATATATATATATATGTATATATATATATATGTATATATATATATATATATATATATATACATATATATATATAAATATATATATATATATATATACATATATATATATATATATATATATATATATATATATATATATATATATATATATATATATATATATATATTATATATATATATATATATGTATATATATGTATATATGTATATATATATATATATATATATATATATATATATATATATATATACATATATATATATATATATATATATATATATATATATATATATATATATATATATATATATATATATATATATATATATATATATATATATATATATATATATATATATATATATATATATATATATATATGTATATATATATATATATATATTTATATTTATATATATATTATTACCGTTACAAGCGCAACACGTCCCAAAACCTTTTTTTTCCCCGACTGGGATAAAAAGGGCGGTAGTTTCGGGCGGCTTCTGCTCGCGAAGAAAATTGCCGTGGGCTGGGCGCCACTCGTTTCGATTCAAACGAAACTACCGAATCGCCGTCGCATTGAAACGAGAAGTTGCGACGGCGCGCACTAATACGTAGCAAAGGATCACGAAAACTAACGTCGGGATATCAAAAATTCCGCTATCTGAGTTAATTTACACCACTAATCAAGAACGGTTTTCTTTTCACAACATGACATTTCTTCACGCTTTATTCATTTATCTTTTCACTGAAACATTTCCGTTAAATATCAACCGGCTTATTAATTCTAAATTTCAACCTTTCAAATTTTCCAAGCGTTCAGACTTCAATCTATCACTTATGCTATCTTAGCGACAAAAAAAAGAAAAACCTATCCGCTAAAACTAGTGTGCACACTACCTGTCTAATCTTCCGCGACGTCGACTGCAACCTCGCTGGGGCCTCGTTGTCCTTGGTTCCAAATCGGTCACTCTGCTACTTGTTACACTCCTTCAGGTACTTCTTCTCGATCGCTCGCCTGTCGCTCGATTTTCGATTTTTGTCTTAGCTTCCACCCTGCAGAACGTCCTGATTCGATGAACTTGTATTTCTTCAATATACAAGTATCTCCAATATTTCTTCAATACACAGTATCTTCAATATACAAGTATCTCCGTCCAAATCCGACCCGATGATCGTATGAAAAAAAGAAAAACCAACCTAAGCTTTCTGTGAATCTTCGCCACGGACATCCGTCCACTCACCCAGTTCAAAACGAAAGAGGACTTATTTTTCCCCGTTGGCGCGCATGAAAACTTTTGGCGGCAACGGAATTTTTCGAATCCGTTGGGTTCACTAAACTCAGCTGTGAGCTTGTGCGTTCCCCAGCTGAATTTCACCTCGGCCCCTTTCCGGCTATTTCGTTTCGATCTTCAGCGTGGAACATCTGTTCCACCCGCCGTTTGACAGCCAGCACTGTCATCGCAATTTGTCAACGTAAGTCCGGATGACTAGTAATTTGCTCGTAAGTCGATTGAAACAAATTATTTTGATGACTATATAGCTTGTTTTGGTGACCGTGGATCGTGTGTCCTTTCTATGGCGTGTTGTCCTGCGTGCGCCGTGAGTTTGGTCTGGCTTGCTGTCGTAACATCGGGGTTTTATTCATGTCGTGATTGTCGCTGATGTTGATGTTGATGTCTGATGCTCGACCTGTTTCTTGTTGTTTTGTTTTGAACTCGTGATTTGTTTTGAACTCGTGATTTGTTTTGAACTCGTGTTGTCCTGCGTGTGCCGTGAGTTTGGTCTGGCTTGCTGTCGTAACATCGGGGTTTTATTCATGTCGTGATTGTCGCTGATGTTGATGTTGCTGTCTGATGCTCGACCTGTTTCTTGTTGTTTTGTTTTGAACTCGTGTTGTTTTCTCGTTGTTGATCTAACCCTATCTGTTATTCTGTAACTAACTTAGGTTAACTCAGACGCGGATCTATCGAATGAATATCTCTGCTCGTAAATCTCCATCGCCCTCCTTTTCAGGATGGCGGTGGAGATTTTTTTTTTTTTTTAAATACAGAAGCGCGCGATTTATAACGCCGTGACACCCCCCTCGCTTCAGAGAATTTCCTAGAAATTCTCGATAATTTTCTACGACCTTCACCCGTACCGAGTTCATAGATTCCATATCTTGTCTGAAAGTTAATTCTCTCTTTAGGTAAATAATAAAATACACTATATCTTTTATTTTCTTCTTGAATTCTGGTTTGTATCTTCACGCAACCATCCATTCTATCACTCTATCTCTGAGCCCCTCTACACTTACGTTTCTTAAAATACATGCTTTACTTCTGACTTGTGTATTGTTTTGGTGTTGGAATTGAAACCCATCTATCTACATCAACCACTAATGCCGATCGAACTCGATTTTAGGTAAAACTCCGAAATGAATGAGGTACCCGAGTCCGAATGGTACACGAAAAAGGAAAAAAAAAATAATGAAAGGGAAAGGAAATAATAATTAAACGCCATAAAGGAAATGGAAAAGAAACAGTAATGAAACGCCAACAAAAAATATATATATAAGGACCTACTGGGAGTCAATCACTCGCTCATGGTATGCATTTCATTTCATCATTAATTTCATTCAGTTTCATTGCAATTATGTCCTCAGTATCTGAAAAAAAACTAACACACTCATTTATATCTAAGTTTACACCTCTCTAACCTAACTAAAACTAACCCTTATGTACAAGCATAAACTTAAAACCTTAAAATCCTAGATAACCACCACCTAATCTATACGACAAAATCACCATCTAAAGCCTAGTACTGAGTTTGATTCCACGTTTTCACACAAAATTTCACGTGAAATCTGTTTCGGCGAAAATTTAGCTTGAAAATACGCAAGAGTTGTACTCTGTACTTAGCATGAAAAGTTGCTTTGAGTTAACTTACTGAGTCACGTGAAATCTGTTTCGGCGAAAATTTAGCTTGAAAATACGCAAGAGTTGTACTCTGTAATTAGCATGAAAAGTTGCTTTGAAGTCGCTTTCGCGTTGAAGACGTAGATGGCACCGAAACATGCCATCCATCATGTCCCGCCAAATTAGTTTGTGCAGTTCCTACTTCCGAGCCTACCGGTGACATTTGGTATTTTAATTTGAAAATGGAGCAGTGCAAGATATCTTTTCAACAAGAAAATCGATCGAAAAGAGAGATTCCTGGCATTTTGCCCGTCAGAAATGAGCAGTGTCTCTGCTTGTCTCCATTGCCCAAACTTTCACTCGAAAGAGTGACCAGATGATGGAGACATGTCAAAATTTATTTTCATGGTTAACTCAGTACCAGCCTTAATCTGTACAACCATCTATCGCTAATTCATCCAACGCAATTCAATCCGGCTACCACACCACACACGTGAAAACCTACGCTATCCCCCCACCGACTATGTTAAAGTTTGTATATTTTTACACCGCCACCACTAATCTACCCCTCTTATATTCTAGTTCCACCACCAATCATTAGTACCCTAGCAAAATACCTCGGGTTTTTTTTTTGTTTTTGCTAATGGAAGACTACCTCGTCTCCTACGATAATTTCAGGACTCTACTCCATTACCTCATACCACGTAGCGCTTGAGATCCTTGATGTGCCACACACCCATAGCTTTCCCATTGGAATCTTCAAGTTTGTACGTCCAGCCGGACACCTTCTTTCTCACCGTGAATGGTCCAACGAACTCTGGGGCAAGTTTGGCGGAGAAGTACTTTGCCGCGTCCGACAGGACATAATTTCGACGCCATACCAGATCCTTCGGCAGAAATCGCTCATCCCGATGTCGCAGATCATATCGTGACTTGGATACCCGAGCTGCTATTTTCAAACGCTCGCGAACTTCTTCGCGAACTTTCCGCAGCAATATTGCCTTCTCAGTTCCTTAATCCTGATCGACTCTCTTTTCTTGTGCTTCCGGGCCTTGAGGACTCCTAGGGTGAATGATCATTTCCCTCCCGAAGTTCAAAAAGTAAGGGGTGACTTTCATATTCTCGTGCGTTGAGGTTCTCTGGGCACAACCAATCTTTGACAGTTCCTTGTCCCATTCTCGATGGTTCTCGGACGCATAAGTTCGAAGAAGGCGCTTAACGTTCTGGTTCACGCGTTCTGCCGGATTCGCTTGAAGATGATAAAGAGCGGTAAACCTTAATTCAATTCCGTTGGTCTCTGCGATCCGTGCGAGCTCTTTAGAACGAAATTGTACTCCGTTGTCACACACGATGACCCGTGGTACTCCGAACAGAAATATAACGTGCTCCTCGAGCAACCGACCTACTGCGGCCCCTGTTGCCTTCCGCGAGGGAAAGAGTAGTGGCATCTTGGTGGCATAATCCACCACTGTCAGGATGTAGGCATGACCACGCGTAGATCGTGGTAGGGGTCCCACTAAATCCACGCAGATCATCTCCCATGGAGAAATCGCCTCCTCATTCCTCGACGCCATCTGCCCCATAGGAGACTTCCGCTCCACCTTGACCGCTTGGCAGACTTTGCAGCTCCGGACATACTTCCCCACATCCACTGCCATCTTTGGCCAATAGAAATGTTGTGTCAGTCGATCTAAAGTTTTCTTTATTCCCATGTGTCCAGCAGTGGGTTCGTCATGACACCGAACCAAAAGCCCTGTTCTTTCGGATGCTGGAACTACTCTCTTCCACTTGTCGGCTTTCTGTAGCTCGGGGTACCGGCCCTCCACCTGCTTCCAGAGCCCATCTCCAACAACTTTCCATTTGGGATATTGGTCGGGGTTCCCTCGTACCTTCTTCCTCATGTTCCCATACCACTTATCCTTCTCTGGGTTAGTAGAAACGCAGTTCACGTTAACAACAGCCCGTGAGAGTGCGTCTGGAACCAGATGGTCCTTCCCCTTTCGATGTACCACTTCGAAATCGAACTGTTGGAGACGAACAGCCCACCTCGCCAATCTTCCAGTTGGATCTTTCAACTTATGTAGCCAAACCAAAGAATGGTGATCGGTAATCACTACAAACCGAGTGCCTTCAATATACGGACGGAGTTTTTCAATAGACCACAACACCCCTAAGCACTCCGTTTCAGTGGTCGAATACTGCCTTTCGAGTTTGGATAGGGACCGGCTTAGGTAGCACACTACCTTCTCCCCTGTTAGATGTGCCTGGCTCAAAACCGCCCCAATCCCCACATCAGATGCATCCGTCTGCACTTTGAACGGCAGTGCGAAATCGGGACATGCCAAAATTGGTGCAGTAGTCAATTTCATCCGGCAATCAACAAACGCCTGCTCGCTTTCCTTCGTCCAAACAAACTTCCGGCCTTTCTTCAAAAGATCGTTAAGAGGTGCCACTAACGTCGCATGGTTAGGTATAAATTTCCGGTACCAAGATACCATACCCAGAAATTGCCTGACCTGCTTGGCCGAATTTGGTCGTGGAAAGTCACTCACCGCCTGCACCTTCTCAGGGTCCACGTGGAGGCCCTCTTTGTCCACCAGATATCCTAGATATCGAAGCTTAGCCCGGCAGAAATGGCATTTTTCCTTAGACACACGTAGACCCGCCTCCCTCAGACGACCGAAAACCTCGCGCAAAATCGCGATATGTTGCTCAAATGTCTGAGTTACCACAATAATGTCGTCGAGGTAAGTGAACACATATGGTTCTAGTGCGGGACCCAACACCGTATCAATCAGGCGTTGCCACGTCGCACCCGAGTTGTGTAGACCAAATGGCATTCTCAGGAAGTGAAAAAGACCCCTTCCCGGCACGGTGAAAGCTGCACACTGCCGAGAATCCTCCGCCATTGGCACCTGCCAGTAAGCTGACTTAACATCTAATGTCGAAAGGTATTTTGCATTGCGTAACTTATCTAATGTGGTAGAAATATAGGGCAGCGGATAAGCGTCTTTCTCTGATACCGCATTTACCTTCCTGAAGTCTACACAAAACCGGTACGACCCGTCCTTCTTGCGTACCAGCAAAATCGGTGACGACCAGGGGCTTGACGATGGCCCGACCACTCCCAACTTCAACATCTCGTCCAACTCAACGTTGATTTGTTTCTGCACTGCTGGGGAGACAGGATATTACCTCTGTTTGATAGGACTGGCTGTTGTCTTAATAGTATGTTTGACAAATTTAGCGCAACCCAGGCCCTCACCCATTAATCTGAACTGTTCCTCTAGTAAACTTTGCAGGATCCCTGACTCACGTTCTGATAAACGAGATTGACTCCGCAGCACTTTCACTGGCACCACTTCAGCCGACGCAACTGATGTCCACTGCTGTCCCTGCATGTCCAGGACGACCCCAAAGTGCTGCCAAAAGTCAATTCCAAGAATCACTTCCTGCGGGATGGATGGTATGACCAACGTTTCTACCTCATGCACCCTGCCGTTCAAGGTGAACTTCAACTGGACTACCCCAGCCACCGAGCACGTTTCACCATTCGCCAGTCGCACCTCTTCAACTTTCTCCCGGTCCAGACTTAACCCCTTGTTGGCCAAGCGTAACCATCCTTTTCCCCCAAAATGGTACGACTCGCCCCAGAATCTAACAGCCCTTCCATCTCGACGCCCTCTATATCCACTCTCAAGTGTGGGCGGCTGTCCTGATTCCCTTTCACCAGTGCAAAGTCCACCATCGGTTGGTTATCTTCCTGCTGCGGTCTTGTCGTAGTGCCAACCCGACCGCCTAGTGGGCACGACGCTCGTTTCCCGAAGAACTGTGATTAGGACGGGGTCCTGATCCTTGTACCCGGTTTCGATTCCGGCAATTTGGACAGGCGGATCTCATAACCCCTCGACGACCACAACCAAAACAGCGACGAGGCTCCGGACAGTCCCTCGACAGATGTCCCTCCTTCCTGCAGTTCCAGCACTGAACCCTACTCGATTCTGCCAGGGCTGAAACTCGTTCCACGCTTCCAGAGCTAACATATGCTAGGTCTGGCTCGAGACAACGCCTTGACCGTGTGTTGGGAGGCACGAATGCCATCACCGATGCCCTGGTGGCATCCATGGTCCGGCCCATCTTCACCAACTCCGCAATGGAAGTCACTGGCGTCAAGCTCAGTTGCTGTTAATAAAACGGAGTTATGTTCCTCCGCAACAGACGCAGTTTTTCCTCCTCCGAACAGTTGGTTTCTAAACGGCTGAAGAGGCGTTCCATGACAGCTACATAGACCCCTATCGACTCGCTTTCGCCCTGAGTTCGCCGCCGAATTTCTTCCCATAGCCGATCCTCATAATCGGATGGCAAGAACTCCGCTCTCAACTCCTTCACCAACTCGTCCCAGCAACTGACCAGGTCCCGGTTGGCTCGGAACCAAATTAGCGCTCGCGAGTTGAAGAGATCTACCACTGCTCTAAACAGTTGAGCTTTAGTAAGTCCCCTTGTCAGTCGCAACTCTTCTACGCGCTCTAGGAAAGCATTAACTGATCCTGACGAGTCACCGCTAAATTTCAATCCCCATTTGGCCACTTCTGCCGGACTTCCAGATTTGGGGGATGGTGGCGTGGCTGCATCCTGAATTGCGTCAGACTGCTCCTCCTCATCCTCACTGGGTTCCTCGACTTTTTCCACTAGAGCACCCATTGCTAATATAAACCTGTTACGCAAAGCCTTCGCTCTTTCCTTTTGTTCCTTCGATACCGCCTGCAAATTTCCTAAACGTCGAAAGCCGAACTCTATCCTAACTTTTGCCTTCAAAAATTCCAATGACGCTTTGCCGCCCGTCACCCGCTCTACGAGATCCTCAGATTCTGTTGCCTTGGCCTCAAGCTCCCTGTAGTCCGTCTCAAAGTCGAACGGATAATCGACCTCCACATAGGAAGTATCCATAGCTGATTCCGACCTGAGCGTCGCCCTTAGCGTCTTCCGCATGTTGTCCACAGTATCTACCGGAAACCCTCTGATAGCAAGCTCGTAGACGAGCTCGTCTTTGGACAGCCGATCTACTAAAATTTTCATTATGACCTGCACTGACCTGTAGGTCTACACTAAAGCTAAAATAAAAATTGCCTAAGGACAAGCTATGAAACGCAATTTTCTAGGCCTTCAACTCGAAGATGCTCCCACGGGGGTTAAACGGCCAAATAACCAGAGAAAGCCGCACTAAATCACCAGAAGTGCCCAGTCACAAAGTGCTTCAACCCCGACGAGTCCTACTAGCACAATACCACCCTTGTAAAACTGGATAAATGTCCTCAGCCTCTACACCAGGGGTGGGCAAACGGTCGATCGCGATCGACCGGTCGATCGCAAACGGTTTGACAGTCGATCACAGACATTTTGAATAATTTACTGGGTTAATTTAAAATGTGAACTAAAAATTTAGTAGACGATTTATTCAGTACATTTTGGAATGGGCCTTGGCTTAATAGATCCAATCGGACAGTCCACGCAGTTTCAATTCACACAAAAGCTCGCAGAGCCTTAGTGGCGGAGAAGCCAAAGGGAAAATCCGAGATAGCTATGCTCTCGATTTGTGCAATTCATATATTTATATCATTGTAGTAAAACTGCTCCACTAAATCTCGTATACGTATACGAGTGTTTCATTTCCTTGAATCTCTGTGTTCTAAAGTACACACTTTATATTTTCGCTTCCCGCTATACACCTTGCCTGCATTTGCATTCGTCTCCCTGCTACCGAGGTATTAAATTGTCGCAAACAGCGCAACAAAGGTTAATGTCAATTTTAGATAAAATAAAATTTTAAATTAAAATCTTTTCACGCCAATTTAGTTTGTGCAGTTCATTCTTTCGAGCTAAAAAGTCACATTTGGTGTTTGAATTTGAAAATTCAATTGTGTAAATGTCTTTTCAATAACAAAATCGTTCGAAAATTGAAATTCTTGACATCTTATCCGTCAGAAATGGTAAGTGTCTCTGCTTTTCTGCATTTTCAAAATTTTCGCTCGAAAGAATGACCAGATAATGGAGACATGTCAAAATTTAGCTTCACTTTTACTCAGTACTAGCCTAAAGGCTGGTACTGAGTTCGAGTTCACGTGAAATTTTGACATGTCTCCATTAAGCATAGTACTGAGTTCGATTTCACGTGGTCATTCTTTCGTATCTGGTCATTCTTTCGAGCGAAAATTTTGGCAATGGAGAAAAGCAGAGACAATGCTCATTTCTGACGGATAAAATGTCAAGAATTTCACTTTTCGATCGATTTTCTTATTGGAAAGACATTTACACTGCTCCATTTTCAAATTGAAACACCAAATGTCACTTTTTCGCTCGAAAGAATGAACTACACAAACTAAATCGGCGTGAAATGATTGGAGATATGTTTCAGTGCCATCTACGTTTTCAACGCGAAAGCAACTTCGAAGCAACTTTTCATGCTAAGAACACAGTACCAAACTTGCTTATTTTCAAGCTAAATTTTCGCAGAAACAGATTTCACGTGAAATTTTGTATGAAAATTTCACGTGAAATCGAACTCAGTACTTAAAGAATGAACTGCACATACTAAATTGGCGTGAAATGATTGGAGACATGTGCTAAAGCTATCTGCATTTTCAAAGCGAAAGCATCTTCCAAGCAATTTTTCACGCTTAAAAGCAAAATTTTCGCCGAATTAAATTTCACGTGAAAATTTGCATGAAAATTGAACGTGAAATCGAAAACAGTAGAAGCTTTTTGCAAAGATTTCCAAATCTTTTGCCTGAAATTATTGCATTTCTGGACACATTGGGAGAAAAACATGAACAATTGGAAGATCCAGTATGGGTAAAGAAATTAGCATTTCTTACGGATTTCATGGGCCGTTACAGCTCGCTTAATTTACAATTACAAGGAAAAGGAAAATATTGTTGACTTGTTGAGTTCGGTAAATGTTTTGTAAGTAAAATTAAAACCTTTTGCTTCACAATTAAATAGGCGAAATTTTTAAATTTTTCCAGATTTAGAAAAACATATTAAACTTATTGGTGAATGTAAAATGCAAAAGCTGACAGACATCCTTCAGTTCGCGAAAAAGTCCGGGGCCTTCGATGGCCGCTTGGACTGAATTTTTTTTCTCCTAGCCCATTTATCTGGTATCACTATGGACCAATAGGTCTATGTGTGGCCTTGTGCCAACTGGTACAACCTAACCTAACCTACTGGTGAATGTAATATTGAAATGTTTTGTCCTGAACTGGAAAATTTTAATCAAGAATTCGAGAGGCGATTTGCAAATCTCAATAACCTTCAACCGATTTTTGAATTTATTTCATTTCCGTTAAGAGAGTTCGATAACGAGGATATTTCATCAAATCTAGCTCATACTTTACAATTGAATTCATCGGATCTAGAGTTAGAAATTTTAACAATAGCACATGCAAATGAAAATTATTTTTGGATTTTGTTACCATAAAAAATATATATTATTGAGATTGGTGGCAATGAGGATATTTAAATTTTTTTTTGCTTCCATTTAACGTTTTCTCAAATGAAAAACATCGAATCGCAACTTAGGAGTTCTCTGACTGATGACCACTTAATAGCATTTATTCGATTGTGCATCAGTGCTTACAAGCCTACTTTTTGAGGAAATGGATAGTCACGCAAATACATCAAAAATTAATCCAAAATATTTATTAATAAAGTACATTGCACAAAGTAGTAATACAATGTATTTAATATCTTAATATCAATAAAGACTTTTTCATTTTTTTTTTGCTTTTAGGATTATATATATATATATATATATATATATATATATATATATATATATATATATATATATATATATATATATATATATATATATATATATTTATATATATATATATATATATATATATATATATATATATATATATATATTTATATATATATATATATATATATATATATATATATATATATATATATATATATATTTTTATATATATATATATATATATATATATATATATATATATATATATATATATATATATATTATATATATATATATATATATTTTTCGAAGTCGATCGCGCATAAATTAAAAAAATTTAAGTCGATCATACCAGTATTAGGTTTGCCCACCCCTGCTCTACACCAACCAATTCCCGTAGCTACACTCACTCACTCCAATCTTTATCTATCTTAATAGAGATACTATTACGAACTATTCCTTTATATTTCTTCACTCACACTCGCTCCAATTCAAATTTATACTTCACTACAAATACCACATTCACTTTTTCCGGAACTCAATCCTGTATGGGGATAAAACTAATTTTTTCCGCACGATATTCAATAAAATTCCACCTTACGCCACGGTATTCAATTTCAAACGCAGTTTTCAAAAGTTATCTTGCGAAACATATGTTTTTCCGTTGAAAGATATCAGATCCCCGATTCAATTTTCCTGCTCCTACTGGTATTCCCACAATTTGGGACTGGATATATTTAATCTTTCCCTATTAAACAGGAACACCTGAACAATATAAACTCGGATAACCTCAGCCACTGATAACCTAAACCGCGATCAGTGAGCTGAAACAAAACCTGCCGGACTCTCAAACTCCTGCTCCAGAAATTCGGTACGCTAACACACTCACACAAATTTTCTTATTTATCATGCACTTCCACACACTGTAACACCAGAATTCAAGTCGTTATGTGTGAATTCAAATTTTTTTCCTTAATATTTGTCTTTGTTTTTTTTTTGTTTAATTCCACCTATATATGAAAATTTATATGAAATACTGGTAAAATTATATCGGAAAATTTCAATTTAGCGATCGAAATAAACTTCCTGTTCTACTCAAGAAAACTTACTTTCAGTCCCACGAGTATGGGACAAAGAAACTCAAAAATTTTTCCGTGTACCGTTACGACCGTTAGCCCCACGTAAGGCGCCAATTTATTACCGTTACAAGCGCAACACGTCCCAAAACCCTTTTTTTCCCCGACTAGGATAAAAAGGGCGGTAGTTTCGGGCGGCTTCTGCTCGCGAAGAAAATTGCCGTGGGCTGGGCGCCACTCGTTTCGATTCAAACGAAACTACCGAATCGCCGTCGCATTGAAACGAGAAGTTGCGACGGCGCGCACTAATACGTAGCAAAGGATCACGAAAACTAACGTCGGGATATCAAAAATTCCGCTATCTGAGTTAATTTACACCACTAATCAAGAACGGTTTTCTTTTCACAACATGACATTTCTTCACGCTTTATTCATTTATCTTTTCACTGAAACATTTCCGTTAAATATCAACCGGCTTATTAATTCTAAATTTCAACCTTTCAAATTTTCCAAGCGTTCAGACTTCAATCTATCACTTATGCTATCTTAGCGACAAAAAAAAGAAAAACCTATCCGCTAAAACTAGTGTGCACACTACCTGTCTAATCTTCCGCGACGTCGACTGCAACCTCGCTGGGGCCTCGTTGTCCTTGGTTCCAAATCGGTCACTCTGCTACTTGTTACACTCCTTCAGCTACTTCTTCTCGATCGCTCGCCTGTCGCTCGATTTTCGATTTTTGTCTTAGCTTCCACCCTGCAGAACGTCCTGATTCGATGAACTTGTATTTCTTCAATATACAAGTATCTCCAATATTTCTTCAATATACAGTATCTTCAATATACAAGT
>OZ022263.1:118062807-118075307 GCA_963978885.1 Nemotelus pantherinus | reverse complement strand
GAACCACGTTTGGTAGAAATTTGGTTGAAAAATTCGGTTGGAGCTGCCAGCTATGATAATTTTGGTGTCTTAAATTTGAAAAAATTAAAAATTTGGTAGTGATAACATTCAAACCATCGAATATTCAAAAAAATGTCCGTTTCTTACAATAAAACCAATCTGTATACAAATGTTATGCTTTATCTACACGTTCAAAGTAAAACTTTGGAAATTTCATGTCGGACAAGAACGGTAACCCTTTCCCAGTTAACCTATATTTTTAGCATCAAAAACTTCTGTTCACGGGAATTCACGAACCAATAATCAGATACCATTGAAATTAACAGAATGCATTAGACTTTAGTAGAACCAGGTCTGATAGAAGCGAATTTGAATTGTGGGCAACTCTCTGCCAGCGGTGCCATCTTGAAAAATTACAAAGAAAAAAAAACTGCTTTTTGCCCTATGAAATGTGAACTAGTTACCAGATTTTCATGAAATTGACACAGTAGCTGCACCTTACTCTAAACTCTGTTTGATAGAAATTTCGTTGAAAAATGCGATTGGTGCTGCCAGCTATGGTAATTTTTGTGTCTTTGGTTTTGAAAATTCGCTCAGGAAAATAAAACTTTTTGCCCTATAACTTCCAATGCAGTCATGGAATCAATACGAATTTCATACAATTTTTGGAACTTATTATAAGCATTATTCAAGCCAAATTTGGTTGAAAAGCCACCGTAGGGTTGCCAGCTATTGTTGGTTTTGTGTTTGTTTGCAATATCTTTATTAAGCGGTTTTATCGTAGAATTTTCAATTGGTAATGATATTGTAGTGACAATAAACAGCAAATATTAAGCTTTCGATTATTTGAAAAAACTCGCTGCAGGTAACCCTAAATTTCTTTATACTCCTATAACTTCGAATGTAATATAACAACGTGAAGCAGATGTGATATATTCTTGGCTTTGATACTGGCGAAAGGTGGCCAGCACGAGTCGGTGGTGCTACTTTTGTATCAATAAATGCTTACAGTTAGTATTCATACCGGAAACATTTACAATGAAAATAAATAACCGATGTTTCAATTCCCTAAGTTCTGCAACTTTTTCGGATCGCAGCCCCAAACACCAACTTCAGTTACAGTGCTGCAGGCACTGAGCATTTTCTTCATTGATGGTATATGAGATGCTGCTTTCAAAGTTTGGTGAAATAAGCAACTGATAACGAATATAATTAACAAGTGTTTTTCTTTCATAAACTTTGAAACCCATGCCAGTGGTAATATCTGAAACCTTCTACCATATGTGTTATAATGCATTCTTGAGACCAAAGAAAAACGTAGCATTTGAAACAGTTTGGCCGTAATAAGCAGCGCATGTGGTGGAATATGCACTCAAAACCTGCACGATTCTTCTACTGTTCTTCGGACATTAGTGTTTCTAGCGGTTCAGGTGCGCTAGAGTTTTTAAGTTTTAATGTTGGTTACTGCTGAAAATTTGAATTCACACAAATAAGATGTGGAAAATAGCAATAATATGTTCAAAGCTTTTTGACTATCATTGGATAATCGCATCTAATGGTAATCCAAAATGAGTTAATTGATTCTTCTGAATGTTTTTAAATTAAATCTCGATTATTGGATAGCAAAATGAGTTCTTCCTCTTCATTCAAAGTTAAGTCAAATACAGACGTATCCCTTATGAGAAATGGATAACGAGCCCAATCAAACTTCTTTATATCTAATTTTGGGAAATTATTAATAATATTAATATCTCGTCTTATGTTGTCAAATGGTCAATAACAATTATTTTAATAGTTTTATAACAGTTTTTTGGGACTGACTCAAACTTTTCTAAATTGCCTGGCTTTATTCTTCCATAATGTTTATTTGTTTTTGGAATCTCACCAGCTTATCGGTTGAGTTTAAGATATTTTCATTAGGCCTTTGTATGCTTGAGTTTATGTTATTAAAAATAACAAAAATGTCTGATAATTAAGCCAGTCTAGTACACCATATTTTATCTTTCAACAAATGAACAAAATCATAATTTTTATTTTGTTCAAAAAACATTTTCGTTTCGTATTTTAATTCCAGCACACGATATACAGTAACAAAGATTCGTTCTTGGCTTCCATAGCTTGGCATAATTTACTAAATAAGCGACTTTTGAATGGTCTCGATTATATATAATTAGTTATTTTAACACATTGTTCCAGAATTATTTTCGATTCTGTTGGCGCATATTTTGCAGCAAGTGCTTCTCAATGCAAAAAACCATGGGTGACTAATATATCCCCATTCAGTTCTTTTAAATGTGCTGCAAATCCTTTTAGATGTCCAGTCATAGCTGGAGCACCATCTGTACAAATGACAATATATGACTTCCATGATACTTTAATTGCTTCTAAATATGAACTAATTACATCAAAAATATGTTTGCGAGTATCAAAATTAGGTAACTCCCGACAACGTAACAATTTATTAATTATATCATTTTCGTGAATAAATCTAACGAATGTAATTAATTGAGCTTTTCCTGTAATATCTGTTGTTTCGTCGATTTGTAGAGTAAAATTTGAAGTTGCAAGAATTTTTGCAGCGTTTCGCTCAATATTTTGCCACATATGTTAAATTCTGCGGTGGGCTGTGTCACTTGAAAGTGGTATTTTACAAATATCAATATTTGCTGATCCACCAATCATTATTTTTACAATTTTGCGACATGCTGGTAATATTATTTCTTCAGCCAAATTGTGAGGTTTTAATTTCAGAGCAATCACTTCAGCTATTTTGTAAGAAACTACTTGAGCCTTGTCAGACACATCGATTTGTTTTTGCAAAGCTTTTATTTACTTGGATGTTGAAGATAAAGACTTTTGAAAGTAGCTTTTATCTTTTGTTGAAAGCAAAGGATGATTAGTCACCAAATGATGTTGGAGTTTGCTCGGAAGCATAGCACTATTTGATAATTTACAACCACATAATACACACTCGGGAAAAACTTTGTTTATTTTCCATTGTAGATGTAAATCCAAATTTCAAAAAATCATCATTGTATTTCCAATGAACAACGTAGTTTTTGGAGCAAGAGGTATCTTTACTTGTACCGTGTGTGAGCTCATTAACTTGGTCGCTAATGTTATCATTACCACTATTATCATCGTTAAGCTTTCTTCTTTTTAAACCATGTATCCATTTTCAAATGGTACTGTTAAAATAATATTGTGGAGAAACATTATTAAAAAAAGGCGAATCAAATATTACCTTTAAATATGATTTATGCAAGTTTGAGAATGCAATACTGCAAAGCCAATATGTATATATAATTTTATAAATTGAAACTGCAAGCAAATAAATTAATAGTAAACTGAATCACATACATTTGTAAATTTTAACAAAAGAAAATGTGCAATAACTATTATGCAACCCGTTGGGAATCCCGACTGCCATTAAAACAACCTGTTTTTGTACGTACTAGTAACAAATGTGGCCCGAATTGAGGCGTAAAAATCAGTTAATGATTCTGAGAAAGAACGCGTTGCAAAACATATAATGAAATAATTTAAATTTTTTTATTGATTTAAATATCTATTCTTGTTTAAAGGATTTGCCATGTTAAATCATATTATTTAATTATATTAACATAATTATATATTTTAAATTTGGCGGCATACTTTTAGAATTTCGCGGAACACAAAAGTGCCGTGGCACGGTGGTTGAGAATCACTGGTCTAGCGATTGCGAAACCTCATAGTTGTTCCGTATTTGGTACGGTGATTCGGAATGATTGCAACACTGGTTTGGCTGTTCGTCATCGTCGCGGTGATGCATTGATTTACTGCCTTTCGCTGTTTGGTCGTCTTGATCTAGCATATATATATATATATATATATATATATATATATATATATATATATATATATATATATATATATATATATATATATATATATATATATATATATATATATACATATATATAAATATATATATATATATATATATATATATATATATATATATATATATATATATATATATATATATATATATATATATATATATATATATGAAAATTGCAATAATATGTTCAAAGCTTTTTTGACTATCATTGGATAATCGCATCTAATGTTAATCCAAAATGAGTTAATTGATTCTTCTGAATGTTTTTAAATTAAATCTCGATTATTGGGTAGCAAAATGAGTTCTTCCTCTTCATTCAAAGTTAAGTCAAATACAGAAGTATCCCTTATGAGAAATGGATAACGAGCCCAATCAAACTTCTTTATATCTAATTTTGGGAAATTATTAATAATATTAATATCTCGTCTTATGTTGTCAAATGGTCAATAACAATTATTTTAATAGTTTTATAACAGTTTTTTGGGACTGACTCAAACTTTTCTAAATTGCCTGGTTTTATTCTTCCATAATGTTTATTTGTTTTTGGAATCTCACCAGCTTATCGGTTGAGTTTAAGATATTTTCATTAGGCCTTTGTATGCTTGAGTTTATGTTATTAAAAATAACAAAAATGTCTGATAATTAAGCCAGTCTAGTACACCATATTTTATCTTTCAACAAATGAACAAAATCATAATTTTTATTTTGTTCAAAAAACATTTTCGTTTCGTATTTTAATTCCAGCACACGATATATAGTAACAAAGATTCGTTCTTGGCTTCCATAGCTTGGCATAATTTACTAAATAAGCGACTTTTGAATGGTCTCGATTATATATAATTAGTTATTTTAACACATTGTTCCAGAATTATTTTCGATTCTGTTGGCGCATATTTTGCAGCAAGTGCTTCTCAATGCAAAAAAACCATGGGTGACTAATATATCCCCATTCAGTTCTTTTAAATGTGCTGCAAATCCTTTTAGATGTCCAGTCATAGCTGGAGCACCATCTGTACAAATGACAACATATGACTTCCATGATACTTTAATTGCTTCTAAATATGAACTAATTACATCAAAAATATGTTTGCGAGTATCAAAATTACGTAACTCCCGACAACGTAACAATTTATTAATTATATCATTTTCGTGAATAAATCTAACGAATGTAATTAATTGAGCTTTTCCTGTAATATCTGTTGTTTCGTCGATTTGTAGAGTAAAATTTGAAGTTGCAAGAATTTTTGCAGCGTTTCGCTCAATATTTTGCCACATATGTTAAATTCTGCGGTGGGCTGTGTCACTTGAAAGTGGTATTTTACAAATATCAATATTTGCTGATCCACCAATCATTATTTTTACAATTTTGCGACATGCTGGTAATATTATTTCTTCAGCCAAATTGTGAGGTTTTAATTTCAGAGCAATCACTTCAGCTATTTTGTAAGAAACTACTTGAGCCTTGTCAGACACATCGATTTGTTTTTGCAAAGCTTTTATTTACTTGGATGTTGAAGATAAAGACTTTTGAAAGTAGTTTTTATCTTTTGTTGAAAGCAAAGGATGATTAGTCACCAAATGATGTTGGAGTTTGCTCGGAAGCATAGCACTATTTGATAATTTACAACCACATAATACACACTCGGGAAAAACTTTGTTTATTTTCCATTGTAGATGTAAATCCAAATTTCAAAAAATCATCATTGTATTTCCAATGAACAACGTAGTTTTTGGAGCAAGAGGTATCTTTACTTGTACCGGGTGTGAGCTCATTAACTTGGTCGCTAATGTTATCATTACCACTATTATCATCGTTAAGCTTTCTTCTTTTTAAACCATGTATCCATTTTCAAATGGTACTGTTAAAATAATATTGTGGAGAAACATTATTAAAAAAAGGCGAATCAAATATTACCTTTAAATATGATTTATGCAAGTTTGAGAATGCAATACTGCAAAGCCAATATGTATATATAATTTTATAAATTGAAACTGCAAGCAAATAAATTAATAGTAAACTGAATCACATACATTTGTAAATTTTAACAAAAGAAAATGTGCAATAACTATTATGCAACCCGTTGGGAATCCCGACTGCCATTAAAACAACCTGTTTTTGTACGTACTAGTAACAAATGTGGCCCGAATTGAGGCGTAAAAATCAGTTAATGATTCTGAGAAAGAACGCGTTGCAAAACATATAATGAAATAATTTAAATTTTTTTATTGATTTAAATATCTATTCTTGTTTAAAGGATTTGCCATGTTAAATCATATTATTTAATTATATTAACATAATTATATATTTTAAATTTGGCGGCATACTTTTAGAATTTCGCGGAACACAAAAGTGCCGTGGCACGGTGGTTGAGAATCACTGGTCTAGCGATTGCGAAACCTCATAGTTGTTCCGTATTTGGTACGGTGATTCGGAATGATTGCAACACTGGTTTGGCTGTTCGTCATCGTCGCGGTGATGCATTGATTTACTGCCTTTCGCTGTTTGGTCGTCCTGATCTAGCATAGTAAAGGCGGGTTTCAATCAATTGTAAGAAATGTTTTGATGCGTTTTATAAATGATTACTTTGAAAATTTTATCGCCACGCTTAACGGCAATCTATGGTCCGTTGTATGGCAGCTGAAGTGAAGTATGAATGGTATCCACTCTGACAAAAACATGCGAACAATCTGTTAAGACAGGGTGGACAAAAATTTTGCTACCGGTATGTTGCATGGCTTTTGCAGGTTGAAAAATCTTCATTCTTCGTCGCAATTTTTACAAATGTTCGAAGAACATAAGTATTAAAATCGATTCGGGCAATATATAACATATATATATATATATATATATATATATATATATATATATATATATATATATATATATATATATATATATATATATATATATACATAATTATAAACATATATATATATAAATATATATATATATATATATATATATATATATATATATATCATTAAAAAAATTCAGTGACTATTTCTCGGGAACGCGCCATCCGATTGAGCTGAAACTTTCAGGATACATTGGTGTATATGCAAAATAGGTCCAGGTCTCACTAAATGTCAATTATTTGTAACCCTTTGGTGCCGGCGGCCATTTTAGTTAAATTTTTATTATACCTATTTTTCCTTACACAAATAATTTTTGCAAAAATAAAGTTGACGAAAAAATTTCGAACGTGTTTTAAATGCGAATCGGATAATGTTTTGTGCATGTGTGCGCTAGGTGCCTAAAAAGAGAACGGGAAAATTTAAAAAAATTTAAATTGCGATAACTTTTGACAGAGCTATTCAATCATTACGAAATTTTCAGAACATATTGGTATTATTTAATTGCTTGTTTGTGTTGCTCTCAATGAGCGTAATGACAACCCTGTAGCTAGGGCAGGCACTGAAAGTGAAAACCTAAAAATCATCGACTTTTTTGAAAAATCGTCGTTTCTTCAAAAAAAGCCACTCATATGTAAATCTTATGCTTTGTTTACATAGCCAAAGTAAAAAATTTGATATGTTATTACGGGCACGCCTGGTAACCCTTGCCCAATTTACCTATATTTTTAGCATCAAAAACTTCTGTTCACGGAAACTCACGATCCGATAAGCAGAATTAATTGAAGTTTGCAGATTGTATTGGTCTTAAATAGGACCAGGTCTGATAGAAGTGATTTTGAAATGCGGGCAATTCTGTGCCAGTGGTGCCATCTTGAAAAATCACTAAGAAAGATAACTGCTTTTAGCCGTATAAATTCTGATTCTATTGAAATTCACACAGTAGCTAAACCTTATTTTAAGCCACGTTTGATAGAAGATTGGTCGAAAAATTCGGTTGGAGCTGCCAGCAATGATCATTTTTGTGCCTTAAATTTTGAAAATTCGTTGAGGAAAATAAAGCTCTTTGCCCTATAGCTTCCAGTACAGTCATGGTATCATAACGAAATTCATTGGGCAAATTTAAATTATTTTAGGCAATATTCAGTAGAAATCTAGTTTTAAAAACAATGGTAGAGCTGCCAGCTATGATTGTTTTTGTATTTTTTGACATAGCTTTAGCAAGCGAGTTTATCATAAAATTTTCAAATGGTAGTGGTCTTGCAGTGAAAATACACACCAAATACTTTGATCTAGAAAGTTTGAAAGCTCTTGCGAATGTTAGTCCTAAATTTTTTTGTATCCCTATAACTTCCAATGCAGTGATCGGATCAATACGAAATTCGCAGAGCACATTGACTTCAATGTGTGGCAGATGTGACTTGTTTTTGGCTTCGGTGCTAGCAAAGGACTGCTTGCACGAGGTGTTTCTGTTATTTTCGTATCAAAAAATGCTTCCATTAAGTATTCACATCGCAAATATACAATATATAACAATATATATGACAATACATACAATATAATATATAAGACAATAACAATAATATAACAACAATATATGACAATATATAACAATACACTCAAAATCTGCACAAATCCTCTACTGTTCTAGAAACATAAGTATTTCTAGCGGTTCTGATGCACTTAGATTTCTACTAATGTTCGAAGAAGAACATTAGTATTAAAATCACTTTGGCCAAAAATTCATATTTCTATATATATATATATATATATATATATATATATATATATATATATATATATATATATATATATATATATATATATATATATATATATATATATATACTTATATATATATATATATATATATATATATATATATATATATATATATTTCTATATATATATATATATATATATATATATATATATATATATATATATATATATATATATATATATATATCATTAAAAATTTCAGTGAAAAAATCTCAGAAACGCGCATTCCGATTGAACTGAAATTTTTAGGACACATTGATGTATATCCAGAATAGTGCCAAGTCTCAAAAAAAGTTAAAAATCTTTAACTCTTTGGCGCCGGCGGCCATTTTAGTGATATTTTTAATATACCTATTATTCCGTACACAAATAAGTTTTGCAAAAATAACGTTAATAAAATAAATTTTGAACGTGTTTTACATGTGAATCGGATAATGCTTTGGAAGTTTTTAACCCCATGTGTGCGCTGGGTGCCTAAAAAGAGAACGGGAAAAATTGTAAAATTTTAAATTGCGATAACTTTTGACAGGGCTATTCAATCATTACCAAATTTTCAAAATATATTGGTATTATTTAGTTGTAAATTCGTGTAGCTTTTGATGCTGGGGCAGGCACTGAAAGTGAAAACCTCCAAATCATCGTCTCTCTTGAAAAAATGCCGTTTCTTCAAAACAAAGCCACTCATATGTAAATTTCGTGCTATTTTGACATTGACCAAAACAAAAAATTTGATATGGTATAACGGGCACGCCTGGTAACCCTTGCCCAATTTACCTATATTTTTAGCATCAAAAACTTCTGTTCACGGAAACTCACGATCCGATGAGCAGAATTAATTGAAATTTGGAGACTGTATTGGTCTTACATAGAACCAAGTTTGATAGAAGTTATTTTGAAATGCGGGCGGTTCTGTGCCAGTGGTGCCATCTTGAAAAATCACTACAAAAGATAACTGCTTTTAGCCCTATAAATTCTGATTGAACCGTTCGATTTTGACGAAATTCACACAGTAGCTGAACCTTATTTTAGACCACGTTTGATAGAAATTTGGTTAAAAAATTCGGTTGGAGCTGCCAGCTATAATAATTTTGGTGTCTTAAATTTGAAAAAATTAAAAATTTGGAAGTGAAAACATTCAAACCATCGAACATTCACAAAAATGTCCGTTTCTTACAATAAAACCAATCTGTATACAAATCTTATGCTTTATCTACACGTTCAAAGTAAAACTTTGGAAATTTCATGTCGGACAAGAACGGTAGCCCTCTCCCAGTTAACCTATATTTTTAGCATCAAAAACTTCTGTTCACGGGAATTCACGAACCAATAATCAGATACCATTGAAATTTACAGAATACATTGGACTTAAGGTGGACCAGGTCTGATAGAAGCGATTTTGAATTGTGGGCAACTCTGTGCCAGTGGTGCCATCTTGAAAAGTTACATAGAAAAAAAAAACTGCTTTTTGCCCTATGAAATGTGAACTAGTAACCAAATTTTCATGAAATTGACACAGTAGCTGCACCTTACTCTAAACTATGTTAGATAGAAATTGGATTGAAAAATTCGATTGGTGCTGCCAGCTATGGTAATTTTTGTGTCTTTGGTTTTGAAAATTCGCTCAGGAAAATAAAACTTTTTGCCCTATAACTTCCAGTGCAGTCATGAAATCAATACGAATTACATACAATTACTGGAACCTATTATAAGCATTATTCAGGCCAAATTTGGTTGAAAAGCCTCGATAGGGTTGCCAGCTATTGTTGGTTTTGTTTTTGATTGCAGTATCTTTATTAAGCGGTTTTATCGTAGAATTTTCAATTGGTAATGATATTGTAGTGACAATAAACAGCAAATATTAAGCTTTCGATTATTTGAAAAAACTCGCTGCAGGTAAACCTAAATTTCTTTATACTCCTATAACTTCGAATGTAATATAACCACGTGAAGCAGATGTGATATATTCTTGGCTTTGATACTGGCGAAAGGTTTCCACCACGAGTCGGTTGTGCTACTTTTGTATCAATAAATGTTTACAGTAAGTATTCATACCGAAAACATTTACAATGAAAAAACTCTAGCGCACCTGAACCGCTAGAAACACTAATGTTCGAAGAACAGTAGAAGAATCGTGCAGGTTTTGAGTGCATATTCCACTACATGTGCTGCTTATTACGGCCAAACTGTTTCAAATGCCACGTTTTACTTTGGTCTCAAGAATGCATTATAACTCATAGGGTAGAAGGTTTCAGATATTACCACTGGCATGGGTTTCAAAGTTTATGAAAGAAAAACACGGGTTAATTATATTCGTTATCAGTTGCTTATTTCACATAATTTTGAAAGCAGCATCTCATATAACATCAATGAAGAAAATGCTCAGTGCCTGCAGCACTGTAACTGAAGTTGGTGTTTGGGGCTGCGATCCGAAAAATTTGCAGAACTTTGCGAATTGAAACATCGGTTATTTATTTTCATTGTAAATGTTTCCGGTATGTATACTAACTGTAAGCATTTATTGATACAAAAGTAGCACAACCGACTCGTGCTGGCAACCTTTCGCCAGTATCAAACCCAAGAATATATCAAATCTGCTTCACGTTGTTTAATTACATTCGAAGTTATAGGAGTATAAAGAAATTTAGGGTTACCTGCAGCGAGTTTTTTCAAATGATCGAAAGCTTAATATTTGCTGTTTATTGTCACTACAATATCATTACCATTTGAAAATTCTACGATAAAATCGCTTAATAAAGATATTGCAATTAAACACAAAACCAACAATAGCTGGCAACCCTATCGTGGCTTTTCAACCAAATTTGGCCTGAATAATGCTTATGACAGGTTTTATTAATTGTATGAAATTCGTATTGATTTCATGACTGCACTGCAAGTTATAGTGCAAAAAGTTTTATTTTCCTGAGCGAATTTTCAAAACCAAAGACACAAAAATTACCATAGCTGGTAGCACCAATCAAATTTTTCAACCAAATTTCCACCAAACAGAGATTAGAGTTAGGTTTAGCTACTGTGCCAATTTCATGAAAATCCGGTAACTTATTCACATTTCATAGGGCAAAAAGCAGTTTTTTTTCTTTGTAATTTTTCAAGATGGCACCACTGGCACAGACTTGCCCACAATTCAAAATCGCTTCTATAAAATCTGGTCTTACTTAAGTCCAATGTATTCTGTAAATTTTACCTGTATCTGATTATTGGTTCGTGAGTTTCCGTGAACAGAAGTTTTTGATGCTAAAAATATAGGTTAACTGGGAGAGCGTTACCGTTCTTGTCCGACATGAAATTTCGAAAGTTTTATTTTGAACGTGTAGATAAAACATAAGATTTATATAAAGATTGGTTTTATTGTAAGAAACGGACATTTTTTTGAATATTCGATGGTTTGAATGTTCTCACTTCCAAATTTTTTTTTTCAAAATGAAGACACCAAAATTATCATAGCTGGCAGCTCCAACCGAATTTTTCAACTTAATTTCTACCAAACGTGGCTTAAGGTAAGGTCCAGCAATTGTGTGAGTTTCGTCAAAATCGAACGATTCAATCAGAATTTATAGGGCTAAAAATAGTTGTCTTTTTTAGTGGTTTTCCAAGATGGCACCACTGGCACAGAATCACCCGCATTTCAAAATCACTTCTATCAGACCTGGTCCTATTTAAGGTTAATATATTCTGTGAATTTCAAATAATTCTGCTCATCGGATCGTGAGTTTCCGTGAACAGAAGCTTTTGATGCTAAAAATATAGGTAAATTGGGCAAGGGTTACCAGGCGTGCCCGTTATACCATATCTTTTTTTTTTTTGTTTATGTAAACAAAGCACAAGATTTACATATGAGTGGCTTTTTTTTGAAGAAACGGCATTTTTTCAAGAGAGACGATGATTTGGAGGTTTTCACTTTCAGTGCCTGCCCTAGCTACAGGGTTACCAGCACGCTCATTAAAAGCTACACAAATCTACAACT
>OZ022263.1:118030307-118060307 GCA_963978885.1 Nemotelus pantherinus | reverse complement strand
GATACCCGGGACTGCCTTGCTATTACACAGGATTGCTATTACACAGGATGATTCATCCGCCCAGGACGTCTTAGCATCCTCGAGATGCTAAGACGTGAGAGGGAGCAGGAGACCTCCGGTAGCAAGGTTCCAGGTCTAGCTAGCTCATCGGCCTCACAGTTGCCCTGAAAACACCTATGTCCCGGTACCCAAATCAATTGAACCACTGAATGTCTCGACATCTCCCTGAGAGATGCACGGCATTCAGCAACAATCATGGAAACTGTACAAGGACCAGCAAGGGATTTAATAGCCGCTTGGCTATCTGTGAAAATGCCAATATTAGCCCCGAATATTCGATTACACAGAAACCAGTTAATTGCTTGTAAAAAAGACCCCAACCTCCGCCTGAAAGACACTACAATGGTCTGGTAGACGGAAGGGCAGCTTGAGATTCAGCTCACCTGAGTATACACCACTTCCGACTCCATTGTTTAGTTTTGAGCCGTCAGTGTACACATGGATAAGCCCACTTTCGAGGGTGACACCATCACGCCATTCATCCCTACCAGGAATACGAGTTGTGAACTCCAAATTTAGTAGGCATTGCGGAGCGATATAGTCAACACCCGCTGGAGCGGGAACTCCCTCGACCAAAATCTTCGCATGGCCGAATTCTGTTCTATTCCACGACGAGATACAATTTAGTCTCACAGCAGCAAGATTAGCTTGCTGTAAGATAAGTAGATTGGTTGGCAGCCAATGAAGAAGCACGAAGAGTGCCTTAGTAGGGGTGGAGCGGAGCACACCAGTTACAAATAGTGTAGCCATTCTCCGCACTTTTTCAATCTGCCGTTTGCTGGTAGCTTTAATAGCACATTGTCACCAGAACACCACCCCAAACAATAGAATTGGCTCAACCACAGCAGTACAAAGCCAACAAACAGTACGAGGTTGTAATTCCCAATTCGCTCCTATGGCCCTTTTACAGCAGTAAAGTGCATTGAAAGCCTTCCGAGCCCTTTCTGCTACATTGTAGGTCCATAGTAACTTCGAGTCAAGGATCAGCCCTAAGTACCTGACCCTCTGGCTCAAGTTAATGGAAACCCCATTCAACTTGGGTAACTCAAAAGAAGGAACTTTGTACTTCCTTGTAAACAGCACTAGTTCCGTTTTGCTATGATTTATATTCAAGCCGCACTCACGACTCCAACGTGAAAGTATGTCAAGAGAGTGATTTAGCCTCTCCGATAGCGTAGATAAATACTTTCCCGCATTGCCACAGCTGTGTCGTCTGCATAAGCAATCACTTTGCAGCCAGCGCGGTCAAGTCTCATTAGAAGAGTATTCACCGTGATGTTCCACAGCAGGGGAGAGAGGACTCCACCCTGAGGTGTGCCCATTTTGAATCCTCGTCTTACGCTGGCATCCCCCAGGGAAGAGATAACCACTCTACTTTTGAGAAGCTGCACAATAAAAACAATCAGCCGCTCGTTCACATGAAGCACCGAGAAAGCCTCAACAATTGCGTTAGAATTTACTTTGTTGAAGGCCCCCTCGATGTCCAAGAAGGCGGCAAGCGTATATTCCTTAAGCACAACAGGTTTCTCAACTTGTTCAATAAGGACGTGAAGAGCAGTCTCAACAGATTTACCTTTGGTATAAGCGTGCTGTGACTGCGAGACCAACATAGGATGAATTGATCTTTTAATATGGTAATCAATGATCCTTTCCAAAATCTTAAGCAGGACTGAGTTAAGACTTAGTGGACGGTAGTCCTTTGGCCTAACATGAGAAATTTTTTCTGCTTTCGGAATAAACACAACTCTAGTTTCCCGCCAGCTGGTGGGAACATACGAGAAGCGTAGGCAAGCGTTATAAATCTCTCTGAGCCATGGTAGCGATACTTCCATGAACTGCTGAACGTCAGCCGCAAGCACGCCATCAGGGCCCGGGGATTTTAACGGCTCAATTGAGTTAATAGCCCACTTCAGCTGAGAGTCTGATATTCTAAACGTCGGGGCTCTACCGTAATCTAGTTCCGTTTAGTGCACTGTCCCTATAGGGCAATAATTGCCCGGGAAATGTGCGTCCATGAGAACGTTTAGAGTATTTGCGCCCGAACTAGTCCAAATGCCCTCAGGGTTCATGATGCACCCCATAGCCTTTGGTGTCATGCTTAATACCTTGCGAAGGCGATTCGCCTCACTGAGACTCTCTACGTTTCCACAGAAAGATCTCCATGAGGACCTCTTAGCATTGCGTATGGCATACTTAAAAGCCTTCAGCTTCGTTTTATACGCCGACCAGTCATTAGATCTTTTCGAGCTATTAAACTCCTTCCAGCATTCTCTCCGCAGGATGCTGATTTCCATACTCCACCAGGAAGGCTTAGGATTATCCCTGGCCGAGGGTGGCTTACATGCTTCCCTAGACGCGGAATTGAAAGAATTAGTAAGGGTGTCAACCGCCCGATCCAATTCATGCTAGCAGTCAATGCTCCTAGGAGCAGTTTCCAGCGAGGATCCTACCAGAGAATGAAATAGTTTCCAGTCTGTCCTCTTTCTGTTGATAAAGGCTGCGTGCACAGCAGAGCTGCGGCCAGCCATGTTATACAATATGTACCTATGATCAGAGAATGAGCACTCTTGTTGAACCCTACAGTCACGGAGAAAAAGCGAGTGCCGCCCACTAATCAAGGTAACATCAAGAACCTCCCTGCGGTTTGAGGTAAGGAAGGTTGGATCGCTACCAGTGTTGGCGATGAAAAGGTCGTGGGCCAAGATGAAGTCAAAAAGTTCCTCACCTCGGCCATTAGTGTTGGAGCTACCCCATACTTCATTATGAGCGTTGGAGTCAGCCCCTAGAATAAGAGGCACACCAATCTTTGTGGCTTCAGCCACAACACCCTTGACAATGTCGCAAGGTGGGCTGTCGCCATGATCGTGTGCCATGTAGCAAGAAACAAACCAGTATGATCTTTGGTTGGTTTCCACTGCAATAGGCATGTTATCCCTGTCACTGAAATTGTGTAGTACAAGGACGTTTATGGTTTTCTTGACAAGAATGCTGACACGTGGCTCATGTAAGCCATCGGGTACCACTAGTCTGTATCCATCGGTGCATAGCCCGCAAACCCGGTTTTTGGCAAGTGGTCTAGTGCTTTTGTGTGTTAATGGGCGCTGTACTTGGACTTCTTCCGTCGAGTTCTTAAATTTTGCATTTTTACCGCTTTTCGCCTTGTGCTTTGCGTGCTGTCATCAACTTTTCTACAGGAGTGTGTCTCGGCTTTCCTTTGGATATATTTTTGACATTTTTGACGTTTTGACACTTGGAAGTGTGTGCACCTTGAACATAGCGCGTCGCCATATGTGCTTTATTGTTGCATTTATTAGTACTCGGGAGTGCGTCTCTGCTTTATACTTAATACATTTGTGTCATTTTTGACATCTTGTCATTTGAAAGCCTGTGCACCCTGAACTTAGTGCGAACATTTATACAATGTTTCATTGCGATGCTACTGAATGTTTGGTTAAAAAACACACTTCGCCTATGATCACTTGTGCTGGTTTTTGCGCGTTAACTTTTCATTCGAAATGTGTCTCCTTTCCGGGTAAATGCACGGATGTGATCTTGCAACGTGATTCGGGGGTTTACTGGTTTTGCGACAAATGTAGGGAACACTCAATTGTGTCCTACGCTTCTCGTCTACGTTCAGCGAAGACCGCCATCGATACTCTTTCCAACGCACTTGCGAAAATAACGGACGATTTTCGCTACACTAGCAAGGAGGTCGATGAGCTGGTCCGTATTGCTGACATTGAGCAGCCCACTGTGTCATCACACGCAACATTGAATGAGGACTGCATTACGACAAACCCATCTGGATCTCCTACAGCTGTACGTAATCGTTCGCAGGCTCAAGCTGCAGCTAAAGCGTCGAAACGGGTCCCTCAACACTCACCATATAGTCATCAACAGCTGCTGATACCTTCGATCTCTCCATTGTCTTCTATCCAGACGATGCAAATTGCACCCTCTTCACCGCAGGATAGAAACTCAACGATTTAACATCTATCCGCCTCTGCAACTGTTTCTCAAACACTACCGACGGTGCAAATCGCACCCTCTTCACCGCAGGATAGCAACTCAACTATACAACATCTATCCACCTCTGCAACTGCTTCTCAAATACTACCGGACATAGAAGTTGTTAGTCCTCCACTGAAGGTTTTTATTTCACAGCTAGCATATCGTACTTCTGCCGAATTCATCAAGATGTACGTGGCCGCTAAACTCGGATACGCGCCTCCGCTACTGCTGTGCAGAAAACTTACCGCGGATAATATTCGAGATCAGACCATTGCTTCTTTCTGCATCACGGTTTCTTCTGGCATCAATGAGTTACTTAAGTACGCCTTCTGGGGTCTTCGTAAAGGAGTTTACTAAGATTCCGCGTGAAAATTTTCGGTCCAGAGTAGGCAAAAAGACACAAACATAAACGTAAACCGTTCATTAAAGCTTGACTACCAAAACGTCCGTGGCTTGAGGACCAAGTCCTATAAAGTAAGTCTTTCTTCTACTTTATCAGCTCATGATATCATATGCCTTACGGAAACCTGGTTGAACGAGGATATTTTTGATGCTGAGATCTTGCCACAATACACTGTTTTCCGCAAGGATCGTGACCGTTTAGTCTCTGGTAAGTCTGATGGTGGAGGGGTTCTCGTTGGCATTCACGAATCTCTCGCTTGTTCCGTTTGCAGCGATTTTACTACTTCTTCCTCAGTGGAATGTATTTTAGTGCATGTTTTTTTAGCTCCTACTTCATTGTTATTGGTTGCTTCAACCTATATCCCCTGTAATAGCCCTTCTTCACTTTACGAACTTTTCTTTTCTGAGCTATCATCCTATCTTCTATGTCGTTTTCCATCCGACCACTTAATTTTATGTGGTGATTTTAATATGCCCTCAATCGAGTGGAACACCTCCTTTTTAACCATTACTTCTAGTAATAATCTTTCCTTAATCCTGTCTTCCTTCATTTCTTTATGCTCCCTTTCTCAATTAAACTCCTTACCTAATACCAATAGAAAAATACTAGATCTTATCTTTTTTAATCTTCCAATGTCTTTCGTTTACTTAGATTATGCTGGCATCAACCACGGCCCAAACCAGGCACTCTTTGGCCATTTCGCTAAATGACCGAGTTATCCCTGTAGAAGCCGTCTCTATTTTCTGCTTTTTGCAGTCTTGCCTGCCCTGATTCATCTGCTCAGCCGACCTTTGTCGTTTCTGAGCTGAAGCTTCAGGGTGTAGAGGGAGTGGTTAAGGGTGCTCCCTAATGAATGACTTTGCCCACTGAAGGGACTTTTTGTCCTTGTCGGTCATAGTATCAGGGGGGACATTTTCAAACTTCTTTTCGAACTTTGAAGGCTGCCCTTCTAGTTCCATAAGCCTGAGATTTTTTGGCGGAGGAGCTTTGCGTGCCTGAAGAGGAGGAAGCGGCACTGGAGGTAGCGCTTGTTGATGGTCAGGCTGGCCCATTCATCGAAACCTTCCCATCACACTGGCCACAAACCAACTTCATGGCATTCGCAGGGCCAGGCTTGGTGACCTCAGCCCCGGAACCGCCTGAAACAGGAGTTGAGGAAGATTTTGAAGGCACTGGAGCTGACCTACTCGTCATGTCTCCACTACCTTGCTTAGGCGCTAAGCCAGGCACTGGAGCTGGCCCACTCGTTATGTCTCTAGAACCTTGCTTAGCCGCTGTGCCAGTAGTCAGTGGAGCTGACCCAATCGCCATGTCTCCACCAACTTTCAAGTCCTACTACAACTTTCCCAATATTAAATTTGCTCTACTCGTGAGATTCAGCTGGCTTAGAGTCCGTCTCATTCAGTGCAACTTCTGGCCAAGCTTTGCCACAGCAGTACACAAAAATCTGTTCGCTACACACTGTTAATTACAAAATCCGAAAGTCAACTTATTCTTCCATCCGACTTCTGACCCAAGTTTTGTGAAATAAGCAACTGATAACGAATATAGTTAAGGAGTGTTATGCTCTCATAAACTTTGAAATTCATGCCAGTGGTAAAATCTGAAACCTTTCCACCATATGAGTTATAATGCATTCTTGAGACCAAAGTAAAACGTGGTGTTTGAATCATTTTGGCTGTAATAAGCAGCTCGTGTGGTAGAATATGTACTCAAAATCTGCACAATTCTTCTACTGTTCTTCGAACATAAGAGTTTCTAGCGATTCAGGTGCGCAAGAGTTTTCTTTGAATATACTTGATGCAATTATGTAGAAAATCTCCGATTAGATTCTGTTCATCTGCAGCGCCAGTCACACAACGAATATATTTCACTTTAGTTTTCCTATGAATATACCTGATGCAATTATGTAGAAAATTTCCGATAAGATTCTGTTCATCTGTAGTGCCAGCCATACAACGAATCTATTTAACTTTAATTTCCCTTTGAATATACCTGATGCAGTTATGTCGATAATCTCCGATTAGATTCTGTTCATTTGCAGCGCCAGTCACACAACAAATCTATTTCACTTTAATTTTCCTGTGAATATACCTGATGATTTTATGTAGAAAATCTCCGATTAGTTTCTGTTCATTGCAGCGCCAGTCACAAAACGAATGTAGTCACGTGAGCTCACGTGCCGTCACATCAGCTGACCTCACGTGCCATAGATCTGCAATACCATTTTGTATGTAGATTTTCTACATAATTGCATCAGGTATATTCAAAGGAAAATTAAAGTGATATTCGTTTTGCGGCTAGTGCTGCAGATGAACAGAATCTAATCGGAAATTTTCTACATAATTGCATCAGGTATATTCAAAAGAAAATAAAAATGAAATAGATTCGTTGTGTGATTGGCGCTGCAGATGGCGAGAATTTAATGGGACATTTTTAACATAATTACATCAGGTATATTCAAAGGGAAATTAAAGCGGAATAGATTCGTTGTGTGACTGACGCTGCAGATGAACAGAATCTATTTATTTATTTATTTACCAAACAAGGTATAATAATAATACATATAAATGAAACAAATATAAAAAAAAAACTAGACAAATTTAAAAAAAAACAGGTTCGAAATACGTATAAAATACAAACAAATATAATATAAATAAATAAACATGCGATAAATAAATACATAAAGCTAATTTTCATGTAGGTCACAATATTAAATACGCAAAACGCAAAACGAAATTGATTAATTATGTAATTAAACAATTATAAAAATAGTCCTTAGTCAAAGAAGATACTAGGCTGGTAGACTAGGGAGGGTAGGATAAGAGAGCCTTGGTAACTTTATTTTTAAAGGACACTTTGGATATCGTGGGGGAAAAGTGTTGGCTCATACTTTTGAATATTTTGCAGTATCTGTTAATTGGCTCATTATCAGCATATGCGGTGCTATATTTATATTCAACTAGCATTCGTCGGGATCTGGTGACTTTCAAGGGCTGATTAAGCACAAATCTTTCCTGTATATATGTTAGTCGACATCAACAGCGTCTCTAATGACATCAAAACTGAAGCAGGCAGATAACATTAATCTTCCGGATGCAAGAGGTAAAAAGTTTAGAAGTCTAAGGCGAAATTTATACGACGGTAAATTGCTAAAATCACTTGGATATTAAAGACCTCTAAGAGCGAATAGCAAGAATTGCTTCTGAATAGATTCAAATCTCTGGCTGTGAATTTCGAAAACTGGGCTCCAGATAATGCAAGCATACTCAAGAAGAGGGCGAACGAGCGCGGTGTAAAGTCATTTTGTAGCCCAAAGGTTCTGAAACTCCCTGGAACGTCGCTTAATGAAGCCAAGTCGTTTACTTGCTTAAAAAATCATTTTGTCGTTATGAAAATTAGCCGTTATGAGTCGTTATGAGCTTAGTCGTTATGAGCTTTTCATCCAGCACCACACCGAGGTCTAAAACATTGTCCACTCTACTTAGTGCCGTATTGCTTAAAAGGTACGTATAATGTACGCGCGTCCTTTTTCTAGAAAAGCTAATCACATGACATTTTGCGATGTTGAGAAGTAGGTTATTCACGCTGCACGAATGTTCGAGGGAATTTAGTTTTAATTGAAAAAAGCTGGCATCTGAAGATGACTTTATGGTATAATAAATTTTCAGGTCGTCCGCATAGAGTAGATGAGGCCCATCAGATAAAACCTCTGACAAGTCTGATATAAAAATATTAAAAAGTAAAGGGCCAAGATGGCTACCTTGAGGTACACCTGAATTGACATGCATTTTTTTAGAAATAAGCCCTTGGAATTTCACATGTTGTGAGCGGTTGTGGAGGTAAGAGCTAAGCCATTTTAGTAGAGATCCGGCAATTCCGAATCGCTGTAGCTTGGAAATCAAAATGGAGTTGTCAACACGGTCAAATGCTTTGCTAAAGTCAGTGTAGGCTGCGTCAATGTGATCACCTTTCTCCATTTTACAAAGAAAATGGGAAACCAGCACCATTAGGTTGATAGTGGTAGAACGACCTTTCCTAAAACCATGCTGCTGTTTGCTAAGTCGAGAATCGACCAGAGGGGATAGTTTAGCACATATGATTTTTTCGAAGAGTTTAGGAATAGTTGATAAAATGGCAATACCTCTATAATTTTGAATTGATCTTCTATCGCCATTTTTGAATATTGGTGTCACGTAGGAGGATTTCCAATACGACGGAAAGTACCCAGAAGTACTTTCCGTCGTATTGGGCATATGCTTCATGAGACTTGTTATGGAATTCTTTGGCCACTGCATTGTATTCTTCTTTAATACGATGGCTACAGTCGACATTATTTTTTATTGACTTGTAAAGCTTGATTTGAAGCAATGATTTCTCATACGTCTAACAGTCTTATCGAGCCAAAGCTCAGAAAGTTTATCTTTTCTCCTAATTTTAGGAACATATCTTTCGACCGCGTCAAACAGTATATTGTAGAATGAATTTACATTGTCGTCAATAGATTGGGATACAAGCGTATTTCGACATTTTCAAGAGAATGGTGACTGCTATAATAATCAGCATTATGGAAATCGTATACAATAGTATTATTGTACGTTTGAAAGATATTAGAATCAGTAGTGGATAAATCAATAGTAAGTGTAGAATGGTGAAGGCTATTAGAGAAAAGATTCTCCTCGTCGATAGTAGGGCTAACCACTACTTTGTCAAAAGCGTTTGTAAATGTAAGGTCTAACCAATTACCATAACGATTGGGAGTCGGAGCAACTTGCTGCAAATCATTACCATACAAAGTACTCACAAGGTTAAAATCAGAATAATCAAGATGGTTAATAGGAATAAGGTAATTATCAGTTTCATCAAGAATGAAATGTAAATTAAGGCGATTAAAATCTCCTAGTAGAATAATTTGATCTTCAGCGCTACGATTTGCCATGAAAGTAGATATAAATTCGCATACAGAATTGTAAACAGAGTCATCAAATCTAGGCGGGACATAAAATAAACCGATATATACCGATGTCCTGTCGAATGATATTCGAATAATTTTACGCTGAAACAATTGGGTTATGTTGACAATTTCGCATGAGAAAGTGCTGTTAACAGCAAATAAAACAGCACCTCCTCTTGTCTGGCCAGTGGTGACACAATCACGGTCATTTCTGCATATTGTCCAGCTACTATCGAGGATCTCTTCATTAATATGGGAGTCATTTAACCAGGTTTCAGTAGAGGCAAGTACGTTGAAATGGCATAATTTGGCGTCAAGGTAGAGTTTATTCAATTTGCCTTTCATACCACTGCAATTGTGGTGAAAAATTCTGAGGCACTTGCGAGAGCACATCTTGTTAGGAGCGATACCTAACGTTATACCGGGGTTTTTGCAAAGAATTTGAAGTCGGATGAATTTCATTCGAAGCTGTATTTGAGAGAGTGGAACTCGGAGGATTATTGATAGAAGACGCCCTGCAGCTATACGTTAAACTTTGAGAAGATATGTCCGTAAGCGAACGTCTGGACCTGAATATTTAAACATTCAGTGATGGGAACTTCAGGTATGGGTATATTATTATTCTGACGATTCCTAGGAGTTTTCTGCATTATTCGTAGTTTGCGGACTATACAGTTACTGTTTACATTAGTATTTTTACTTATATTGCTAATATTTTTGCTGCTGTTGGTGGACTTCCAAGGGGAAAACTTGATGCCTTTCCAGTCGTAGCTCCTGCTGCTTCCGTCGACGTTGGTACAAAGCCAGGCGTATTTTTTGGGGATCCAGACTTTATAGTGCTTAGATGCTCTATTGTTATGTTGAGGTATGTGCTGAATACGAAATCCATTAATACGAAAATAACTTTTAATGAGTCTTCCAAGCCGAGAAACGTTGGTTGAAATAGGGACTCCTTCGACAAAAAATGGCACCTTTTTTTTGTTTGAGAATGAGGTGTCATGTTGAGAATCGTAGTGACTTGAGTTCAAACATTTGATTTTTTCGATGCGTTTGAACCAATCATCTTCTGACCAGTATGTGCCGAGCATAAAAAGATTTTTTGAAGGATTTCCATGCTTGGGATTGAAATTGTAATTTCCGTGGCGAAGAACCAGCATGAGTCTCCGCGCTCGTTGACAGCTCTTTAATGGGCGAGGTTGCTGCATCCTGAGTAGCAAATTCCTTTGGTACATTAGCTTTGATATTGACATTAGCCATTTCTTCGTGAAGCGACTGCTCGTTGAAAATAGGATTAAACGACCAGAATTCCATAGATAGCTTTTTTTGAAACTTTTCAATGCTCTCTAGTTTATTGCTGATTGATTTTTCGGTAGGGCGAATATCATCGAACATTTTACTCGACAGCTTATCAATCTGAGTTGTCATAAGTGTCGTTATTGTTTTCAATTATTTTGAGCAAGCCTCTATCGTTCATTTGGCAATTAGAGGTGAGTGTAGATAGAGAGGTAATTGAACAAGTTAGTTGCTTCAAATTATCGGTAAGCTCACCAGAATTGTAAGTATTTCTTTTGGTGGCTTTGGAAAGATCATCTAAGGCAGTCGTTATACTCTCGATTTGATTGGTAATTTCAGTGAGTATTTCGTAATTCACCTTAGTTTGTGTATGTAGTTTCACCAGCATTTGGTCTTTTTCAACGTTGAGTGAATCAATGTAGCCTGCTATGTTATTGTACATTCTTTTCATTAGTTTTTCCGTATGTTGGCAATCGGAACATATAAAATGTGACTCCAAGTAAGGATTGTACCAATCTCTTGGAACACCCATGCAAGCACTGTGGAGTTTTCTATTGCAAAATGCTTTGCATGTAACATATTGCAAGGTGTTATCAAACGCGATGCAGTTTTCGAGGCTACATTTGTAACTCATTTTATATCAGAATAAAAAATGATGAATAAAAAAACTTTAAAATTTTGTGGTTTCGAGTTTCGTTAGATCAAATTTTATCAATGTCAATGTCAAGCATCCAGCAGCTGATGAAAATTTATTTGATTTATTAGAAGAAATAAAAAAATTGCCATTTGACATTCGCAAATTCGAGGAGAAACTAAAAAAACTCTAGCGCACCTGAACCGCTAGAAACACGAATGTTCGAAGAACAGTAGAAGAATCGTGCAGGTTTTGAGTGCATATTCCACCACATGAGCTGCTTATTACGGCTAAACTGTTTCAAATGCCACGTTTTACTTTGGTCTCAAGAATGCATTATAACTAGGGATTCCAATCCCGAACCATATTTTCAATCCCGGGATTACGGGATTAAAAAATCTCAAATCCCGGGATCCCGGGATTTGAAATTCAAAATACAACACAACAAAATAAGACAAGTTTCTAGTAAACAGATTATATAATTTGCCATCATTTCAAAACTACTACAATAAGTGAGCTCAACACTGTATAAAAAATTGCATTATTACTAATTTATATTATTGATGCAAATAAAAACAATAATTTTAATTATCCAAAACGTTGACAGTTTGAAGACAGATATTAAAAATTACATCTATTACAAATAACAACAAAAAATCACGACCAAAAACCACAACAACAAAACACAACTCTTAGAATTGAGATACACAATAAAGTAACATATAAAAAATTCGGCCAAAGTTCATTGAGTTTTTCGGAAGTAACATTGAAGCAATAGCAAAGCATCTAAGGTATCGTCTCCAAGCCTGCTTCTAAATTTATTCCCGATTTTAGACGCCGCGGAAACGGTCGAGAAATATTGGTACGCCTGCTCCAAACTATGCAAGTGCCACCACTTTCGAAAAGATTCATTTCTTTTGCAATGGTTTTAATTAGATTAGTTTCTTGCGGCATTTCATGATTGATTATTTCATACTTTTGTAGCTCTTCTTGTAGCGTTAATTGACGACTACCTTGTTCTGATCAATATGGGTATCTACTGGGTTCTCTTCATTTCTTTGGCTACCAAGCATAGGGTTCTGCATCTAGATCATTGAAGTATTTTTTTTAATATTTGCGTTGCTTGGTTTCAAAAATAGAGATTTTATTTCACTTGGTAAATTTTCGCTGGTACAATGTGGATTCTGGAGATAGCTTAGCATACCAGATAGCTCGGTACACTGACGCTATTTTATTCGGTCCTATATTGCAATTTTCATAGCATTCAGAAGAATATACCGTTTTTCTCCTAACAGCCTAAACACAACTCTTGATGAAGTATTAACAGTGCATAAATTTGCAAGTCTGCGACTAAAGGCCGCCACAGCCAATTTTACAGGGAGTAAAACTTCAATAATTTTCTGAATCGAATCAAACTCTGTTGCTTCTAATTGCTCTGAATATTGCAGGCCTATTAATGTATACTATTTTTCAAAATGGGAAACTATTCGAGCATTGTCAAGAGACTATTTCATCTTGTTTTACAATCCATTTAAAGGAGACAGTTAAATGCCTTGCTCGGATCCGACATAGTTTTAAAGATCGTTATTATTTTTCGTTGGAGCTTTTTTAAAATATAAAACTACCTAACGAGCTTTCTTTATGCATGCGCTGATGTCCTTCGTCTGATCTAGCGTGTCTTGCAGGCGTACCGGTTTCAACGTAGTTAGCTGATTCAGGACCATCCAAATCTTCGTGGTATTCGTTCAGACTATCGGGAAATCACTTTAATCTGGAATGGACCTCATATTATAGCGAACATCGCAAACTGCCAAGTAGATGCTATGCGCCAAACAAATATGTTGCTCTGTACCAACTAGTCTGCCTACTTTTCGCATTTCGTTTGACCCATCAGTTACGATGGTAACGATGTCTTTTCCTAGAGAAACATTAAACTCATATCTAGGTAGTTTCCAGTTGTCATTGATATTCTTACTCGCACCAAGCTCCAGTTAGAATTTACTAAGTAGATGTTTATATTTATATAGCGCCTATTTGCAGTCAAGGTCCATTAATCAAACATCTAACTGAACCGTTCACCTGAGATACTAGCCTGTTATATCTTATTTTTTATTATTTTCTTTATCCTGCTTGCATAGCCAACAACCTTTTTTTGATTGTTGTTAAGGATTTTGGTAAAGCTGTGTATGCATTCGCTAGTATTAATTTCCTCAAATCATTCGATGTAACGAATGCACTA
Organism: Nemotelus pantherinus; assembly: GCA_963978885.1. NCBI lineage: Eukaryota > Metazoa > Arthropoda > Insecta > Diptera > Stratiomyidae > Nemotelus > Nemotelus pantherinus. The sequence goes on along the minus strand of OZ022263.1, from coordinate 118,046,713 downwards.
AATGCGAAACAGTCCCCTTTGTATTCTCTTGTTAGCTGTTACATCGGTTTGTTTTGCTCTATTCTTTACGCATTTTGATGTAAGCTAATTGTTTTCTCATAAATATGGATTGTATTTGCACTTTTCGAGTCTTGCTGTCACTTGATTGCCGATAATGTTTGACTCCCGGCCCCGAAATCCTAGCCAATTTCTGATCCCGAAAATCCCGGGATTAGAAGTCATCAATCCCGGAATTTTCGGGACCAGAAATTGGCCGGGATCCCGGGATCCCGGGATCCGGGATCTCGGGATTGGATTCGCTAATTATAACTCATATGGTAGAAGGTTTCAGATATTACCACTGGCATGGGTTTCAAAGTTTATGAAAGAAAAACATTTGTTATGGTAATTATATTCGTTATCAGTTGCTTACCAAACTTTGAAAGCAGCATCTCATATAACATCAATGAAGAAAATGCTCAGTGCCTGCAGCACTGTAACTGAAGTTGGTGTTTGGGGCTGCGATCCGAAAAATTTGCAGAACTTAGGGAATTGAAACATCGGTTATTTATTTCCATTGTAAATGTTTCCGGTATGAATACTTACTGTAAGCATTTATTGATACAAAAGTAGCACAACCGACTCGTGCTGGCAACCTTTCGCCAGTATCAAAGCCAAGAATATATCACATCTGCTTCACGTTGTTATATTACATTCGAAGTTATAGAACTATAAAGAAATTTAGGGTTACCTGCAGCGCAAACAATCGAAAGCTTAATATTTGCTGTTTATTGTCACTACAATATCATTACCAATTGAAAATTCTACGATAAAACCGCTTAATAAAGATATTGCAAACAAACACAAAACCAACTATAGCTGGCAACCCTATCGTGGCTTTTCAACCAAATTTGGCCTGAATAATACTTATAATAAGTTCCATTGATTGTATGAAATTCGTATTGATTTCATGACTGCACTGGTAGTTATAGGGCAAAAAAATTTATTTTCCTGAGAGAATTTTCAAAACCAAACACACAAAAATTACCATAGCTGGCAGCACCAATCGAATTTTTCAACCAAATTTCTATCAAATAAAGTTTAAAGTAAGATGCAGCTACTGTGTCAATTTCATGAAAATCTGGTAACTAGTTCACATTTCATAGGGCAAAAAGCAGTTTTTTTTCTGTGTAATTTTTCAAGATGACACCACTGGCACAGAGTTGCCCACAATTCAAAATCACTTCTATTAGACCTGGTTCTACTTAAGTCCAATGCATTTTGTAAATTTCAATGGTATCTGATTATTGGTTCGTGAATTCCCGTGAACAGAAGTTTTTGATGCTAAAAATATAGGTTAACTGGGAAAGGGTTACCGTTCTTGTCCGACATGAAATTTCCAAAGTTTTATTTTGGACGTATAGATAAAGCATAAGATTTGGATACAGATTGGTTTTATTGTAAGAAACGGACATTTTTTTGAATATTCGATGGTTTGAATGTTTTCACTTCCAAATTTTTATTTTTTTCAAATTTAAGACACCAAAATTATCATAGCTGGCAGATCCAACCGAATTTTTTAACCAAATTTCTATCAAACGTGGTCTAAAATAAGGTTCAGCTACTGTGTGAATGTCGTTAAAATCGAACGATTCAATCAGAATTTATAGGGCTAAAAGCAGTTATCTTTTGTAGTGATTTTTCAAGATGGCACCACTGGCACAGAACCGCCCGCATTTCAAAATAACTTCTATCAAACTTGGTTCTATGTAAGACCAATACAGTCTGCAAATTTCAATTAATTCTGCTCATCGGATCGTGAGTTTCCGTGAACAGAAGGTTTTGATGCTAAAAATATAGGTAAATTGGGCAAGGGTTACCAGGCGTGCCCGTTATACCATATCAAATTTTTTTTTTGGTCTATGTAAAAAAAGCACGAAATTTACATATGAGTGGCTTTTTTTTAAGAAACGACATTTTTTCAAGAGAGACGATAATTTGGAGGTTTTCACTTTCAGTGCTTGCGCTAGCTTCAGTGTTGCCAGCACGCTCATACAAAGCTACACAAATTTACAACTAAATAATTTCAATACGTCCTGAAAATTTCGTAATGATTGAATAGCTCTGTCAAAAGTTATCGCAATTTAAATATTTTCAATTTTTCCCGTTCTCATTTTAGGCACCCAGCGCACACATGGGGTTAAAAAATTCCAAAACATTATCCGATTGACATGTAAAACACGTTCGAAATTTATTTCGTTAACTTTATTTTTGAAAAACTTATTTGTGAACGGAATAATAGGTATATTAAAAATATCACTTAAATGATCGCCGGCGCCAAAGGGTTAAAGATTATTAACATTTTGTGAGACCTGGCACTATTCTGCATATACACCAATGTGTTCTAAAAATTTCAGTTCAATCGGATGGCGCGTTCCTGAGATTTTTTCACTGAAATTTTTTGATGATATATATATATATATATATATATATATATATATATATATATATATATATATATATATATATATATATATATATATATATATACAGGTATATATATATATATATATATATATTTATATATATATATATATATATATATATATATATATATATATATATATATATATATATATATATATATATAGAAATATGAATTTTTGGCCAAAGTGATTTTAATACTAATGTTCTTCTTCGAACATTAGTAATAAAAAGATGTGCAATCCCAGTATCGAACTCCACTCGGGAGATTACAAAGCAGAAGTCGATGACGTAGAGCCGTGTGCCAGTTGATACTTGTTGTGAAATAAACATAGAACAATGGAAACAGTCTATATTGATGTATTGATAATGTGTTGTTAGTAAATGTTGCTAAGCATAAAATGTTGCTAAGTATAGTATGTTCCTAAACATAAAATGTAGCTAAAAATTTTGATTTACTATCTGTCCGTTATTGATCGAGTATTCTAATGAAGTTTTAATCCAATACCTGCGCTGCCACACGGTACTCACTGATTTGAATCATCCATCCGTTATTCAGACCGTTATTTTAATTCTTGAACATGCACCCATATAAGATTTTCAAAGGTGTAGCACAACAGAAAACCGGGTCAACCCCTCCCCGCCAAGACAAGAAAAATTGGAAACAAAGAAAATTTTTCAATCGAAAAATAATTGTCCAAAAAAAATGTACACTCTGTCGAGGATTGAACCCGCCACTTTTTACTTCGAGTGCCGCAACCGTACCACTGATCTGCGACCTCTCCTGGAAATTTGGATAGTAATTGTAGAGATATATGTCTTGTATTTATCGCACTAGATCTATTGCGAACATCTAACTGTGTTTCTCAAAAACACTTTCATTAAATCGTTTCGAAACCGAAAAGTATTTAAAAACAATGTATTTAGCAACAAACAGAGCTCGCACTAAAAACAAATGATCGACACCAATTAACCAATTTGAAACTAACGAAGTGATTTTACTTACGTAGCAGATAACACGGCTATTCACAGCTGAAAACGGTCTCCGATTTGGGGAATTCCCAAGGAGTTCACGGTTTTTTTTTTCAAGTCACAAAACACTCAAAACATGAGTTTTGGAAAGATAAAAAAACTTTAGGGAATATATTTAGCAATTATAATAATAATAATAATAATAATAATAATAATAATAATGGCTTTATTCAGTATTAGGAAATTTTGTATTTACACCAATATAATGTCTAGAGCTTGAACAGCATGTCCTTACATCTATGTTACTATATCTATAAGGAATCCTAAGTATTCTAAAATGGTATGTCTAGTGCATGTTTTTGAGGTTAAGGAAAAAACCTAACAAAACCTTGTGGGTAGTTTTTTACTAATGTTCGAAGAAGAACATTAGTATTAAAATCACTTTGGCCAAAAATTCATATTTCTATATATATATATATATATATATATACCATCAAAAAATTTCAGTGAAAAAATCTCAGGAACGCGCCATCCGATTAAACTGAAATTTTCAGGACACATTGGTGTATATGCAGAATAGTGCCAGGTCTCAGAAAAAGTTAAAAACTTTTAACCCTTTGGCGCCAGCGGCCATTTAAGTGATATTTTTCATATACCTATTATTCCGTACACAAATAAGTTTTGCAAAAATAAAGTTGATAAAATAAATTTTGAACGTGTTTTACATGTGAATCGGATAATGTCTTGGAATTTTTTTAACCCTATGTGTGCGCTGGGTGCCTTAAAAGAGAACGTCAAAACTTGAAAATTTTTAAATTGTGATAACTTTTGACAGAGGTATTCAATCATTACGAAATTTTCAAAACATATTGGTATTACTTAGTTGTAGATTTGTGTAGCTTTTAATGAGCGTGCTAGCAACCCTGTTGCTAGGGCAGGCACTGAAAGTGAAAACCTACAAATCATCGTCTCTCTTGAAAAAATGCCGCTTCTTCAAAATAAAGCCACTCATATGTAAATTTTGTGCCTTGTTTACATAGGCAAAAAATAAAATTTGATATGGTATAACGGGCACGCCTGGTAACCCTTGTCCAAGTTACCTATATTTTTAGCATCAAAAACTTCTGTTCACGGAAACTCACGATCCGATGAACAGAATTTATTGAAATTTGCAGAATGTATTGGTCTTTAATAGGACCAAGTCTGATAGAAGTGATTTTGAAATGCGGGTGATTCTGTGCCAGTGGTGCCATCTTGAAAAATCACTAAAAAAGATAACTGCTTTCAGCCCTATAAATTCTGATTGAATCGTTCGATTTTGACGAAATTCACACCGTAGCTGCACCTTACTTCAAACCACGTTTGGTAGAAATTTGGTTGAAAACTTCGGTTGGAGCTGCCAGCTATGATAATTTTGGTGCCTTAAATTTGAAAAAATAAAAATTTGGAAGTGAAAACATTCAAATCATCGAATATCCTAAAAATGTCCGTTTCTTACAATTAAACCAATATGTGTACAAATCTTATGCTTTGCCTACACGTTCAAAGTAAAACTTTGGAAATTTCATATCGGACAAGAACGGTAACCCTCTCCCAGTTAACCTATATTTTTAGCATCAAAAACTTCTGTTCACGGGAACTCACGAACCAATTATCAGATACAACTGAAATTTACAGAATGCATTGGACTTAAATAGGACCAGGTCTGATAGAAGCGATTTTGAGTTGTAGGCAACTCTGTTCCAGTGGTGCCATCTTGAAAAATTACAAAGAAAAAAAACTGTTTTTTGCCCTATGAAATGTGAATAAGTTCCCAGATTTTCATGAAATTGACACAGTAGCTGAACCTTACTCTAAACTCTGTTTGATAGAAATTTGGTATAAAAATTCGATTAGTGCTGCCAGCTATGGTAATTTTTGTGTCTTTGTTTTTGAAAATTCTCTCAGGAAAATAAAATTTTTTGCCCTATAACTTCCAGTGCAGTCATGAAATCAATACGAATTTCATACAATTAATGGGAACTATTATAAACATTATTCAGGCCAAATTTGGTTAAAAAGCCACTATAGGGTTGCAAGCTATTGTTGGTTTTATGTTTGTTTGCAATATCTTTATTAAACAGTTTTATCGTAGAATTTTCAATTGTTAATGATATTGTAGTGACAATAAACAGCAAATATTAAGCTTTCGATTATTTGAAAAAACTCGCTGCAGGCAACCCTAAATATCTTAATACTCCTATAACTTCGAATGTAACATAACAACGTGAAGCAGATGTGATATATTCTTGGCTTTTATACTGGCGAACGGTTGCCAGCACGAGTCGGTTGTGCTACTTTTGTATCAATAAATGCTTACAGTTAGTATTCATGCCGGAAACATTTACAATGAGAATAAATAACCGATGTTTCAATTCCCAAAGTTCTGCAAAATTTTCGGATCGCAGCCCCAAACACCAACTTCAGTTACAGTGGTGCAGGCACTGAGCATTTTGTTCATTGTTGTTATATGAGATGCTGCTTTCAAAATTTTGTGACATAAACAACTGATAACGAATATAAATTACCCGTGTTTTGCTCTCATAAACGTTGAAATTCATGCCAGTGGTAATATCTGAAACCTTCTACTATAATGCATTCTTGAGACCAAAGTAAAACGTGGCATTTGAAACAGTTTGGCCGTAATAAGCAGCTCATGTGGTAGAATATGCACTCAAAACCTTCACGATTCTTCTACTGTTCTTTGAACATTAATGTTTCTAGCGGTTCAGGTGCGCTAGAGTTTTTTTTTATATATATATATATTAAAAGTTTACGTACTAACTTAAACTAACTTATACCTAGCTTGTGCAAAAGATTATTATATTGTTTTTTTGTTTTTAAACATAAGCGTTTGTTAGTGATGAGATGAGTTGGTTGGTGGAGACGCTACATTTTGAAATAAAATTTAATTTTCTGTTATCGACTAACAGTGAAACAGGCTTAATGCCGGCCAGCATGTGGAGGAGTCGAGTTGAAAAATAAAAAGGTTTGCTAAGGATTATTTTAAGGCATTTGTTTTGAACTATTTGCAGTTTCTTTTTATGGCACGAAGCACAACTACTCCAGACGGGGGCTGCATAAAGAATTATTGGGTGCATTATTGATTTGAAAAACAGGATTTTGTTATCAATCGAAAGTTTCGAATTTCGGCAAATGAAGGGGTAATTGGCTCTAATACTTTTGTTTACTTTGGCCACTACTGCATCGGTGTGCTCTTTGAAGTTTAGTTTTGCATCCAGGTGAACGCCCAGGTATTTAACCACATGCGTCCAAGACACATTCGCTCCTAAAATATTCATATGGGGATTGGGAAAATGTTTTGATGCTCGTTTTTACTGAAGAATATGGCCTGTGTTTTGGCCGGATTTATCAAAATTTTCCATTCATTGCAGTATTCGCTGATAAGAGCAAGCTGCTGCTGGAGTATGTTGACAATTTCATCAGGTAATACCTGATGCAATTATGTAAAAAATCTCCGATTGGATTCGGTTCATCTGCAGCGCCAGTCACACAATGAATATATTTCGTTTTAGTGTTCCTTTGAATATACCTGATGCAATTATGTAGAAAATCTCCGAATATATGCTAACCACCCCGCCTAATTGAGGGGGCAGTGACCTCCGGCTTGGTCCGTTTGGGTACCATGTTCGCTCAGGAGATTGGGCGTGGGCGCCTCTCACTCACCCCAAGGATGAACCACAAGCCGCCGAGTGAGGTTGCGTCTCACCGAGGTCAAAGGCCTCTGCGTTGCGTGACCCCCTTGCTCAGTCGCGAGCATGCGACTGGCTCTTTGCTCTACTAACCCCTTCTTCAACGTCGTCTTGATATAAGACGGTGGTTTGTTTTTGACTTGGACCCCACGATCACGCGGTCCACACGCTAACTTATTGCGAATTCTCAACTACCTGACACTGCGGTCTATTACGGACACTGGACCACCTAGACGCGAATCAAGTAACGAACTTCTTCACTGGGCCATGAATATTTCTGACTTCGTCTTATCATAAAAAGATAATTATTTAAACAACATCCGCGATCAAACGAGTCTCAGAGTAAGTTCATTCACAGTCCCAAACGTCTCACTCTACGTTAAATTGCTCTAACTATAAAGGTAATTGAATTTGATCACGGTTCCCTTCTTGTCTATAAATCAGCATAGAAAACGTATATCATTTCTACAGTTTATCAAAGCCGAGCATATTGAAACGGGAAACTCGATCGTTTTGCGGAATCAGCCTCCGAAAGCAGAATCAAATTGGAATTGTTTTTGCGGGATGATTAAAATTGAACAACTTTTTATTAACATTAAAAATTTTAATCTACATTGAAAATTCTATTTTGACAAAGTGGTTTCGAAAGTATGCACTGCTTCTCATCAGACACCAGCACACAGTGCAAACTTGACTGGCGTGACCACTTGCAGGTGGAAATCATTACATTTTTATTTATGCTAGTTGTGACAAATTTTAGCATCTCCGACTTATATCCATGGATATAATTTTACTTAGTAAAGGTAATTGAATTTGATCACGGTTCCCTTCTTGTCTATAAATCAGCATAGACAACGTATATCATTTCTACAGCTTATCAAAGCCGAGCATATTGAAACGGGAAACTCGATCGTTTTTGCGGAATCAGCCTCCGAAAGCAGAATCAAATTGGAATTGTTTTTGCGGGATGATTCAAATTGAACAACTTTTTATTAACATTAAAAATTTTAATCTACATTGAAAATTCTATTTTGACAAAGTGGTTTCGAAAGTATGCACTGCTTCTCATCAGACACCAGCACGCAGTGCACACTTGACTGGCGTGACCACTTGCAGGTGGAAATCATTACATTTTTATTTATCTGTACTACATCTTCCAATTAATCTAAATTAATTAAATTATTTACACATTAAATTGCGCACTAGCCTTCTTCCTTCGGTTGGCCAGAAGAGTAACAAGCCAAAAAGCCAACCCCAATTCCAGCCAAGTCCCGGTTCAGTCATGGGCTAGTTTCTTCACGAACAGATTCGTCTATTAACTTCCTTCGCCGTGGTACAAAGAACCTTCCAAGTTCCCAATCTCATCAGCACGGGTAGAGTTCTGAACCCAAAACCGCCCGGTTCCGGCCAGGCGCGCTAACCTAGGCACTACGAGGCCGGTAAGAGATGAACGGTTCTAATCCTAGTTGACCGTCTCGTCGCCGGACTCGTGCGTCACGCGGTCCACAGGTTTGAACCCCGCCGGAATCGTATTTCGAATTAGCACTTTTTGTTTGGATAAAATCCTTGTTTTGCTGCCACCGTCGAACCAGGACTACCCTTCGCTTCGCGCTTTCGCCGTCGCACCCCGAATTTTCAAGTAAATGCCTGATTTTCGAGTAGGAAAGAGAAAGAGAATCACGTTGGATCGCAGGTTCAAATCCCGCCGGAACCCGATTTCGATTGGCCACTTTTTACTAATGTTCGAAGAAGAACATTAGTATAAAAATCACTTTGGCCAAAAATTCATATTTCTATATATATATATATATATATATATATATATATATATATATATATATATATATATATATATATATATATATATATATATATATATATATATATATATATATATATATATATATATATATATATATATATATATATATATTTATATATATATATATATAAATATATATATATATATATATATATATATTTATATATATATATATATACATATATATATATATATATATATATATATTTATATATATATATATATATATATATATATATATCTATATATATATATATATATATATATATATATATATATATATATATAATAAAATCACTTTGGCCAAAAATTCATATCTCTATATATATATATATATATATATATATATATATATATATATATATATATATATATATATATATATATATATAAATATATATATATATTTATAAATATATTCATATCTATATATATATATATATATATATATATTTATATATATATATATATATATATATATATATATATATATATACATATATATATATATATATATATATATATATATATATATATATATATCATCAAAAAATTTCAGTGAAAAAATCTCAGGAACGCGCCATCCGATTGAGCTGAATTTTTCAGGACACATTGGTGTATGTGCAGAATAGTGCCAGGTCTCACAAAAAGTTAATAATCTTTAACTCTTTGGCGCCGGTGGCCATTTTAGTGATTTTTTTAATATACCTATTATTCCGTACACAAATAATTTTTGCAAAAATAAAGTTAACGACATTAATTCCAAACAAGTTTTACATGTGAATCGGATAATATTTTGGAATTTTTTGACCCCATGTGTGCGCTGGGTGCCTAAAAAGAGAACGGGAAAATTTGAAAATTTTTAAATTGTGATAACTTTTGAGAGAGCTATTCCATGATTACAAAATTTTCAGAACATGTTTGTTTTATTTAGTTGTAGATTAGTGTCTGTTTTAATGAGCGTGCTGGCAACCCTGAAGCTAGGGCAGACACTGAAAGTGAAAACCTCCAAATCATCGTCTCTCTTGAAAATATGTCGTTTCTTAAAATAAAAGCCTCTCATATGTAAATTTTGTGCTTTGTTTACATAAAAAAAAAATTTGATATGGTATAACGGGCACGCCTGGTAACCCTTGCCCAAGTTACCTATATTTTAAGCATCAAAAACTTCTGTTCAAAAATCAAAAATTTTTCAATTTTAATCATCCCGCAAAAAAACAATCAGAAGTAATAGGACAAAACTGGTTTTTTCCTCAGTAATATTTCAAGATGGTACCACTGCCATAGGGTTCCCCGCATTTCAAAATCACTTCTATCAGATCTGGTCTTAACCAATGCCAACATGTTCTATAAATTTCATTTTGATCGGATAATCCGGTCGTCAGTTCTCTTGAATGGAACTTCCGAGTGCTGAAACTAGAGGTAATTTGATGATTTGTTGCCGTTCTTGTGCAAATCGGAATTTTAAAAACTTCAATTTGACATGATGGACAAACGTTAAAATTAATCAATGATTAGAATTTTTTGTCAAAAATAAAAAATTTTCAGGAGGGTCAATGATTTGATGTTTTTTTTTTGAGGAGCCTGCCGTAGCAACACAGTTACATGCACTATCTTGAAAATCCATGTATGTTAAATCTTAGTCAACGTCAATATGCTCTGCAAAATTTAACGATGATCCAATGTTTTTGTCAGAAGTAGTGACAAATCCAAATTTGCAAGAAAATCCTTGCCTACTTTGAGGCACGCTGCACCCACCCACTGCTCAAAATTTCCAATTTTTTAACATAGGCAAGCTGAAAACATAATAAAATTTCATTCCCAATTATTTCTTTCAGCGAAAATTTACACTGCTTGGAAATATAGGAGTGCTTCAAAATTCACTAAAACGCTCGCCGCCTCCAAAGAGTTTTGGATATCTGAATTCAAGCAAGTCATGGACCTAACTTTTATATACATCTATGTTTTCCAAAAATTTCAGCTCAATCGAATCGGCTACTCCAGAGAATATCTCTCTTAATCATTTTGCTGATATATGTATATATATATATATATATATATATATATATATATATATATATATATATATATATATATATATATATATATATATATTTATATATATATAAATGTATATATATATATATATATATATATATATATATATATAGAATTATATATATATATATATATATATATATATATATATATATATATATATATATATATATATATATATATATATATATATATATATATTTATAAATATATTCATATCTATATATATATATATATATATATATATATATATATATCATCAAAAAATTTCAGTGAAAAAATCTCAGGAACGCGCCATCCGATTGAGCTGAAATTTTCAGGACACGTTGGTGTATATGCAGAATAGTGCCAGGTCTCACAAAAGGTTAATAATCTTTAACCCTTTGGCGCCGGCGGCCATTTAAGTGATATTTTTAATATACCTATTATTCCGTACACAAATAATTTTTGCAAAAATAAAGTTAACGACATTAATTCCGAACAAGTTTTACATGTGAATCAGATAATATTTTGGAAATTTTTGAAAAAAAATTTGATATGGTATAACGGGCACGCCTGGTAACCCTTGCCCAAGTTACCTATATTTTTAGCATCAAAAACTTCTGTTCACGGAAACTCACGATCCGAAAAACAGAATTTATTGAAATTTGCAGAATGTATTGGTCTTAAATAGGACCAGGTCTAATAGAAGTGATTTCGAAAAGCGGGTGGTTCTGTGCCAGTGGTGCCATCTAGAAAAATCACTAAAAAAAGATAACTGCTTTTAGCCGTATAAATTCTGATTGAATCGTTCGATTTTGACGAAATTCACACCGTAGCTGCACCTTACTTCAAACCAGGTTCAATAGAAATTTGGTTGAAAAATTCGGTTGAAGCTGCCACCTATGATAATTTTGGTGTCTTAAATTTGAAAAAAATAAAAATTTGGAAGTGAAAACATTCAAACCATCGAATATCCTAAAAAATGTCCGTTTTTACAATAAAACCAATCTGTATACAAATCTTATGCTTAATCTACACAGTCAAAGTAAAACTTTGGAAATTTCATGTCGGCCAAGAACGGTAACACTTTCTCAGTTAACCTATATTTTGAGCTTCAAAAACTTCTGTTCACGGGAACTCAGGAATCAATAGTTAGATAGAATTGAAATTTACAGAATGCAGTGGACTTAAGTAGGGCCATGTCTGATAGAAGCGATTTTGAATTGTGGGCAATTCTGTTCCAGTGGTGCCATCTTGAAAAATTACAAAGAAAAGAAATGCTTTTTGCCCTATGAAATGTGAATAAGTTACCAGATTTTCATGAAATTGACACAATAGCTGAACCTTACTCTAAACTCTGTTTGATAGGAATTTGGTTGAAAAATTCGATTGGTGCTGCCAGCTATGGTAATTTTTGTGTCTTTGGTTTTGAAAATTCGCTCAGAAAAATAAAACTTTTTGCCCTATAACTTCCAGGGCAGTCATGAAATCAATACGAATTTCATACAATTACTGGAACCTATTTTAAACATTTATTAAGCCTTATTTGCTTGAAAAGCCATGATAGGGTTGCCAGGTATTATTGGTTTTGTGTTTGTTTGCAATATCTTTATTAAGCGGTTTTATCGTAGAATTTTCAATTGGTTATGATATTGTAATGACAACAAACAGGAAATATTAAGTTTTCGATTATTCGAAAAAACTCACTGCAGGTAACCCTAAATTTCTTTATACTCCTAAAACTTCAAATGTTATATAACGACGTGAAGCAGATGTGATATATTCTTGGCTTTGATACTGGCGAAAGGTGGCCAGCACGAGTCGGTTGTGCTACTTTTGTATCAATAAATGCTTACAGTTAGTATTCATACCGGAAACATTTACAATGAAAATTAATAACCAATGTTTCAATTCCCAAAGTTCTGCAAATTTTTCGGATCGCAGCCCCAAACTCCAGCTTCAGTAACAGTGCTGCAGGCACTGAGCATTTTCTTCATTGATATTATATGAGATGCTGCTCTCAAAATTTTGTGATATAAACAACTGATAACGAATATAATTAACCCGTGTTTTGCTCTCGTAAACATTGAAATTCATGCAAGTGGAAATATCTGGAACCTGCTACCATATGAGTTATAATGCATTCTTGAGACAAAAGTAAAACGTGGCATTTGAAACAATTTGGCCGTAATAAGCAGCGCATGTGGTGGAATATGCACTCAAAACCTGCACGATTCTTCTACTGTTCTTCGAACATTAGTGTTTCTAGCGGTTCAGGTGCGCTAGAGTTTTTTACTAATGTTCGAAGAAGAACATTAGTATTAAAATCACTTTGGCCAAAAATTCATATTTCTATATATATATATATATATATATATATATATATATATATATATATATATATATATATATATATATATATATATATATATATATATATATATATATCATCAAAAAATTTCAGTGAAAAAATCTCAGGAACGCGCCATTCGATTGAGCTGAAATTTTCAGGACACATTGGTGTATATGCAGAATAGTGCCAGGTTGCACAAAAAAATAATAATCTTTAACCCTTTGGCGCCGGCGGCCATTTTAGTGATATTTTTAATATACCTATTATTCCGTACACAAATAAGTTTTGCAAAAATAAAGTTGACGAAATAAATTTTGAACGTGTTTTACATGTGAATCGGATAATGTTTTGGTATTTTTTAACCCCATGTGTGCGCTGGGTGCCTAAAAACAGAACGGGAAAACTTGACAATTTTTAAATTGCGATAACTTTTGACAAAGCTATTCAATTATTACGAAATTTTTAAGACATAGTGGTATGATTTAGTTGTAGATTTGTGTAGCTTTTGATGAGCGAGCTGGCAACCCTGTAGCTAGGGCAGACACTGAAAGTGAAAACCTTCAAATCATCGTCTCTCTTGAAAAACTGCCGCTTCTTCAAAAAAAAAGCCACTCATATGTAAATCTTGTGCTTTGTTTACATAAACAAAAACAAAAATTTTATATGGTATAACGGGCACGCCTGGTAACCCTTGCCCAATTAACCTATATTTTTAGCATCAAAAACTTCTGTTCACGGAAACTCACGATCCAATGAGCAGAATTAATTGAAATTTGCAGAATGTATTGGTCCTATATAGGACCAGGTCTGATAGAAGTGATTTTGAAATGTGGCTCGTTCTGTGCCAGTGGTGCCATCTTGAATAATCACTAAAAAAGATAACTGCTTTTAGCCCTATAAATTCTGATTGAATCGTTCGATTTTGACGAAATTCACACAGTAGCTGAACCTTATTTAACACCACGTTTGATAGAAATTCGGTTGAAAAATTCGGTTGGAGCTGCCAGCTATGATAATTTTGGTGTCTTAAATTTGAAAAACTCTAGCGCACCTAAACCGCTAGAAACACTAATGTTCGAAGAACAGTAGAAGATACGTGCAGGTTTTGAGTGCATATTCCAGCACATGTGCTGCTTATTACGAACAAACTGTTTCAAATGCCACGTTTTACTTTGGTCTCAAGAATGCATTATAACTCATATGGTGGAAGGTTTCAGATATTACCACTGGCATGAATTTCAACGTTTATGAGAGCAAAACACGGGTTAATTATATTCGTTATCAGTTGCTTATTTCACATAATTTTGAAAGCAGCATCTCATATAACATCAATGAAGAAAATGCTCAGTGCCATAAGCACTGTAACTGAAGTTGGTGTTTGGGGCTGCGATCCGAAAAATTTGCAGAACTTTGCGAATTGCAACATTGGTTATTTATTTTAATTGTAAATGTTTCCGGTATGAATACTAACTGTAAGCGTTTATTGATACAAAAGTAGCACAACCGACTCGTGCTGGCAACCTTCTGCCAGTATCAAAGCCAAGAATATATCACATCTGCTCATCACGTTGTTATATTACATTCGAAGTTAAAGGAGTATAAAGAAATTTAGAGTTACCTGCAGCGAGTTTTTTCAAATAATGGAAAGCTTAATATTTGCTGTTTATTGTCACTACAATATCATTACCATTTGAAAATTCTACGCTAAAACCACTTAATAAAGATATTGCAATTAAACACAAAACCAACAATAGCTGGCAACCCTATCGTGGCTTTTCAACCAAATTTGGCCTGAATAATGTTTAAGACAGGTTTCATTAATTGTATGAAATTCGTATTGATTTCAATACTGCACTGGAAGTTATAGTGCAAAAAGTTTTATTTTCCTGAGCGAATTTTCAAAACCAAAGACACAAAAATTACCATAGCTGGTAGCACCAATCAAATTTTTCAACCAAATTTCTATCAAACAGAGATTAGAGTTAGCTTTAGCTACTGTGCCAATTTCATGAAAATCTGGTAATTTATTCACATTTCATAGGGCAAAAAGCAGTTTTTTTTCTTTCTAATTTTTCAAGATGGCACCACTGGCACAGACTTGCCCACAATTCAAAATCGCTTCTATCAAATCTGGTCTTACTTAAGTCCAATGCATTCTGTAAATTTTAGCTGTATTATTGGTTCGTGAGTTTCCGTGAACAGAAGTTTTTGATGCTAAAAATATAGGTTAACTGGGAGAGGGTTACCGTTCTTGTCCAACATGAAATTTCCAAAGTTTTATTTTGAACGTGTAGATAAAATATAAGATTTATATACAGATTGGTTTTATTGTAAGAAACGGACATTTTTTTGAATATTCGATGGTTTGAATGTTTTCACTTCCAAATTTTTTTTTTCAAAATGAAGACACCAAAATTATCATAGCTGGCAGCTCCAACCGAATTTTTCGACCAAATTTCTACTAAACGTGGCTTAAAGTAAGGTCCAGCAATTGTGTGAGTTTTGTTAAAATCGAACGATTCAATCAGAATTTATAGGGCTAAAAACAGTTATCTTTTTTAGTGGTTTTTCAAGATGGCACCACTGGCACAGAATCGCCCGCATTTCAAAATCACTTCTATCAGACCTGGTCCTATTTAAAACCAATACATTCTGCAAATTTCAATTAATTCTGCTCATCGGATCGTGAGTATCCGTGAACAGAAGTTTTTGATGCTTGAAATATAGGTAAATTGGGCAAGGGTTACCAGGCGTGCCCGTTATACTATATCTTTTTTACTAATGTTCGAAGAAGAACATAAGTATTAAAATCACTTTGGCCAAAAATTCATATTTCTATATATATATATATATATATATATATATATATATATATATATATATATATCATCAAAAAATTTCAGTGAAAAAATCTCAGGAACGCGCCATCCGATTGAGCTGAAATTTTCAGGACACATTGGTGTATATGCAGAATAGTGCCAGGTCTCACAAAAAGTTAAAAATC
>OZ022263.1:117995307-118025307 GCA_963978885.1 Nemotelus pantherinus | reverse complement strand
GTTTTCGTGAATCTGCCAATCGTTCGGAGGAATATCTACGGCTTGGGATCGTCCTTTTGCTAGCAATATCTGTGCGGGTTCTACGCATAATCAGATAAGTATCGGCGGTTGTTATTTTAGAATTCGTTTTTTTGGGTGCAATCGTTCTATTTCCAGGTTGCGGTTCAGCCTTGACGTGGAATCAGTGCATCTTAATTTGTTTGGCGACATGAACTTGTTTGGCGATGTTGTTGAGTTTCCTATGAAAAACAAGGAGGAAAGCGGACGTAATCTCGAAGCGTAGCCCGTTTCATTTTCGGATATATCTGTATATCTGTATCATGTTAGTTGTTTGTGTGTCTTGTGTACTCAGAGCAAGTCAATCTCGCAATCTTTCAGCCATTTCGGCTGTATCGTGATTGCTCCCTCAGAAGTAGCTGTGTAATAGCTGTGTAATTTGCTAGATTCAGTTTATCTAAATTAATATTTAACTAATAAGTTTATTTCTACCTAATCTTTATCTAGACGAACTTTTAATCCATTTGGTTTTTGTGTTTTCTTCTTCTACCTTAATGTGTTTTGACGCCCATTAATCTTTCCACGAACTAATATTAACTAACTAATAACTATAACTAATATTTACCTAAACTAACTACTAATTCAATCTAACTAATGCACTATGATTCTACCACGTTCCACCTAACACTCTGTGCTTCTATCTAATGTTACCTATGACTCTGTAACTTTTCTAATTTCTACCTAAATCTATGTGATTATGGCTAATTTTTTTACTTAGAGCTCTCTGATTCTGCTGATTCCCATCTAGCTCTCCCTAATTCCATTTGGTTGTGTCTCCCCAGCCTATTGCTTTTTCAGAAGTTCTCATACTAAATAGCACTTTCACGGTTCCTTTTAGGTTCCTTGTCGCAACGACATTATCGGGCGCGTGGATCCAACGATCTGATGGCAGAAGGACAATAGCCATCCCGAAATGCCAGCGCCCCAGAAGAAAAAGAATTTTTGGGCGGTATTACAGACATGCAGCGAAAAGAACGAGTCAGCAGCGATTTATGGTTTAGCGCTTAGAGGATTACGTTTAAATTTTTAAGAATAAGATTTTAAGTTTAAATTTCCAAGCTTAGTTGTTTAAGTTTGAGTATTAGCACTTGCAATTTAAATCTAGATCCTATGAGTTACATTTTATGTTTAGAATTTAACATCTAAATCTTAAGTGGTCTTTCCTCGAAACCCTCTAGTTCAAGTACTTTTTCAAGTCCTTGGCGTGCCATGTTCTGCATTCTGGCCCTTTCCATCGACCAATAGGTAAATCCATCCTCATACTCGTCTTTTGACCCAGAAGGGTTCCACATACTCAGGCGCTAGCTTTGCGGAATAAAATTTTGCTGCGTCCGAGAGGGTATAATTTTTCCGCCAAACGGCCTCTCCTTCCACAAACGTTACGTCACGCCTACGCAAGTTGTATCTATGTGCACTCTGCGTAGCTGCATGTTTCATCCTTGCGTACTCTGGCGAGCTCTTCGGCCCTAGCTTCGGGCTCTACTGCTGCTTGCCCCTCTCCTGGCCGTTCCTGGCCGTCATGGTACGTTACCATCTCCCTGCCAAAGTTGTAAAAGTATGGGGTGACTTGAGTTACCTCGTGTTTGCAAGTACGTAGCGCACAGGCAATCTTCGCCAAGTGTTGATCCCAAACACGGTGGTTGTCAGCGACGTAGGAACGCAACATTCTCTTAATGTCCTGGTTTCGTCGTTCTGCCAGGTTGGCTTGTGGGTGGTATAGTGCGGTGTACTTAATTTTTGTCCCGCACTCCCCCACTAGCTGCTGCATTAGTTTTCCCCGTAACTGGACTCCATTGTCGCACACAAGCCATTTCGGTACTCCGAACACCAAGAATCCTTGCTCTTTAAGAAAACGACAAACAGAGGCGGCAGTCGCCGTTCGCACTGGAAACAACACTGTGAATTTACTTACGTAGTCCACCACCGTGAGGATATGAGTATATCCCCGGGTAGATCTAGATAAGGGGCCTACCAAGTCGACACACACCATTTCCCATGGCTATTGTGGTTCGCCATTTCGGGAGACCAAAAACCCAGCCGGAGCTTGTCACTCAACTTTATTTGCTTGGCACACTTTACATTTTCGTACGTAGCAGCCCACGTCCACGGACATCTTGGGCCAATAATACTTCGTGGCCACTCGAGACTGCGTGCGACTGACCCCCATATGTCCCGCCATTGGATCGTCGTGGCATTGACGAAGAATTTCCTTTCGTTCCGCCTTGAGCACCACCCTTTTCCATGCGTCCTCCCCTTCCAGCTCAGGGTATCGACCCGGCACATACTTCCATAGTGAGCCTCTCATCACCCGCCAATCTCCGAAACGTCCTGGTGCCGTCGAAACCTTCTGTTTCATCTCTTCAAGCCACTTATCTTTCGTGATCACCAGTGTTTTTACCTCTACCATACGAGATAGTGCATCTGGCAGGAGCCCCTTTCTATGGATTATCTCGAAGGGATATTGTTGAAGCCGGATCGCCCACCTAGCCAACCGCCCTGTCGGGTCCTTCAGATTGTTTGGCCAGACGAGAGAGTAATAATCGGTAACCAATGTGAACTTGGCCCTCTCCACATATGGCCTCAGCTTTTTGACAGCCCACAAAACCGCGAGACACTCCTTTTCTGTGGTGGTATACTTCTTCTCGGCCCTCGACAGTGATCGGCTAAGGTAACAGATTACCTTCTCTCCTTCAGCGTGCTGTTGGGACAGAACGGCCCCAAACCCAGATCTAAAGCATCGGTCTGTATAGAAAAAGGTAGACTGTAGTCCGGGCAGGTAAGGATTGGGGCAGTGGAAAGTTTCACCTTCGCCTGGTTGAAAGCAGCTTGACAGTCCTGGGTCCACTCGAACTTTTGGTGCTTCTTAAGAAGATTCGTGAGTGGCGCTGTCAGCGTGGCAAAGTCGGGTATGAATCTCCTATACCATGGCACCATTCCCAGGAACTGCCGAACTCCATTCACATTTTCAGGCAAGGGAATTTCCATCAGACCCCTTACCTTGTCCGGATCCACGTTCAGACCCCTCTCGTCTACGACGTAACCCAGGTACTTTAGTTGGGGACTACAAAACTCGCACTTATCCCGAGACACTTTCAGACCCACCTGCCTCAACCGTCGGAAGACTTCCCTCAAGATCTCCAAATGCTTCGCGAAATCCTGCGTCACCACGATGATATCATCAAGATAGGTGAACACACAAGGTTCAAGATCCGGTCCAAGCACTTGGTCAATCAGTCGCTGCCATGTCACTGGGGCATTTTGCAAGCCAAATGGTATCCTGCGAAACTGAAAGAGACCTCGATGGGGCACGGTAAAGGCCAAATACTTCCACGATTGTTCTGCCACTGGCACCTGCCAATAAGCTGACTTAATATCGAGTGACGATAAATATTTTGCGTCGCGTAATTTATCTAACGTAGCTGATACGTACGGGATTGGGTATGTATCGTGTTCAGTGACCCTGTTCAGTTTTCGGTAGTCGACGCAAAACCGGTAAGTGCCGTTCTTTTTCTTCACCAAGAGAATGGGTGAGGCCCATGGACTCGCAGAAGGCTCCACTACCCCTTGCTCTAACATCTCGTTGAGCTCCCCGTCCGCATGTTTTTGTACGGCCGGCGAGATAGGATAGTAACGTTGCTGAATAGGGGGTGAGTTGGTCTTGATGACATGCTCTACCCTGTTAGTGCAGCCAACACCATCCCCCATTAATTGGAACTCTTCCTGGAGCAATTGACTAAGGGCACCCTCCTCCAATCCTGTGAGGCGACTCCGCGGCTCCAACTGTTCGCCAGAATCCCCTTGCAATGCGCTGATAAAGCTCCAACTCTCTTTACTCAGTGCCATTACCAGGCCAAAACGTCTGACGAAGTCCACCCCCAATATGAGCATCTGCGGTAGCGACGGAACAACAAACATTCGAAGCCACTCCTGCTTCTCCCGTACCTGGATTGGAACCATTACCGTCCCCGCAATTGTACATCCCTCACTATTGGGCATTCGGATCACCTTTTGATTGGAAACCAAAAGCTCTACACCCAGCTCGTCCAGAACCTTCCAACCTTCTTCCCCTACCACTGTACTAGTGGCGCCCGAATCCAAGAGACCCAAGATTTTGCGACCGTATATCTCCACCTCAAGGTGTGGTCGGTTATCTCCCTGTCTCTTCATCAACAAATAGTTTAATTGCGCCTCCGTTGCGGCCCCTCGTATATTGCTCCCTGTATCCAGGCTGCCGCCTACTGGACATAACGTCTGTTTCCCTGACTCGATCGATTTCGACCCTCGGCTTCGGAGTTTCTGGCTATCAACCTCTCATTCGTTCTCGAATCCGGTGGGTCTCTGGCGCTACGAGGATGGTTCGATTGGCTCTGGCAATTTGGGCATGTCGTTCTTTTGACACCTTGCCGCCCACAACCAAAGCATCTCTGGGGCTCTCAACAGTCCCTGGACGTGTGACCATTGCCCTTGTAGCGCACCAAATTTCCCTGCAGAGGCGCTAGATTCATTCCGTCCGCGCAACCAACGTAGGCCGGATCCGGCTCCAGAAGGAGTCAAGGCCAGTTGTGTTTGATAGAATGCGGCTATATTTTTCCGTAAGATTCGAAGTTTCTCCTCCTCGGAACACGGGATGGTACGACGCCTAAGCAGCCCCTCCATGGCTGATACATAAATGCCCATCGATTACTCCGGGCCCTGTGTGCGTCTTTCAATTTCGTTGAGCAGGCGGTCGTCGTAATCAGGCAGTAGAAATTCGGCACGCAGTTCTGCCACCAAATCCTGCCACGAGTTGACTCGAGTTCGATTGGCACGGTACCATACTAGTGCCTTTCCTTCGAATATTTCTACCGCTGACGGAAATAAAGTCTGAGGTGACACCCGTCTAGCCTCCCGCAGCTCTTTCACCCACTGTAGAAATGCGCTCAGGGACTCGGAGTTCCCATTATAGCGGAGTCCCCTCTTGGACACCTCCTGCTCTTTTGCCACCATCGGCGTTGAACTGGGTGTCAAGAATAAGGGACCAGTGTTGTGATCCAGACCCTAGTTTGGTTCAAGGAAGCCTACGGTTACTCCCGCGGCCTCATCTCTATTAACGGGTGCCTCCTCTCGCTCGTTCCCTTCATCGCCGTCTCCTACTGCCTCTGCTCCCTCGTTTCTCTCCTCACCTTTCGCCTTCACCAGGAGCTCTCCCATAGCCGTAATCAAACGAGCTCTCAGCTTGTTGCCTTCTTCTCGTTGTCGGCCTCGTGGTGTGCATTCTGCAACCGCCGCATCCCCAACCTCAACTTTTGACTTGATCTTAAGAAATTCCAATGTATAAGGATAGTCTCGGGTGGTAATCAGCGACGTATCCATAGAAGTCTCAGCTTGGAGCGCCACCCGAAGCGTCTTTCTCATGACCTCCACAGTCCCGGTAGGTTGCCCTCGGATTTCTAGTTCGTAGGCCAACTCCTCCTTGCTGAGTACGTCGATTAGAATCCTGGTTTTCGACACCATCCTGGATTTTCCACACTGCTAGGTTCTTATGTTCAAAATGGGAAACTACTTACTTAAGAGTAGAATAAAACACAAATTTTATTTCCAACTGAATCTTGATTAAATTTACAAGTCAAAGGAATTTCAGCCGCTCCTGTTCTGTCTCGCGATCCTTGCAACCTAGCGGTCGCTCTTTGCACACTCTGCCTGGGATCTGCCATCTGACTTAAAATTCCCGGTCCTCAACTGGTCAGCTGCTTGTCCTATGTCGACTGCTTACCACCGTGACGCTGTGGTCTACTCCTGTCTGATTTGACACTAATTTTTCAATCTTCACACTATCACTGATTTCAACATCAATGTTCTCAAAAGAATTACCAAGCGGTAATCTCTTTTTGGGCCCCACGTTGGGCGCCAATTTGTCACCCACCCCGCCTAACTGAGGGGGTAGTGACCTACGGCTTGGTCTGTTTGGGTCCCGGGTTCGCTCAAAAGATTGGGCGTGGGTGCCACTCACTCATCCCAAAGATCGACTACAAGCCGCCGAGTGAGGTTGCGGCTCACCGAGGTCAAAGGGGCAAGATTTGAAGCCACCTCTGCGTTGCGAGACCCCCTTGCTCAGTTGCGAGCCTACGGCTGGCTCTTTGCTTTACTAACCGCTTCTTCAACGTCGTCTTGATATAAGACGGTGGTTTGTTATTGACTTGGACCCCACGATCACGCGGTCCACACACTAACTTATTGCGAATTCTCAACTACCTGACACTGCGGTCTACTTCGGACACCGGACGACCTAGACGCGAATCAAGTAACGAACTTCTTCACTGGGCCATGAATATTTCTGACTTCGTCTTATCATAAAAAGATAATTATTTAAACAACATCCGCGATCAAACGAGTCTCAGAGTAAGTTAATTCACAGTCCCAAACATCTTACTCTACGTTAAATTACTCAAACTATCTTTACTGTAACCGAAGTCCACCACTCCACTCCTACAAACTGAATTCACATGCGAAATATTCTTGAAAATCTTAAATACGTGAGGGGGGGGGGGTAATTTTGACGCTGTTTTCATCTGTACTACTTAAGACTAAAAATTTATTCCAATTAATCTAAATTGCGCACTAGCGTTCTTTCTTCGGTTGGCCAGAAGAGTAACAAGCCAAAAAGCCAACCCCAATTCCAGCCAAGTCCCGGTTCAGTCATGGGCTAGTTTCTTCACGACCAGATTCGTCTATTAACTTCCTTCGCCGTCGCACAAAGAACCTTTCAAGTTCCCAATCTCATCAGCACGGGTAGAGTTCTGAACCCCAAACCAACCGGTTCCGGCCATATGCGCTAACCTAGGCGCTACGGGGCCGGCAAGAGATGAACGATTCTAGTCCCAGTTGACCGTCTCGTCGCTGGACTCGTGCGTCACGCGGACCGCAGGTTTAAACCCCGACGGAATCGTATTTTCAATTGGCACTTTTTGTTTGGATAAAATCCTTGTTTTACTGCCACCGTCGCACTAGGACTACCTTTCGCTTCGCACTTTCGCCTTCGCACCCCGAATGTTCGAGTTAATGCCTGATTTTTGAGAAGGAAATTTAAAGTGAATCACGCCGGATCGCAAGTTCAAATCCCGCCGGAACCCGATTTCAATTGGCCACTTTTTTTTGTAAAATTCCTTTTTTCACTTCCACCGTCACACCAAGAATGTTCTTCGTCTTTGCTGTTTTAAATTTCCAAAAATATTCAACTGATCGCTTTCGCCGTCGCACAAAGAATCTTTTTGTTCGTACCTGATTTTGAATTTCCAAAAATATTCAACTGATCGCTTTCGCCGTCGCACAAAGAATCTTCTTGTTCGTACCTGATTTTGAATTTCCAAAAATATTCAACTGATCGCTTTCGCCGTCGCACAAAGAATCTTCTTGTTCGTACCTGATTTTGAATTTCCAAAAATATTCAACTGATCGCTTTCGCCGTCGCACAAAGAATCTTCTGGTTCGTACCTGATTTTGAATTTCCAAAAATATTCTACTGATCGCTTTCGCCGTCGCACAAAGAATCTTCTTGTTCGTACCTGATTTTGAATTTCCAAAAATACTCAACTGATCGCTTTAGACGTCGCACAAAGAATCTTCTTGTTCGTACCTGATTTTGAATTTCCAAAAATATTCAACTGATCGCTTTCGCCGTCGCACAAAGAATCTTGTTGTTCGTACCTGATTTTGAATTTCCAAAAATATTCAACTGATCGCTTTCGCCGTCGGACAAAGAATCTTCTTGTCCGTACCTGATTTTGAATTTCCAAAAATATTCAACTG
Organism: Nemotelus pantherinus; assembly: GCA_963978885.1. Classification (NCBI taxonomy): domain Eukaryota; kingdom Metazoa; phylum Arthropoda; class Insecta; order Diptera; family Stratiomyidae; genus Nemotelus; species Nemotelus pantherinus. The sequence continues at coordinate 118,017,465 of OZ022263.1, read as the reverse complement.
ATCGCTTTCATCGTCGCACAAAGAATTTTCTTGTTCGTACCTGATTTTGAATTTCAAAAATATTCAACTGATCGCTTTCACCGTCGCACAAAGAATCTTCTTGTTCGTACCTAATTTTGAATTTCCAAAAATATTCAACTGATCGCTTTCGCTGTCGCACAAAGAAACTTCTTGTTCGTACCTGATTTTGAATTTCCAAAAATATTCAACTGATCGCTTTCGCCGTCGCACAAAGAATCTTGTTGTTCGTACCTGATTTTGAATTTCCAAAAATATTCAACTGATCGCTTTCGCCGTCGGACAAAGAATCTTCTTGTCCGTACCTGATTTTGAATTTCCAAAAATATTCAACTGATCGCTTTCATCGTCGCACAAAGAATTTTCTTGTTCGTACCTGATTTTGAATTTCAAAAATATTCAACTGATCGCTTTCACCGTCGCACAAAGAATCTTCTTGTTCGTACCTAATTTTGAATTTCCAAAAATATTCAACTAATCGCTTTCGCTGTCGCACAAAGAAACTTGTTGTTCGTACCTGATTTTGAATTTCCAAAAATATTCAACTGATCGCTTTCGCCGTCGCACAAAGAATGGAAAATTTTCCTTCATCAGGTCCCGCTGCTTTCTCTATTCGAGTCCCGTACATTCTCCTTTCCCGTTATATTGGGTGAATGTACTTTCCCACGCGCATATCGAATACATTCACCACCCGCTAGGTTTACAATCCCATAATATCTCATGGCCGTCGGGTTTAAGTCCACCCCTGAGTTTCGTTGACGTGTAAGCTATGTATTTTATGGGTGACTGTTGATGTTTTCGTCTGTCATTCAATCTACCAATCGTTCGGAGGAATATCTACGGCTTGGGATCGTCCTTTTGCTAGCAATATCTGTGCGGGTTCTACGCGTAATCAGATAAGTATCGGCGGTTGTTATTGTAGAATTCGTTTCTTTGGGTGCAATCGTTCTATTTCCAGGTGGCGGTTCAGCCTTGACGTGGAATCGGTGCATCTTAATTTGTTTGGCGATGTGAACTTTTTTGGCGATGTTGTTCCCTTTACCTTATCAATTATCATCTAGGTCGTGAGCATCCGACGGGTACACAACACAGGTCGGATGCTACGACCTTACGCTACCTATGAGTGGTGGGTACAAACTTCCTACAGAGTGGAGTGGTGGATTGCGCGCGAATGTTCAGCCTTGCCCGGGGAAGGCTGGATTGTTTTTTTTTCCAATGTTTAAACGTTTCGGGTCGGGCAATCGTTGCCCCATTATGTTACAACGTAACATAGATTCTGTTCATCTGCAGCGCCAGTCATACAACGAATCTATTTCACTTTAATTTTCCTTTGAATATACCTGATGCAATTATGTAGAAAATCTCCGATTAGATTCTGTTCATCTGCAGCGCCAGTCACACAACGGATCTATTGTACTTTACTTTTCCTTGAAATATACAGGATGCAATTTTGTAGAAAATCTCTGGTTAGATTCTGTTTGTGTGCAGCACCAGTCACACAACGAATATATTTCACTTGAATTATCCTTTGAATATACCTTAGGCAATTATGTAGAAAATCTCCGATTAGATTCTGTTAACCTGCAGCACCAGTCACACAACGAATATATTTCACTTTAATGTTCCTTTGAATATACCTGATGCAATAATGCAGAAAATCTCCGATTAGATTCTGTTCATCAGCAGCGCCAGTCACACTACGCTTCTATTTCACTTTAATTACCCTTTAAATATACCACTTCCACACTTTTTGCGAAACCGCTTATCCTTAAAATTCGTACATTCAGGTAGATTTTTGATGTAGAAACACACTGCTGTCACGTCACGTGAGCTCACGTGCCATCACATCAGCTGGCCTCACGTGCCATAGATCTGCAGTACCATTTTGTATGCTTAGAAACACACTGGTAACACAACACGTCACGTCGCCCGGACTCATGTGCTGTCACGTGAGCTCACGTTTTTGATAATCTGCAAATTTAACGTAGAAATACACTGCTGTCACGTCACGTGACCTCACGTGCCGTCACGTCATGCATGTCGAGGCATGATCTCACGCTTGGAAATACATGCACTTGTGTCATGATAGCAGCTCACGTGTGTTGCAGTTGCTGATCGACGGTCGACGGTTGACGGTTGACTATTTGCAGCTGTGTTATAGTAGTTTATCTTGCGTTTTTGAAAAGTGTTTTGTTAATAAAGTAACTGTTTTAATAATTCATTATAATATAATGTGTGAGAGTACAGATTCATCCACAAGCTCTTCAGATTTTGAAGAAGACTTGGAAAATGTTGCTGTTTGTGCAGTTGTTCAAAGGGGGCGTATATTTTGGGTTCACCCGGTTAATCGTGTGAGTGAAAGGTCTGGAGAATACCATTTATTAGTGCTGGAGTATTTTATCCATTAATAGCTGCAGAGTATATTGCAAAACACAAAAGAGGCAAACAAAAACAAATTCTGTTTTCGATTTTCATATGATATCTCCTATTTCCCGGACGCTCACACGAACAGATGGAATTGTATATTTAAAAAAATGTTGTTGCCATGCCTGGTTTGAGGTTTGAACAAATTTTGCTGCGCAACATAGTTCTGTTGCATTGATGGCTTCAGCATTATAATAAACTTTCAGTAGTTCTGTAATGTATGCCTCAGGTGGCATACCCATAAATTCCATGTTTGCTTGGTAATTTAAGCAAACTTATTCGGCCCTAATAGAAAAGTAATTTGTCATATACATTTTACCAAAAGCTTTTATAAACACTAAACATGCATTTAAATAATGATAAAACATACCAATTCAAATTCCACATAAAAATTATGTTACATCTTTGTCCCACAATTTACTAGCATCAATGCTATTTCGCCATTTCAGAATTCACAAAATGTAGGCCTCCTTTGAGCAACTGCACAAACAGCAACATTTTCCAAGTCTTCTTCAAAATCTGAAGAGCTTGTGGATAAATCTGTACTCTCACACATTATATTATAATGAATTGTTAATAAAGTTACTTTATTAACAAAACACTTTTCAAAAACGCGAGATAAGCTATTATCACACAACTGCAAATAGTAAACCGCCAATCGTCGATCAGCAACTGGAACACACGTGAGCTGCTATCATAACACAAGTGTATTTCCAAGCATGAGCTCATGCCTCCACACGCATTACGTGATGGCACGTGAGGTCACGTGACGTGACAGCAGTGTATTTCTACCTTCTGAAGTACACTGCTGGCACATCACGTCACTTGACGTGACGCGCTACCAGTGTGCTTCAAAGCATACAAAATGGTACTGCAGATCTATGGCACGTGATGTCAGCTTATGTGATGGCAGGTGAGCTCACGTGACGTGACAGCAGTGTGTTTTTACCTTGAGTCACACGTGCCATCTTAGACTCAAACCCCATTTTAGTATTTTCATATAGGCCAATACGCCATTGTGGTATGCACCTGATTGGGCGGATTGTACCGATTTTGCGCGTCCCACATAAGCGGTGACATTTTGAACCAATCATTGATCCTATCAAATTGTCATGGTGTTAATGTCAAATGGCGGTCATTGTTCACATTTTGCTCTTATTAATTGGATACTGATTTTTTGCTGGCTCGAGCATTGAATTCGAGGATCAGCAGTCAGATTAGCGTCTTAATTAGTTCACCATTAAGTTTCGATACTTTGTGCGGTGTTTTCATTCGTTGTAGGTCGTCGCTGGCGGAGAATGGTTTTGGCGATACGGACGTTAATGATGCCCATGGTCCAAGATTTCAACACGTCTACAAGCTTCGTTCGGGCCTGGCGTTAAGATATTTCGTGTGATATTACATACTTTATCCTCAGGTGAGCATATTAAGTTAGTTTTGTACTTGAATTGCCGTTGCGTGTGTGTTTTTCCGTCTATTTGGTGCGTCGAGCTATGGTACCGATTTGACCGGGTTGTTCGTGGTCTTCGACGAATTTGTTTCGACTTGTCATTCCGTTGGGTAATATATTACCTAACATAGCTTAATCTATCCGCCAGGTATAGGACACAAGACGGTCAATTGCTTTTTGTTTTGTCCTATGGCCCTTTGAGTGGTGGTTATATTGTTAACCTACTGCGCTGAGTGGTGGCCCGCGGTTTCGAGCTTCGGGTAGTCTTCCCCGGGAAAGATTGCCTTTTTTCCCCTTTTTTCCATATTTGAAACAATGGGTGGTCGAGCCGGCGCGGCCCTTTTGTTACCCCCTAACAACTCATTCCTTACCGAAAGAGGATTTCCGCAGAAATCCGATTATTGTCTAAAGAATCTGCGTGCTTATTTTCTTTAATTTCTTCCCGCGTACGGAATTAATGCTTAATCGTATTGACTAACACTGGCACAACCCAATTGCTTTATATCTCCATGTATCTATGCTATTCCTTCGCGAGTCTAAGCTTACCACTAGCCTAATGATTTCCCTTTTTTCCATTCTTATTTTATTGTGAGCTTACTAAACCGATTACTTAACTAATACCACTCCACTCACTGGCAAAGCATTTAAACTGTGAGATATCCGAATTTGACATGAGCTGTGTTTATCGAAAGCAACGAAGGTCAATTTACAATGGTAACCGGTCAACGACCGCCCAACATAATTTGTAAATTCACCCGACAAAAAATTAGAAACGATTTTATGAATAAATACAAAGAACGTGTTCAGCAAGCAGCAAATGGGGCTAGAATTGTTTACAACAATGGTGAACGTATTTATATAAACGATCATCTAATTCTTTATACCGCTCAACTTTTGAGAGAAGCTAAACTTCGACTCAAACCGAAGGGTTTTAAGTATATATGGACGAAGGAAGGGAAAATATACGCGAGAAAGGATGAAAATAGCAAGGCAGCACTAATCAAAAACCATGACGATCTAGAAAATTTAGAATAAGATCAACTTCTTTCTCTTCATCCATCTTTAAGTAACTGTACGTATATTTTGTACATTTATTACCACTGACGAAATGATTGATTTCGAAATATTAGAAGATGTTCCTAAGACTGTGACAAAAATTTTAAGGCATGAAAAAGAGATCTCCGAATTTTACATTCAGAATTCTAAAAGCAGTTATTGCTTCAAATTATTAAGTATGAATATACGTAGTGTGTCAAAACACTTTGATGAGTTTCAAATAGTTATTAACAGTTTGAAAATCAGATTTGATGTAATTATTCTGACCGAAACTTGGCTAGCGGATACAGACTGCTTTGAACTTGTGGGCTTCAATAAATTCAACAAGCCCAGTAATTACAATAAATGCAGCGGTGTACTTGTATACATTCGTAATACCTATTCTGTTGAGGTTATAAATTGTGATATATGTGATGCGAACTCCATAGACTTATTTATAAATCTACCCACAAATCATAAACTTAGACTTACTAGTATATATAGTTCACCGAGCCTGAATCTTTTTAGTTTTGTAAGTTCGCTGGAAAATTATCTGCAAACTAATCGCAGCTCAAAAGCCCATATAATAGCTGGTGACATAAACATCGATATTCTGCCAGAACGTTTAAGCCCAATTGCTAATGAATACCTAGATACTCTGACCCAGTTTGGATTTGTCGATTACCTTATAAGTAAGACGCGGATGACGACACACACCTTCTCTTGCATAGATCACATTTTTTGTAAACACTCTAACGACTGTGATTTTTCCCCAGCGATCTCCGAGACGTATATAACTGATAATTATACTACTGTAGCAAATCTCCAATTCTCTTGTGATAGACACCAAACCAATGATAAGAAAGAATCTCACTTTCAAAAGCCTAGCATAGAGCAACTAAAAAGTATTCTTGCTGAAGAGGATTGGAAGGATACGTTTCTTTCAACAAACGTTGAAGATTGTATAACCAAATTTCAAAAAACCCTTAACACTGCTATTAATAGGGCTACTATAAATTCTACTTCAAAGTGCAAACGAATTTTTAATCCAATTAAGGAATGGTCCACAGTGGGAATTGTTACTTCCATAAGACGCAGAAATAAACTTGCAAAGAAAGCATTAGCACAACCGTCCAATCAGTATCTCATTACATACTATAAAAATTATAGAAACAGCCTAAGACAGATTATAAAACAAGCAAAAATAGCGTATTATAAGAATCAGATTAAAATCTCCAAAAATAACCCTAAAAAACTGTGGAAAGTAATTAATGAAGTTACTTCTAAAAGTAAACCATCAAATATAATGCAGAGTATACGTGATCCGACTGGTAATATAATTAATGATCAGATGGAAATATGTGAAATAATGAACCGACATTTTGCAACTATTGGGGAACAAATTTCTAGTTCACTCCTTCCGGCTGAAGTATATTTGGACAATGTAGACATTTCAAATAATAATACACAGGTACTAACGGAAATGAGACCAATAGAGTTAGGCGAAATACTCCTTCATATAAATAATTTGCGTATTGGTAAGGCACCAGGCCACGATATGTATACACATTTTATGTTCAAAGAAATAAGAAACTATATAGCTGAACCCTTTGCCTATATCTTTAATTTATCGCTCTCAACTGGAATTTTTCCAGAAACCCTTAAAAAAGCTATTGTCGTACTAATACATAAGGGTAACGACGTTTTAGACCCAAATAACTATGGCCCTATTTCGACCTTGTCAGTAATAACCAAAATCTTCGAGAAGTGTATAAAATTTAGACTAGTAGAATACTTTACTGTCTGCAATAGTCTAGCTTATAACCAATATGGTTTGAAAACAAATTGTAGTACAGCTGATGCGCTTTATGATGTAACATCCTACATAAATGCAGCTCTTAATTGTAACGAAAAAGCAGTGGCCATTTTCCTTGATGCGAAAAAAGCTTTCGATACCGTAGACCACACTTTACTATTGAAGAAATTACACGAAGCGGGTATTCGCCACAGAGTGCTAGAGCTGTTACGATCATATATATCAGGTAGATTTCAGTGTGTCAAAATAGGTACGACCTTTAGTACTTCTCTATGTCTGGACTACGGCGTGCCTCAAGGGACAGTTTTGGGGCCTTTGCTCTTCTTAATATACATAAATGAACTATGTCACCTAGAAAATCATATGAAAGGGCGCATTGTAGCATATGCAGATGATACTGTATTAATGTTTAAAGGAAACGACTGGCATTCGGTGACTGTTTCAGCAAATCGTGGAATAAAACTAATAAACAACTGGCTCTGTGAAAACAAAATTGCACTTAACTTAGAAAAAACAAAATATATAACCTTTGGCAATAGCCCTAACATACAATTAAGTCTAGTTTTAAATTCAGCCGAAATAAAACGTACTCACGAAATAAAGTACCTGGGTGTCATAATTGAGGGTAATTTGAAATGAGAAAATCACATTCTTAGCTTATGTCAAAGAATTCGGAAAGCCTATTATAAGTTTCTCATGCTGCGAGATATACTTGATCTTGATTTACTCAGATCAGTATACTTTTCTTTCATTCAGTCGACCATCCAATATGGAATAATAGTCTGGGGTGCAGCTTTTACATCCAAACTAAAACCTTTAAGTAATGCACAGAGTAGACTGATAAAGCTATGTCTGAGGAAGTCGAAGTTCTACTCAACGTCGCAGGCTTTCGCACATTTCAGTGTACTTACAGTGCGTCAACTGTATGTAGTTAGTGCTTTGAAATACGTATTTGCAAATATTGCTAAATTTCCACTATATTGCTCACCCTATACAACACGCTTGCAAATTAATTCCCCTTTAGATATCCCACGAACGAAGAAAACACTAACTGGAAGGCACATCAGTATCTTGGGACCTAGATTATTTAACAAAGTTCCTTCACAGTTGCGCTCAAATCTAGATTTGACTAACTACAAATTAAAGCTAAAACTTTTGTCACACAGCATTTTGATGTGTTTAATGATGTAATACAATAATTGTTCTCACATGAATTACACTAATGTTATTATTTAAATGAATTAAATTATGAATCAAATTCAGACATGAATTCCAGATATCAATAGTTTTAACATTAGCAATATATAATTTACAGTATTGGCATTGATACGACTGCTCAATTCCTCACACACAAGCCTAATGCTCAAGTGGGAAACACTTTATTTTAAATGTCTGTATGTAATTGAATTGTACACACATATGCATCAATAAAGTGTATTTTCTAAAAAAAAAAAAAAAAAAAAATAATTTTACTTCCCGATTGGGCCCCTAAACAAGCCTAACACTATTCTAACATTTCATGATTTTCCATTTTAATTCACAACCCGCTCACAAAACTAGCCTTACACTATTCTAATATTTCCTATTTTCCGTTTTACTTCACTACCTGCTCCCTGAACTAACCTTAAACTTATTCTAGAAATTCGTGTTTTCCTTTCTAGTTTCACGGTTCGCACACTAAACTACCCTAGCCCTATTTAAGTACCTTATGTTGTCCTGTTTATTTCACTATCCGCCCTCTATACTAATTTATCCATAATTTGGTTTATCTAGACCAGAGCAAAAAACCGCTCTAACTTCTGCTTTATACTTCAATCTCCAAATATATGTATTCCTCTTATTAATAATCATGTATCTATCTTCTTACCTTAATCAAATTCCAGTACTGATAGCATTTTCACCTTTTATTTTAGGCCCTACCTGTGCAAACACGACAAGAAAGGAGAGAAGAAATGCCCTTCGGAGAAGACTGACGCATCTACAACGAAAAAGGAAAGAAAAAAAACTCTAGCGCACCTGAACCGCTAGAAACACTAATGTTCGAAGAACAGTAGAAGAATCGTGCAGGTTTTGAGTGCATATTCCACCACATGTGCTGCTTATTACGGCCAAACTGTTTCAAATGCCACGTTTTACTTTCGTCTCAAGAATGCATTATAACTCATATGGTGGAAGGTTTCAGATATTACCACTGGCATGAATTTCAACGTTTATGAGAGCAAAACACGGGTTAATTATATTCGTTATCAGTTGCTTATTTCACATAATTTTTAAAGCAGCATCTCATATAACATCAATGAAGAAAATGCTCAGTGCCTGCAGCACTGTAACTGAAGTTGGTGTTTGGGGCTGCGATCCGAAAAATTTTGCAGAACTTTGCGAATTGTAACATCGGTTATTTATTTTCATTGTAAATGTTTCCGGTATGTATACTGGTATACTGGTATGTAACTGTAAGCATTTAATGATACAAAAATAGCACAACCGACTTGTGCTGGCAGCTTTTCGCCAGTATCAAAACCAAGAATATATCACATCTGCTTCACGTTGTTTAATTACATTCGAAGTTATAGGAGTATAAAGAAATTTAGGGTTACCTGCAGCGAGTTTTTTCAAATGATCGAAAGCTTAATATTTGCTGTTTATTGTCACTACAATATCATTACCACTTGAAAATTCTACGATAAAACCGCTTAATAAAGATATTGCAATTAAACACAAAACCAAAAATAGCTGGCAACCCTATCATGGCTTTTCAACCAAATTTGGCCTGAATAATGTTTATGACAGGTTTCATTAATTGTATGAAATTCGTATTAATTTCATGACTGCACTGGAAGTTATAGGGCAAAAAGTTTTATTTTTCTGAGCGAATTTTCAAAACCAAAGACACAAAAATTACCATAGCTGGCAGCACCAATCAAATTTTTCAACCAAATTTCCACCAAACAGAGATTAAAGTTAGGTTTAGCTACTGTGCCAATTTCATTAAAATCTGGTAATTTATTCACATTTCATAGGGCAAAAAGCAGTTTTTTTTCTTTGTAATTTTTCAAGATGGCACCACTGGCACAGAGTTGCCCACAATTCAAAATCGCTTCTATCAGACCTGGTCCTACTTAAGTCCAATGCATTCTGTAAATTTTAGCTACATCTGATTATTGGTTCGTGAGTTTCCGTGAACAGAAGTTTTTGATGCTAAAAATATAGGTTAACTGGGAGAGGGTTACCGTTCTTGTCCGACATGAAATTTCCAAAGTTTTTTTTTGAACGTGTAGATAAAACATAAGATTTATATACAGATTGGTTTTATTGTAAGAAACGGACATTTTTTTAAATATTCGATGGTTTGAATGTTTTCACTTCAAAATTTTTTTTTTCAAAATGAAGACACCAAAATTATCATAGCTGGCAACTCCAACCGAATTTTTCGACCAAATTTCTACCAAACGTGGCTTAAAGTAAGGTCCAGCAGTTGTGTGAGTTTCGTCAAAATCGAACGATTCAATTAGAATTTATAGGGCTAAAAACAGTTATCTTTTTTAGTGGTTTTTCAAGATGGCACCACTGGCACAGAATCGCCCGCATTTCAAAATCACTTCTATCAGACCTGGTCCTATATAAGACCAATACATTCTGCAAATTTCAATTAATTCTGCTCATTGAATCGTGAGTTTCCGTGAACAGAAGTTTTTGATGCTTAAAATATAGGTAAATTGGGCAAGGGTTACCAGGCGTGCCCGTTATACCATATATTTTTTTTTTTGGTTATGTAAACAAAGCACAAACTTTAGATATGAGTGGCTTTTTTTTGAAGAAACGGCATTTTTTCAAGAGAGACGATGATTTGGAGGTTTTCACTTTCAGTGCCTGTCCTAGCTACAAGGTTGCCAGCTTGCTCAATAAAAGCTACACAAATCTACAACTAAATAATATCAATATATCCTGAAAATTTGGTAATGATTGAATAGCTCCGTCAAAAGTTATCGCAATTTAAAAATTTTCAAATTTTCTCGACCTCTTTTTAGGCACCCAGCGCGCACATGGGGTTAAAAAATTCCAAAACATTATCCGATTCACATGTAAAACTTGTTCGAAATTTATGTCGTCAACTTTATTTTTGCAAAAATTATTTGTGTACGGAATAATAGGTATATTAAAAAAAATCACTAAAATGGCCGCCGACGCCAAAGGGTTAAAGATTATTATTTTTTTGTGAGACCTGGCACTATTCTGCATATACACCAATGTGTCCTGAAAATTTCAGTTCAATCGGATGGCGCGTTCCTGAGATTTTTTCACTGAAATTTTTTGATGATATACATATATATATATATATATATATATATATATATATATATATATATATATATATATATATATATATATAGAAATATGAATTTTTGGCCAAAGTGATTTTAATACTAATGTTCTTCTTCGAACATAAGTAACAAGAAAAATAAAATACACGGGGGAAAAATTTGGCTAACCCTCCAATCGGGACGACCTTGTGAACAGGAACAGGCGGAAACGGAGTGTACCTCCCAAATTTTACCGCAGGGCTGATGGTGAGCTATGATGCTATTTAGTTTGCATGTCTTTTGGTTTTGACCACTATAAAATTAACATTTCATATAAGTGTTCCTCACCAAACTAAATCATTATACAATATAATATATTTATATATAATTCATCAGCTATGCTGACTACCCCGGTTCGCCCATCTTCTCACGTCCCTCTTGTCTGTTCTGTCGCGCCTCACTAGTCAACGTAGGACTTAAGATCTTTGACGTGCCACATCCCAGCGTCTTTTCCCTTTTCATCGCGTGAAGCATAAGTCCAGCCCAAAACCCACTTAGCCAAAAGGTACGGCCCTATATACTCTGGTGCTAATTTACTCTGGTGCTAGTTTTTCCTCCATACAGAGTCTCCCTCTTCATAGCCGTCCGCGTGCACTCTACCGAGCTCTTCAGCTCTGTCTTTAGGCTCCAAGATGGCCGGTCCACCCTCTGGACGTTCATTACTTTGGTGAAATGTCACCATCTCCCGACAGAAATTGCAAAAGTACGGGGTGACTACAAAAGTACACTTCATGTTTGTAAGTACGGAGTGCGGATGCAATTTTTGCCAGATTTTGATCCAATTCGCGATGGTTCTCAGCAACATAAGATCACAGCATCCGCTTTATGGCTTGGTTACTTCGTTCGGCTGGGTTGGCCTGTGGGCGGTATAATTCAGTATATCTAGTTTGGGTTGCATAGTTGGTGACCATTTGCTGCAGTTGTTTTCCCCGAAACTGAACGCCATTATCGCATATAAGCCACAAAGGTGCCCCGATAGCAAAAACACCTGATCCTCCAACACCCTTGTTACCGCAGTAGCCGTCGCCTGCTGTAAACGAAACAGCAAGGTAAATTGGAGACATATTCCAGGATGGTCAGAATGAAAGTGTGTCCGTGACTAGAGCGTGGAAAAGGCCCCACCAGATTTACACAAACCATCTCCCAAGGCTTTTGTAGTTTCCCATGTTGAGAGGCCATTAGTCCCGCCAGAGCCTTTCTTTCCACTATATTGGCTTGACAGGTCTTGTATCTACAGACGCAGCTTGTCACATCCGTCGACATCTTCAGCCAGTAGTATTTGGTCGCTACCCGACCCAGCGTGCGACTGTTCCCCATGTGTCTGGCCGTATGGTTATCATGATACCTCTGCAAAATGTCCCTTCTCTCTGCTTTAGTCTTCACCCTCTTCCATGCCTCTGCTCCCTCTAATTCCGGGTAACGTCCTTGTAAATGTTACATATCTGTTTATTCCTCACTCTCCAATGTGTGTAACGCGTCGGGGCCTTGGCAATCTTCTCCTTCATTCCTACATACTTGTGATCTCCTTGTGGCTCTACCACTGCCACTTGATCCTCTGGCAACAGTCGAGACAATGCGTCGGGCACTAAATGCTCCTTTCCCTTCCTGTGAATGATTTCGAACGGGTATTGTTGAAGCCGCACAGCCCACCTGGCCAGACGTCCCATCGGATCCGTGACGTTATTCAACCACATGAGTGAATAATGATCTGTGATCACTGAGAAATTGGCTCCTTCCATGTGTGGCCGCAACTTATCCACCGCCCAAATTACCGCCACACACTCCTTTCGTCAGATAACGTTTCAAGTGACATATTACCCTCTCTCCATCGGCATATTTCTGCGACAGTACCGCTCCCAAGTCAAAATCCGAAGCGTCCGTTTGATTCAGGAAAAGCAGATTGTAATCCGGGCATGTGAGGATAGGTGCTGTTGAAAATTTCACCTTTCCTTATGTAAAAGCCGTCTCGCAGTCTTGGTTCCACTCGAACTTCTGATTTTCGCCTCCTGTACCACGAGATCATTCCTATGAACTGACGTACTCCCTTACGTTAGTGGGCGTAGGGATCTCCATCACACACTTCACCTTGTCTCGGTCTACATTCAGGCCTTTCTCATCCACGACGTAGCCCCAGTACTTAAGTTGTGGTGTTGTGTACACTACACTGACGTTTCGACATTTGTCGATATGTCACACACACCCACGTAACGACTGGAGCACCCTGACGGAACGCGGTGGTGACTTCCGCGCTGGTTTTTCAAAAACATTAGCTGTACAATTGTAACTATAAAAGCTTCGATTGGATATCAATAAAACATAGTCTTTGCTGGTAAGCCAAACTACAAGCGGCGACCAAACTTCTAGAGAAATGTTTTTCACTTTTAGAAGTTCAACATAAAAGACTATTAGACTTTGCATAGCGGCGACAGATTCGCCAAAGCAAAATATTATTGGTTCAGTTATAAAAAAGAAAAATCTGTTCACTTCGCATAGCAGCGACAGATTCGCCAAAGCAAATGAAACAGGATTCTTGAGCGAACTGAAGCGCTAGACAGATTTGTTATACAACTGTCTCATTATATGGCGACCATGCCAACGGCGAACTGAAAGAATTTGAAGTCCAACTTTCCCAAAGAAGGAGCACTGCAGCCACGGCAAGACCCGCGGATCATACAGGCGCGGAAGGACAAGAAAAACCTAAATTAAATACCTGACCAGGACCCTCACCGAAAGGAAAAGAAACCAGGGGGTAGGAAAGTGTACCTAAGGAGGCTCCGAGCGGCACTTAGAAGGATAGCGATGGATAAAGAGAATCCACCACCCTGGGAACGCCAAAGAGAGCTATTCGAACAGATCGAAGAGGCAAGAAACGAATTAAAGAAAAAAAACTTGAATGAATGTACATACATTTATGTATCTCTCTATTAATAAAAAAAGATTTGGAAATTTGGTCGGATTACATTTTTATTTTTCAGTAGACACATAAACGTACGAAATCCGATGTATATATATATATATATATATATATATATATATATATATATATATATATATATATATATATGTATATATATATATATATATATATATATATATATATATACACTGCGTTTCATATTTATAACCCACCTAAAAATTTGCAATTATTTTCATGTAAAATAGTTGTTCAACACAAATCTAATACTGATAAGAATGAGAAACAGTGTGCAATGATTTTTCTGAGAATGACTTCTCATTGGCGTTATTTTTTACTGCATTTCTTGGAAATTCGTCATTTTTGTGCGTTTCATATTTATAACCCACTTGGTAATTAGCAGAATTACTAGTCGAGTTACTCAATACTTTCAACAGTTGTTCACAAGTGTGTGTGGTAATAAGTTTATCATTTAAAATGCCTCGAGGTACGTCATTAAATTAACTTGAAAAGGATGAAATCTTGGCGTACAAAGCAGTTGGTTTGAACATCAGTGAAATTTCAAGAAAAGTTGCACGCAGTCGCCGTGTAATTAACAACTTTTTAAAAAAACCTGAATTACATGGGAATACAAAGCGAACGGGAAGAGAAAGACAACTTTCTCCGCGGGAGAAAAGGAAGATTATACGTTCAGCCAGTAATTCAACAATAAGCTGTAATAAAATGGCAACTCTTGTACAAACAAAGGTGTCAAAAACAAAGATTTGGAGAACGCTACAACGTGATAATAAGATCAGAAGAGCTAAAATGAAGAGTGCTCCACGACTATAAAATCGCCATAAGAAAGCTCGGTTAGAATTCGCAGAAAAATATAGGGCTACAAATTGGTCATCTGTAAGAAATATTGTTTTTTTTTATTCCCCCTTTGTTTAGTTCCAAAAATTGTATATCCAGATTATTTTTCGGATGAAAAAAATGGAATTTAGATGGGCCTGATGGATTAAATTCAAACTGGCGCGATTTGAGAAAGGAACCCCGGTATTTCTCGAAGCAGAATTTTGGTAGCGGTTCCGTGATGTTGTGGGGTGCATTTTCTGCATCTGGATGCTTGGACGTAAAATTTACTTCACCGCGTATGAGGAGTAAAGACTACATACAAGTACATGAGGGCAGTTTACTGTCATTCCTGGCAGCACATCCTGAAAAAAACTGGACTTTCCAGCAGGATAATGCCAAGATTCATGCCAGTCATGAAACAATGAGATGGATGGAAACAAATTCCATTAGGGTAATGGATTGGCCAGCGTGTTCGCCTCACCTGAACCCCATTGACAACATTTAGGGGATTCTTGTCAGACGGATATATGCTGAAAATCGGCAATATGAATCACTGGCAGAATTGAAAGTGGCGATTCTTGATGAATGGCGGAAAATCGTACCTGCATTATTAGAAAAATTGATCAATTCCATGAAAAAACGGAATTTTGATTTGATAAAGTCAAAAGGAGGTTCTATTAATTACTAAGCTTTTGTTAATTTTGAAATTAATTTTAATAAACATTTTATTTTGTTGGAAACTTTATCTGGGTTATAAATATGAAACGCCAAAAAATACAGAATTTTCCAGGACTGCAGTAAAAAATAGCCCTAACGGGAAATTACTCTCAAAAATGTAATTCTACACAGATTCTCAATCAGTTTACCTTAAAGTTTGGAGTGAACAATTATTTCAATCCAAAATAATTGAAAATTTTCAGGTGGGTTATAAATATGAAACGGAGTGTATATATATATATATATATATATATATATATATATATATATATATATATATATATATATGTATGTATATATATAAATATAAATATAAGTATATATATATATATATATATATATATATATATATATATATATATATATTTATATTTATATATATATACGTATATATATATATATATATATATATATATATATATATATATATATATATGTATGTATGTATGTATGTATGTATATATATATATATATATATATATATATATATATATATATATATATATATATATATATATATATATATATATATATATATATGTATATATATATATATATATATATATATATATATATATATATATATATATATATATATATATATATATATATATATATATATATATATATATATATATATATATATATATATATATATATATATATATATGTACTGCGACTGTGAACTTTTATTGATTTTCGCACGGCTTTAGTACATACGTCCAGTAAAATGTACAATTTAAAATCGTAAATGGTCTGGGCGTTGGTGAGCGAAGCGAGCAGGGGGCAAAGCCACCTAGTACATATAAATTTAAAATCATAAAGAATAGAATGAATTAGATAAAATCAATTAGAATGAATTTTTGTTGTAAATTATAGTTAGATAAAAAAATAATGATAAATAAAAAACAAAAAATAATATATATGTTTTTTAATGATATACCAAAAAATTCTATGGTCCATTGTATGAGTATTTTGAAATGGAAGAGCAAATAAATACCATATCGAAAATTATGAACTGAATTTAAAAAAACTCCGAGTAGGGTATACAGAAGTGAAACAATAATAGAAAAACTAAACAATATAGAAGATTTAAAGAAAAGAGTATTAGATACAGAAGATAGTTCAAAACTGCAAAAAATATTTTTGGACAAATAAAGTGTAGCGAAAGAATTATTAGAAGAAAAATTAGAGCAAGCAGTAGAAAACAAAATAGGAACTTTTAATATAGAAGTAGCATTAAAATCAATAGCAACTTTCAACGGAAACCCAAAAGAAGTAGATGCATAATTAACCATAGTTGGGTTACTAAATGAGAGTCTAAATGAAGAAGGGAAATTAAGCTTATTGAATTTCGTTAAAAACGTCAAGTTAGGAGCAAACGTAAAAGTACAGCTAAGTACATTAGAAATAAACAATTATTCAGCACTAAAAAAACATTTAAAGAATAGGTACAAAAGTAGGAAAACCTTACAGCAAATTCACACGCAATTAACTCAATTACAACAACGCAGAACAGTAGAAAAATATGGAGAAAAATTGTCTGAGCACATTAATGAATTAAGTGACTTACAAATAAATAGCCTAGGGCAAAATACAACTGTACAAGAAAAAGCAATGAAAGTTAAGTCCAATGATTCTGACGCGCTTACAATTTTCAAGAATGGATTAAATGAAACCCTTAAGCCTACTATTTTTGCTAAACAACCTTAAACATTTATAGAAGCGATACAGATCGCAACTGAATTTGAGACAAATAACAGAACAACGGAAAATATAATGTATATTAATAGAAAACCGAATTATAATCAACAATATAACCATAACAGTAGAAGCGGATTAAATAATAATAACACGTCACGTAGTTATAACAATAATAGAAATTACGGCACGAACCAAAAAAGAAATTATAGAGACAATTATAATCCAGGACCAAGTGAAATAAACAATTCGAATAGTTACAGAAATAACAGAAATACCTTTAATAGTCGAAACATTGAAGTGAATCAAAATAACAATTATATTACGTTGCTGCAGATGAAATGGCCAATTTAGCAATGACATAAAGTTGGCTGCAATTTTAGGGTATTATGTTGGCACAAGGCGGCGGAAATGATATGACATAAGCATAAATACTGCTACCTTGGTTTATGGAGTCATTTCTGTTTTGCACTACATAGTGATCGTAAAAACAAAAAGAGAAAATGAACATGCAAGTGAATCAAAAACGACTACTTTTAGTATACGAATTTAAACTAGAGCACAACGCAATGTAAGCAATGAGGAATATTAACAGCGCATTTGGGCCACTCGGCGGTGGTTCGAAAAATTTTGATCCGGAGATATGGACCTTGGAAGTGAGCCACGTGGACACCCAGGACCATCGATCGATAACGACGAGCTGCGTGCATTAGTGGAGTCTGACCCCCACCAAATCATAAAGGATCTTGCTGAGAAATTAAGCGTTCACAGTTTGACAATTTGTCGCCACTTGCAACAACTTGGAAAAGTGAAAAACTTGACAAATGGGTTCCGCATGATCTTAGCGAGCAAAACATGACGTGTCAAATGGAGATTTCAAGTTCTCTTTTCTCTCGCAACAGAAAGAAACCGTTCTTGCACCGAATTTTGACCTGCGATGGAAAGTGGATTTTATACAATAATCGTCGCCGATCAACCCGATGGCTAGATGCTGATGAAGCACCAAAACACATGCCAAAACCAAGCCTTCTTCCAAAGAAAATAATGGTAACTGTTTGGTGGTCTGTAGCTGGAGTTATCCACTATTCGTTCCTGCAACCTGGCGAAACCAACAATGCTGAGAAACACTGTGCTCAACAGGATGAAACGTATCTAAAATTGATAGTCTAACGACCTAGGCTTGTCAACAGGGATGGAGCCGTACTGCTTCATGATTACGCACGACATCATGTACCGAGAACAATTGTCCAAAAATTAAACGAGTTGTGCTATGAAACTTTTTCTCACCCTCTATATTCACCAGACCTCTCACCAACAGATTACCATTTATTTAAACATTTGGGTCACTTTTGACAGGAAAAAGATTTAATAATGAAATCGCTGTCAAAAATAACTTCGAGGAGTTTCTTCGAACCAGAAACTCGGACTTCTACAAAACTGGAATAAATGTACTTCTATCTCGGTGGAAAAAGTGTGTTGCATCTATTGGTACTTACTTTCATAAAATAAATTGTCTTTATAAAAAGTTACAGCTGTTTAAAAATTTATTACTAAATCGGCCATTTTATCTGCAGCAACCTAATAGAAATAATAATAATAGAAACAATCACAACTCAAGAAGTATTGAAGTGAACCATCGAAACCACAGAAACTACGATACCAGCAGACCCAGTTACAGAAATTTCAACGATAGGAGACAACGAATAAATAAAGCCCAGGAAACGCGACGAGCCCGGAGGCCAGCGACAACGAACAATAAAAGTTGACCCCGGGTTCCAGACAGAAAAAATATTATTACTAAACAGATAGCTTGAGAATGACGTCTCAATTTACTGCTAGGATAATAGAAAATTTTTAAAACTATTAGTCGATACAGGAGCAGATGTGTCACTGTGTAAAGCAAGTGCGATTCCGGATGATCAAATCATAAATGAAGATAAATGATGTAAATTTTCCGGAATAACTGATGAACAAATACAGTCGATTCGAACGACTAATTTAAATTTGAGTATTGATGGAAATAACATCAATTTTCCATTTCAAATAGTGGAATCTGATTTTCCTATTCTTACGGACGGGAAACTAGGAAGGGATTTTCTTACCAAAAAATTAGCGAGAATAAACTACGATACATACACAATAACAATAAATATCAAGTATGAAGACCATACAATACCCATCGCTACAAAAAACATAGAGTTACAGTATCACCAAGGTGTGAATACGTATGTCCCATCGACATTAACATAGAGGAAGATAGTGTAACCACTTACAAAGAAATTAAACCAGGAGTCTATATAGCCAGATCAATAATCCCAGTAGAAGGCAAAACACATTAAGATATTGAACACAAATGAAGAAGAGTTAATACTTGAATATATTAGAATTGAAGCTGAACCATTAAAAAACTTCAAACCACGTGAAATGAGTAAATCAGTAGCCCGAAAAATCAGGGACGAACAAAGATTCAAAGATTTATTAAAGCATGTTAAAATAAATCATCTAAATGCGAAAGACCAGAAGTCTCTATTAGAAATTCTCAGAACATACCAGCATATATTCCACTAAGAAGGTGAACTTTTATCCACAAACAACCTCTACACTCAAAAAATATAAGTAACAGATACCACACCGACATACATAAAGAACTACAGATTACCTTTTATACATATTAACGAAATAAACAAACAAGTACAGGAATTGTTAGACAGCAATGTCATCGAGGATTCAACCAGCCCCTACAGCTCGCCACTTTAGAAGTAGAGTGAAAGAGCCGCAAATAATAGGAGATTAGTGGTAAATTTCAGAGCACTCAATAAGAAAATAGTCAATGATGAATTCCCTCTAACAAGACTAGAAGATGTTCTTGAGAGTCTAGGGAGAGCTTAATATTTATCTACTTTAGACATGACAAGTTCATTCCATCAAATAGAGCTTACAAATGAGTCCCGACCAAGTCCAGCCTTCTCCACGAACAAAGGGCACTATCAGTTTAAACGACTACCATTCGGTTTAACAATTTCCTCGAACAGCTTTCAACGCATGCTCACTATAGCTCTGAGTGGATTAGACTCAGCAGCTTTTCTATATGTAGATGATATAATTGTTTTCGGCTTCAGCTAGCACACCATAATGCAAATTTGATACAAATATTTGAAAGATTGAAAAAATACAATCTTAAGCTAAACCCTAAAAAGTGCAATTTCTTGAGAAGCGAAGTGATTTACTCGGGACATCTAATAACAAAAGACGGAGTTTCCACTGACCCCGGAAAACTAGATACGATCAAAAAGTACCCAGTACCGACAAACCCAGACGAAGTCAGAAGATTCGTTGCATTTGCCAATTATACCTGTCAATTCTTTCATTCAAGAAGATATCAATCTGTCAAAGTGCAAACACGGAGAATCGATAGTTCCTGGTTACATGTACAAAATTGAAAGCAGATATCGTTTTTTGAACGCAGAGTGCAGTGAAATATTTAAGGCAAAGAAGTTGGCTGAAATTGCTATCAAGGTAACGTTCCAATTGTAAGATCTCGTTTGTGAAGTGAACAGGGAAGGATATGAAAGTTGTTTACATAATCTAAACAAAGAGAATCAGTGACTGGCTATAATATATCACATACTGATTAAGCTTACGTTGAGTTGATATAACCACCATCAAATTAACGAGGATCAACACCACCTACTTAGTAAGCCTAAAAGTTGCTACAACTCCCATCAAAGTAAACGAGGATCAGCGCCACCCGCGCATTAAGCTTAGATCAGCTGATACAACTATCAATAAAGCTAACAGGAACACAGTGGTATTCGAAACACCTTCGGCAGGCAGCAACGAAGCTTTTGATCAATTATGTCAACAATATCGAATAAACTAAACTGTAAGAAATGCAGGGAAAATATTGTAAAATCCCTCACACAACATATCAACATATTGGAACAGGATAGATTACAATGCGAAGTTGAAATAACTGAACTAGTGGAGACGCCCAAAGAAAACATACCCGCTGTCTTAAATAAGGTTGCCAATTTATTAAACATACAGGGAGATACGGCCAAGCCCAGTCTCGCAAAGAGGTTTACGCAACATCAACAAAGAAATAACAAGCCAGGAGTAACAATAGCACGCTCTGCTTCTAATGAAAACATCAACATCTGGCTGGAGAAAGCTAAAACTTATAAGCATACCGTTCTTTGTAAGAATCTTGACAAAAATATACCGCCAACTAAATTCTACATAAATTTTCACCTTACGAAAACAAACAAGAGGCTTCTGTTCTTAACAAAGCAGTTCGCTAAAGACAACTCGTTTGAATTTGTTTGGGTTCGGAAGAGTTTATAGAATCAACTGTAAATCGAATCTACATACTGATCACTTAAAGTAAATACTTGTTCTTGCAATGTGTGTAGACTTATCTATTTTTTATATAATATTTTTTTTTATTATTTATATTTTTAAATGATTTTCCAAACAGAATTGTTAGACCATAAAAGTATTGAAACGTATGTTGCAAATTGTACCAAAGAGTGTAAACGAATTTTCGATCGAACATTAACACGAGCTTTAAAATTCTTCATTTCAACATTAGGAGTATCAAAAAAAAATTTGATGAGCTAAAAGCTTTGCTAAGTGAGCTGAACGATAGTATGGATATTATTATTTTATCGGAAACACACCATGAAAGGTGTGTTACAGATTTCAGCCACATAGCTCCCATTTTACAAATCCCTACGTACAGTTTGTATTATACAGAGCAATGCATTAATAAAAACTCTAGCGCACCTGAACCGCTAGACACACTAATGTTTGAAGAACAGTAGAAGAATCGTGCAGATTTTGAGTGCATATTCTACCACGCTAGCTGCTTATTACAGCCAAACTA
>OZ022263.1:117865307-117990307 GCA_963978885.1 Nemotelus pantherinus | reverse complement strand
AATACAAAGTTCGTGAGATTGATCCGGAACGTCAGGAAATTCGAAGAGAATGTGTGTAGATCGCCACCTGCGGCCCACTTATGAAGGTCATAAGTGCTAACCACGCAGGCGTGAGTTCGTCTTCATACAGACACACATAAATGCCGTGTTAGCAATTGTGTGTCAGGACGGAGCTCGATTCTCTATTCAGACGTACATAAATGCCTCGTCATCACTTATGCGTCTGTACAGAGCTCGAACCAGAAACATAAACACAAACGCCTCGTCGGCACTTGTGTACATGTACAGAGCTCGAATCATAGATATGAGCTCGAGTCGCACAGAGTAAACATGTAATGGATCATTACAGTGTAAACATGGGATGGATCAGTGTAAACATGTGAAACATTCTGACCGAGACGATAGCTATGCGTCTCAGATTACGTGCAGAGCAATCGCGGCGGGAGGAATGCCACGCTCGCACTTAGGCATGCCAATGGCTTTGGCTGTTGTTAGTGTTGCGACGCATTGCCGCCACAGTACTCCCCCAGCAGTGGTTTTGACCACGATTATTTGACTAGATGTTGAAACGTACGGGTGGCCGAACTCTGCGTCCTGTGCGGGTGGTTGTGTTTGCCGTGGAATCGTTGTTGTTTGTTCCAATTGTGGTAACTGATTTCGATAGCAAAAATGCGGGCCTCAGTCGGTCAATGGAAATGGAGGTTGGGCGTTTATTGATGTTCACCTTGAAATATTTGTCCCTTCTGTTTAGGACAGGGAACGGACCGTCGTAAGGTGGCGTTAGGGATGGTTTCACTTTGTCGTTCCGTACAAAGACGTGAGTGCTGGTGCGTAAATCTTTGTGTATGAATGTTGAGGCGGGCGTATGGTGCGCTGCATCCTGTGGTCGCAATTTCACCATGCGTGACCAAAGATCGCGCAGAAAGTCGGTGTCGTTCGTGCCTGGTGGTGATGAGGTGAAGAATTCTCCGGGAAATCGTAAGCTGGTGCCATATACCATGCAGTGCGCAGGCCTAATAGGACGAGTGGGAGAGCTTTCGTCCATTCAAGCGTGTCATGGCAGCGGATGGCGGCTTTGACCGTTCGGTGCCATCGCTCGATGTCGCCGTTGGCAACAGGATGGTATGGTGTTGTCCGCAGGTGGTTTATCCCCAGAATCCGTGTCAGCTCAGCAAAGATTTGGCTCTTGAACTGGCGTCGCAGGTCGCTAGTGATCCGTGCTGGTATTCCGAAGCGGCTAATCCATGCATTGACTAGCGCCTCGGCGGCTGATGTTGCGGTGGTGCTCTGGAGTGGGACAGCTTGACAAGCAGTATCGGTATCCCTCATTTGGTGATAGTGGTCCGATGAGGTCGACGTTGATGTGCTCGAACCTGGCATCTGGAAGCATGTAGCGTTGAAGTGTGGACTTTACGTGGCGTCCAACTTTGTTTCGTTGGCAGGCGATACAACTTCGGACGAAGTTGTTTATGTCACCATTCATGGCTGGCCAGAAAAAACCGTCAGTGATGAGTCTTCTCGTTGCGCGGATGCTGAGATGAGCAAGGCCATGGATCATGTGCATGGTCGTTCTCCTGAACTGTTGCGGTGCATATGGTCGATCCTTGTGTCATGAGCTACTCAGAGCTACTTACCTAGATTATACATTTCTTACTGATTAAAGTAGTCGTCTTTGAACACTCGAAGTGAGCAGTTGTTTTTTTTCATTGGAACTCGAATTTTCTTGACAATTTCAGAAGTGGGATTTACTGAAACATTTTCCGGTAAGAAAGAAAGCTCTTCAAGTAGATTTCAACATACATTACCGTATGATTGCGAGTAGCTGATCGGCAGATGAAAGTGTCGAACAATTCTATTATCGTATGTGTGCCATGGGCCGGAGATCATATTTAGATGAGACTGTGATCAATCACTACATAACAAACGGCCTGACCATTACCACTCTGCAGACGGCCATTGCGGGTGTCAACATTCCAATCCTTAACGAGCTGTTTGCAATGATGCGGAGGTTTCTTGCGAACGTGCCACGAAAACTTCATACTAGCAGTCGAGAAGCCGTTCAAGGAAGAGAATCAGTTGAGAAAAGTACATGGCAAGCGACGTCGAAATTTGATAATCGTATGTGCTACAATTGGCGTGAACACGGACATATTTTTTGCAATATGTCCGAAGCCTCAAAGGAAATCACGGTGTGCTTTGTGCGGTTAGATAGGATATGAAGCTACCACGTGCAAAGTAAATGCAAGAGTGAATCGAGTAGAGTGCACCTCGCTATAAAAAAGTGTGACTTTGGCCGGTAAAAATGTAAATGCATTTGCAGACTCAGGTAGTGATCGCTCTATGATTCGGGAAATTGATGTTCCTGGCAATATAAAGACTACACTAACTTTTCAAGTTCTAAAGGAGTTTGGCGGAGCGTTTATCATATGCAAAAAGAAAATTAATGTGCCTATATGCATAGACGGAATTAATATTGATGTGTGTTTGCAGGTTGTGGACAGTGCATTGCTAGATAGTGAAGTTTTTTTGGGGCAAGATTGCTTAAATCGACCAACCATTCGAGTTGTACAAGAAAATAATGTATTTACGGTAGAACAGTGTCAAATGAAACAAAGTGGAGGCTTGTTATCTACCGAAGATTTGAAGTTTGATGAGGACGCGGATGAAAAAGTGAAAAGACAAACTTTGGATTTGATAAACGAATTTCAAGGTAATTTTGCGGAAAACATGTCCGAGGTAGGAACTTGTGTAACGGATGAATTAGTAATTGAAGTGACTGATCATATTCCTATACAAGTGCATCCATACAGAATTCCCTTCGGGAAAATTGAGCACGTTCGGTGCATGATTCGAGAGATGTTTATGAATGAAGTGATAAGAGAGAGTAATTCTCCTTACGCGTCTCCAATAATATTGGTCCCGAAAACCAATGGTGGAAAAATACTGTGTGTAGACTTCCGCAGATTGAACGCAAAAACTGTGTAACAACCATATATGTAGAATGCCAGTGGTTGAAGACTTATTGGCTTCATTGCAAGGTAATACGTATTTTACCAAATTGGATATTCGTTCAGGATACTATCAAATCGCAGTTGAAGAGAAGTTACGAAAGTATACCTCATTTTGCATGGCTGACGGCCAGTTTGAGTATTGGAAATACCCTTCGGACTCTGCAACGCTCCAGCCGCATTTCAACGAGCAATCAATCGTGTGCTTTCAAAAATGAATCCAGGTGAAACAGTGGTATATATAGACGATATCGTGATTTTGAGTGGCACTGTCGAACAAGAACTTGAACCATTAAAGCGTTTCCTGCTATATTAAACGGAAAGTGGAATGACAGTAAGAGGAGATATATGCGAATTTTTTCGACGTAAAATAGTGTTTCTTGGACATGAAGTGAGTGAAAACAGCATTTCTCCGGGTGAGGTAGAGGAAGAGTGTGTCACCAACTTTGCGCAACCAACAAATGTCCACGGAGTTAGACAGTTTCTTGGTCTAACTGGGTATTTTCGAAAGTTTCATCCGCAATATGCAACAATTGTTAGACCGTTAACGCAAATGTTACGCAAGAATGAGACGTTTGAGTGGCGCGATGAACATGAAGCAGCGATTCAAACAACGAAGGAAAAATAAATAAATCGTCCTATCTTGGCTATTTATAAATGGCTTATCAACATGAAGTGCATTTGGGATTGCTGGCGTGCTTATGCAACGTGAAGGTGATGGAATGATGCGACCCGTGCACTATTACAGTCGGAATACCACGGCAGCCGAATCGCGACTTCATATCTGTCAGTTGGAGGTACTAGCCATTGTCGAATCGATCGGGAGATTTAAAATGTATCTCATGGGGAAACACTTCACGGTGGTGACGGATTGTGTAGCAGTCAGTTCAACAAAACTGAGCAAACCTCTCCAGCCCCGCATCGCAAGATGGTGGCTCAAGTTAAGTGAGTACGATTTCGAAATGGTTCACCGATCAGGCCGTGAATTGACTCATGTGGACGCTCTTAGTCGAAATCCAGTTCGTCCTGCTGAAGAGATTCAACCAGTTGGAAATGATGTTCTACGAGTGCAGGTTGCAGAAGACGATTGGGTTGCTACCATGCAAAAGCAAGATGAAAGCCTACGATCGAAAATGGAAGCAATGACATCCAAAACCGTTACTTCAGAAACGAAACAGTGGAAGCAAGATTACAACTTTGAAAAGGGACGATTATTTCGAAAAATGGGGGAAAGAATGCGTTTAGTTATTCCTAAAGACGCCCGCTGGAGAAAAGTGCAGGCAAATCATGACAACGTTGGACATCGAGGAACTGATCGAACATTATTCTTGTGTAGAAGGAACTTTTGGTTTGCGCGAATGCGAAATTATATTAAAAGCTACTAACCTGTTGTTGTCGGAAAAAGCCAACAGGAAAAGAAGAGGGAGAGCTAAATTCGATGTCGAGGGTTCCAATTTCATTTTATACCGTCCATGTGGATCATCAAGGACCATATCCAACAAGTAAGCAAAGTAATGTTCATTTACTTGTGATAGTGGATTCCTTCACTAAATTTGTTGTCCTGAAAGCTGTTTAAAATACCAGCACTAAAGGCGTAATAGCAGCGTTGAACGAGATTACCGGGTATTTTGGGTTGCCGACAAATATAGTTTCTGCGTTCACTTCGAATGCATTCCAGCAATATTGTTCCTAGAATCGAATTAAGCATATTAAAATAGCGGTGCGCACAAACGGGCAAGTAGACCGTGCAAACCAGACGCTTATCTCATACATAGGGGCAGCATCAGATCACGACGCACGTGATTGGGACAAACAACTGCGAATAATACAATGAACTCTAAACACCATTCCAAATGCGACCACAAAATGTACCCCGTTTCAATTGGTTTCCGATTTCAAACCAAAAGATTTAGTTACGAACGAGTTGATACTTGCGCTACTCTATGACCAAGCAGAAATGACTAATAATACGGAATCCATCGCCGAACAGCGGAAAATTGCTGCCAACAGCATCGAACAAGCGACCACCAAATGGAAGCAAAGGTTTGACAACAGCCATAAGAAGCCTTCACAATATCTGGTCCATGATTTGATTGTTGTTCGACTCGAATCACAAGCTACGGGAACGTCATGTAAATTAGAACCACCGTTTAAGAGGCCATATATAATTACAAAGGTCCTACCGAACGATCGGTATGTCATTGAAGATATCCCCGGTATTCCGAATGCATCACGACATTATATGGGGGTGTGTGCAAGCGATAAAATACGGAAATGGTGCCGTATTCCTCCAAATGACTTGGACGACGATGATCCTGACTCAAGCGACGAAGAAACCGAAGCCACCAAGAATCTCAATCCGAGGACGTCTTGAAGCAGGATGGCCGAGCTGTCATGAGCTACTCAGAATTACTAACCTTGATTATACATTTCTTACTGATTAAAGTAGTCGTCTTTGAACACTTGTTGTTCGTGACGGTGCAATGTAGCACTGCGTTTGAACCAGTCAACTCCTGCTCCCTCCACTCGAGTTGTTGTGTTTGATCTTCAACCAAGTGCTGAAGTTCCTGATCGTGCTGTTAAGCTGAAGCGAGAGAAAAGAACTCGATGCTGTTGATAGCACTTACCCGAAACAAATAATCCGGGATGGTGTTATCCCGGCCCGGAATGAGGCGGATGTCAACCGTGAACTGGGAGATTAAGTCCAGTTGACGTTGTTGCCTCGGTGACGCTTTCTCCGGCCGTTGTTGGAAGGCGAATTGTAGTGGCTTGTGGTCCGAAGATACGGTGAAACATTCGAGTATGTGTCGAAAGTGTTTGACCGCTTTGTGGATCGCCAGTAGTTCCCTATCGTAGGTACTGTATCGTCGCTGGGTGTCGGTCAGCTTGCGTGAAAAGAATCCTAGAGGTGATGTATCAGACTTCGTAGTCTGATGTAGTACAGCTCCGATTCCTTCGTCTGAAGCGTCTACGGATAGTGACCAAATTGCTGATGGATCTGGATGCGCTAGCGATGATGCATTGATTAGATCTGCTTTGCACTTCTCGAATGCTGTTTCCACTTCGTCAGTCCATTCCAGCGCTATCTTATCTCGCTTCCGATTCCCGATTATAAGTTTTTGCAGTGGGCGTTGGTTCTGTGCAGCGTTTGGCAAGAACCGCCGGTAAAAGTTGAGCATGCCAAGGAAAGATTTCAGTTGATGGACCGTGCTGGGCTTTGGAATCGCGGATATGCCTTCCGTTTTCTCTGGAAGAGGTTTCAATCCATGCGATGTTATCGTGTGTCCCAAAAAGAGTACTTCGGATTGGCCGAACTGGCATTTGTCTGTGTTGATTGTGAGGACGTACTTCCGGAGTCATTAAAATGTTTCTGTGAGGTGCTGTCTATGTGTCCGTCCATCCGGCGAGAATACCAGAATGTCGTCAATATAGACGAACACGTGGTCTAATCCTCGTAGTACCTCGTGCATAAACCGTTGGAAGGTTTGTCCAGCGTGACATAATCCAAACGTATGGTGTGATGATGGCTGTCATCGGAATGTCTGTGGGATCGACTGGGATGTGGTGGAACGTTCGTCGAAGGTCGATGACAGAGAAGACTGTCATGCCATGCAGTGCTGCTGTGCAATCCTGGAGAAATCCAATAGGATATCGGTCTGGGACGGTGCAGGCCTTGAGCGCTCGGTAGTCCCCGCATGGCCACCAATCGCCATTGGCTTTTCGTACCATGTGCAAGGGACTGCTCCAAGAGCTTTTCGATGGTCGGCAGATACCCAGTTGTAGTAAATAGTCGAACTCAGCTTTGGCAGCCGTGAGCTTGTCGGGTGGTAGTCATCGTACTTTTGCGCAAACTGGAGGAGCTTTCGTTTTGATGTGGCGCGTCGTCGTGCAATCGAATTTATGGTGAGGAGCTGCTACAGTAATGTCCTGGTATTCGTTCAGTAGGGCAGCGTACACGGTGTTGACTCTTAGTGGCTGGTCCTTATTCAGGGCTTTCGCCACGGCTGAGACGTTAGTCGTTCGTTCGATGATTTTACGTCCTCTTACGTCTACGAGCAGTCCGTAGTGCTCAAGTAAGTCAGCTCCGATGATGGTTGAGCTAACATCTGCGATGACAAATGTCCAAGTGATTGACTTCGGCAGTCCAAGATTGAGAGTTAATTTCCGTTTACCAAATGTTCGTGTAGCCGAGCCGTTGGCTGCAAGTAGCTGCGTGCCAGGATCGGGGCTGTAGCGTTCTCGGATGGTTGGTGGTATAACGAAAATATCGGCGCCGGTGTCTTTTAAGAAAACGCATGATGTTCTGCCGTCGCGGATGTTGAGGTGCTGGAAGGTGCGCGCCTTTGTCGTCACTTGTGGAGAGGACAAAATTATTTTTTTTGCTGCTTGCCAAGAGTGAATGGTGGCCTGCAGTTCTTGGCGCCTGGACCGTAGTGTTCGTGGTACCAGCAAAGTCCGGTGCTCTCCTTGGTTGGAATACGCGCTCTTGATGGGGTCCTCGCTCAATGCGGTGACCTTCGTGGTGTTCGTTGTTTCGTGTGGCCATAGTCGTGGCACGAACAGGAACAGCTTTGCGTTGCTTGTTGTGACTGAAGCTCGTCAATTCGTTTTCCAAGTCTCAGTACTTCTCCCGTGAGTTTGCTTAGCTCAAAAGAGATCCTCAGTGCCGGTGGAAAGGCTTCTGATGCAACTTGTTCGGTGATAATAGCGATGGTGTATCGCGCCTGGATCCTCGTGTCACTTCGTGGATTCGGTCTGCGATCGTGGCTGAGTCCGAAAGTGTGGCATCGTTTGCGGAGAGAACACTCCTCAGAGTAAGATCAAGTTGGTTGAGCCACATATGTTACAGCGTCGTTTCGTTGATGCTCGTCCCCGCAAGTGCTCGCATTTGGTTGAGCAGCTGTGAAGGTCTCTGGTCGCCAAGCTCGACTTCTGATATAAGCTTCTGGATTTGCTGTTGTGCCGATTCCGTGAAGGCAGTGATAATCTCTCGCTTGAGATTATCGTACTTGCCTTCGGCCGGTGGGTTGGTTACGGCGCTGCTAACTTGTCGGATGATACGGATCTCGAGACTGGCGATGATGTTTTGAAACTTGGTCAAGTCGTTGGTGATGCGGCTTGACACAAAGTAAGCCTCGACTTGCTCGAACCAAAGTTCCACATCTTCCTCCCAAAAAGGTGGAGCTCGAAGTGCTATGCAGCTGACCTCTCGTGTTTGAACGTCTGCGGGCTGCTCGGCGTCGTGGATCTTGCTTCGGTGGCTCGTCGTCCGTCATCGTGGTGTTTAAACTGATGTTCTGCTTGATGTTTGGGCTCGCCTTTTTACGTCTCGGACGTGGTCCCTGTATAATATGTTTAGCAGGGTCGCAGTGTTCATGATTAAGATACAGACTAGCAAGTACTCGAGATGCTGGCTCTCGACTGTCAATGCCGAATTGACGATTAGTGTGCTGGGTGACGTCGCCCTGAAGTGGCTTTGTTTCGGTGTTTCCCATTCGTGGAAGGTCCTGTTGGTCGTTTATCCGCTCGGAAAAGCGTGGATACGGGTTGATTGTTAGCTCAGATGAGCGATGTTCGTCGTCGTTTTAAGGCAGCATCGCCAATTGTGGTCCTTGTCGTGGCAATTTAACAAAAAACGTTGTAGATGTTGACGTTTATTTATTAAATAACAAATACAAAGTTCAATACAAAGTTCGTGAGGTGTATCCGGAACGTTCGAAATTCGAAGAGAATGAGTGCAGATTACCTCCTGCGGGCCACTTATAAAGGTCATAAGTGCTGACCACGCAGACGTGGGTTCGTCTTCATACAGACACACATTAATGCCGTGTTAGCAATTGTGTGTCCGGACGGAGCTTGATTCTTTATCCAGACGTACACAAATGCCTCGTCAGCACTTGTGCGTCTGTGCAGAGCTCGAACCAGAAACATAAACACAAACGCCTCGTCGGCACTTGTGTACATGTACAGAGCTCGAATCGTAGATATGAGCTCGAGTCGCACAGTGTAAACATGTGATGGATCATGACATTCCGACCGAGATGATAGCTATGCGTATCAGATTACGTGCAAAGCTATCGCGGCGGGAGGAATGCCACACTCGCACTTAGGCATGCCGATGGCTTTGGCTGTTGTTAGTGTTGTGACATATTGCCACCACAGATATATACTCACAATGCCGTGCGAATAATCAAAATATGTTATTGTATCCAATAGAATATATTATATCCAATAGAATCGAAAGACGCTAAAACTATCGCGAAAACAATGATTGAACAATTATTATTTAAACACGGCCTTTTCAAAAAAGTCAGATAATAAATCTGAGTTCACCAATGAGCTTATGGCAAACATTTGTAGTATGTTAAAAATACAACAAGTTTTCTCGACACCCTATCACCACGAAACACTCGGAACAGTGGAACGTAACCACAAAGTATTAAGCGAATATTTATTGAACTTTACCAATGATTACGAATGGGATAAATATGTACCTTACTATACTTTTGCATACAATACTAGCCCCACGTAGACACACAATATACCCCATACGAACTAGCATATGGCAGATTACCTCACCTACCTAAAGACATAGTAGAAAAAGACGAACCGATAAATAATAAAGATAATTCTGCAAATGAACTATAACTCAGGTTTAAGAATAGTATTAGCCTAGCACGAAAATTAATCGATAGAGTAAAGCAAGAAAGAAAGCCTAAACTAGACAATTTTGCAAAACCATCAAACTTTAAAGTAGGAGATGTAGTACTAGTACGAAATATGAATAAAAAGAATTGACAAAACACATACCACGAACCATACGAAATAAAATGCAGAAATGGCTTAAATTCAGATATCTTAATAAACAACAAATGTAAAAGATATCACAATAATTTGCTAAAGTTATACAAGCCACAGACAAGAATAATAATGTAATAAATTATAAGTATAAGTTAACACGTGACCCAGCCAAAATATTATTCCCACACGCGCTTCACCTTCATCAAGTTCAAGTTAGTTTCTCACACGCGCTACGCCGTCATCAAATTCCAGAAAAGTCACCGAACACCGTCTGGACGCTTTCCGCCGTTGCAATAAAAATCACGTTTTGCCGACCATGGGAACCACGTGCAGCATAGGTGATAAGATAGAGTTAAGATGATTTTAGTAATTAGTCATAGTTTACCACTCGTGGAGTGCATTTCCAAATAAATGTTTTTTTTCCGAAAACTTACGGCTATTTAATTAACTGGCGCCCGAGCAGGGACCAGCGTTTTCCTTTACATAGATCGTCCGAAAGTTAATAGCGAAAGGCTCGGTGAAATAGTTCGTCCGCAAGCTAATAACGAAAGGCTCGATAAAGTTGCGAAGTTAAATTTCCTCCCCCGAGAAGTTTAAGCGCGAAAGGTACGAATATCGGCAACGAATCGTCCGATACGCGATTATAAAATACGCGGAAGTTCAGTCAACCGGGATATACATCGCTGGTCCAATTAAACCCAAGCAATATCGTAGGGAAAAAAGGCCCCCGAGTAGCCTGTCAACAGGAAGAAAAGGAGCCGATAGGGATCAACAGCCGCCCAACGATGGTCATAGTTATAATTTTAGTGTAAGATAAATTTGTTGTTTTTATGCAGTGAGCATTTAATGTGAATTTAATAAGTAATTATATCATACGAAAATTAAGAAATTCAAGTGTAGAGTGAGAAATCTAACGAAAGTAGAAAGAAGAGTGTAGAGAATAGAATAGGAAGAAGTGAGTGTAAAGTCGAAAACAAAAAGGCTATACTTTATATATATTTTTTTACACCGGAAAACTGGAAGTACAACCAATTACTTTATCAATCAAATTTTATATCTTTCGATCCAAATTTCCCACCATATTTCAAAATTACAATGCCTCAAGAAAACCTGATAAGACCGGCGGTTTTAAATACTGTCAACAATGTCCCACAACCAACACCTAGTGCAAGCGCAAGTATAAATCTTCCGCTCAATCCCGGAGCAGACGGGAATTTGATAGAACTAATAACAACTATCCTGCGCCGTGAATGCCCCAATATTGTGAACTCCCTACTTAATCCAAACGCATATCTGGAAAATGACTGCGATCAAAGAGTTAGCGACAATCAATTAGGAAATCTGTCAGAAATGGGCAGAGTTCCGGACGTCGTTAAAAGTCTTCATGAGTTTTCCGGCACGGCGGGAGAATTTAGTTCATGGCGGAAAAGTGTCGAACGTGTACTCGAGTTCTATGAACACCTTACAGGAACGCCAAAATACTTCGGTATCCTTAACGTCATCTGCAACAAAATTGTTAAGAATGCTGACGTGGCACTCGAGTCGTACAATACTCCCTTAAATTGGGACCGTATATGTCACTGCCTCACACTACACTACGGCGATAAGAGGGATATTTGTACCCTCGAATATCAAATGTCGTGCTTTGTACAAGGCAATAATACTGTGCAGCAATTTTACCAGCAAGTTTACCATCATTTGTCTTTAATACTAAACAAAATTGCTTAAATGAAACTAAGCCCAGATGCGACCGACATTTTAGTTCAATCCTACAGAGACAAAGCTCTCGACACCTTTATTCAAGGTCTCAGGGATGATCTCCCTAAACTTTTAAGCATGAAAGAACCGGCTGACTTACCACAAGCGTTGCACTTGTGCTTCAAGCTTGAGAATGTTAACTTTAGGACACAGGTCGCCAAATCTCTAATCCTCCAGCGTCTCCAGTACCACATAGAATTAAAACCGTTCCTACACCCAGAAACCCGTTCTATTCTGATTTGGCACACTATCCCCAGTTTAAACCTGTCCCCGCACCTAGACACATGTACTATTCTGACCACAAGAACTACCCACAGCAACCACAAAGGTTCACCTACCCGCAACCCAACGATTTAGACCAAGCTTCCCAATTCAACCACGACTTCATCCCCAATATACACCGCAGTAACCTTTTGGAGCGATTGCCACCCAAACCACAGCCAAAGCCTGAACCAATGGAGGTAGACAGATCAATTAACTCGGCAGCTATTAACTACCAGAATAGACCAGATTATAGAAACGCTCCCAAAAGATTGACACCGTTTCAAGCGCAGGTTCCGCACAAACAGCAACGGAACTTCCATATTCAACCTTCAGAGGGGCAGCCTGAACTCAACGAATACAGCGAGGTGATAAGTAGGGAAGATAGTACCAACGAACAAACTCTTAAAGAATATATGGAAGCAGGAGGAATTGGAAATTATACGAACTGTTCCGACCCTAGTGCCGAGGAATACGAAACTCCTGTACAGGTCGATTTTCAAGACATACATTTTTTAGGATAAACAGCTCTTCGCTACCCTATTTTGAAGTGCCTGCGAAGAGCGGACAAATCTTAAAATTTCTCATAGACACAGGATCGAATAAAAAATACATACAGCCTCATTTGATCAGAGATTCCAGAGCCAACGAAACCCCTTTCACAATAAATTCAGAAGGTGGCGATATCAAAATCACCCATCATTCTTATATAAAACCATTCGGTACCTCAACACCAGCACTGAAATTTTTCTTGCTACCTAGCCTGAAATCCTTTCATGGGCTACTAGGTAACGATAGTCTAAAAGATTTGAATGCAGTCATTCATACCGCTGGAAACTATCTCACCATACAAGGCGTAATACGTGTGCCCATAAAACAACAGGTTTCCTAATCGGTTAACAACATCAATATAAGAATTAATCATCTGACGGAATAGCAAGCATCAAGACTCCTCGGAGTTCTCGAAGAGTACCCAAATCTTTTCATCGACCCGGATGAAAAACTAACATTCACCACAACTGTTAGAGGCAAGATACGCACCAAAGACAATAACCTCGTATACTCAAAATCATATGCATATTCCATGGCACTCAAAAAGAAAGTCAACCAAGAAATCGAAAAACTCCTCCGAGACGGCATAATAAAACCTTCCAAATCTCCATACAATGCTCCGATCTGGGTAGTACCTAAGAAGATGGACGCATCGGGAGAAAAAAAAATACCGTCTCGTGATTGACTACAGCAAGTTCAATTCCGTCACCATACCAGACCGATACCCAATCCCCGAGATTAATGAAATCTTGGCGAATTTGGGGAAAATAAATATTTCACTGTCGTCGACTCAAAAGTGGGTTTCATCAAATCCCACTAAAACCATCTGACACAGAAAAAACGGTCTTTTCAATTAATAAAGGCAAATATGCTTTCACACGCCTTCCTTTTGGACTCATGAATGCCCCAGCCACCTTTCAACGGGCACTCGATGACATTTTGCGACAGCACATAGGCATACGATGCCTCATCTATATTGACGGTATTGTCATTTACGGAAAGGACGAAGGAGAACACCTGAATAACATCCAACTAGTGTTCGATACCTTGGAAAAGGCAAACCTTAAAGTGCAAATCGATAAGTATGAATTTATGAAAATCTCAGTAGAATTTCTGGGATTTTTTGTGTCAGAAAACGGAATAAAGACTAACCCTCAAAAGGTGCAAGCAATCATCAAGTATCCCCCACCATCGACACTTAAGGAACTCAGGTCGTTCCTGGGACTTGCAGGGTATTATCGCAGATTCATACTAGCATATGCACAAATCGCTAAGCCATTGACGACTATCCTTAGAGGAGAAGGAGGTCGCATACCCAAAAACCTATCTAGCAGAATAAAGATCAATCTAAATGAAGAAGCACTCGATGCTTTCACGAAAATAATAAATTCGTTGACGTCTCAAGATGTTATGCTATCTTTTTCGAATTTCGATGATGAGTTTGAGCTTACCACCGACGCCTCACAGCATGCTTTGGGTGCCGTCCTAGCACAGAACGGAAAACCCATAACTTTCCTCTCACGCACTCTTAAGAAGGTAGAAAAGGATTATGCGACCGATGAGAAGGAAATGTTAGCTATAATTTGGGCACTTAAAAGTCTAAGAAATTTCCTTTACGGATCTCGAAAAGTAAAAATCTATACCGATCATCAGCCCCTCACATACGCGTTGAGTAATAAAAACTCTAGCGCACCTGAACCGCTAGAAAACTAATTTTCGAAGAAATTGTCTTTGAGTGACAAAAAAGTGTGGAAAGACGTAATACACTGTTTTTTAGAATCATATAAACCATTCCTTATCCAAAGCAATAAAACTCAACTATAACACATATAATTCAGTGCTGGCAACACTTTCCGAACGAAGCAGTAATAAGTTTACCATAACAAGCTCATACTCAAATCAACGTATCCTTTGAATTTCGTTCTCTTCGCAGGATTTCATCAAAGGTTTCAGCGGTTAAACGTTGTTTGAGGCTGCCATCCGAAAAATGCTCAAAACTCGGAAAATTTAAAAAGGAATTCCTTATTTTTATTGCAAATGCTTTGCATATGAGAACGTTGTTTGAAGCATCTGTTGGTGCAATATTTACGGAAATGGCTAATGCTGGTTAGCCTGTATCAACAGCAAAGCATAATACATACCAATTCTGCTTCACGTTAAGTTAAACCCAACCAGTAAATTTCGTTTCGATTGAATCACTGCGCTGGAAGTTATACCGGTGAAAAGAATTTTAGGGTTACTACCCTCAAAACTTATCAAATTTTTAAAGGGTTATTTTTGTTGTTAATTTTCATTTCCATTTGGAAATCTAATGACAAAATCGCGCAGTAAAGATATTAAACAAAATTACAAAAATGGTCATAGCTGGCAGCCCTTTCATGATTTTGGTACGAAATTTCTACGACATTTGGTTCACAATAAAGTCCATTTACTGCGTGAACTTCGTTCTGATTTCTACACTGGACCGGAAGTTATAGGGAAAAAAGCTTTATTTTGCTGAGCAAATTTGCAAGATTTAGGAGACAAAAATCACCATAGCTGGCAACTCTATTCTAATTTTCCAGCCAAATTTTCAACAAATGTTACATAAAATAAGATCCAAGTATTGGATGAATCTTGTCAAAATCTGATGGCTGAACCGGAAGTTATAGGCCAAAAATCAGTTTTTTTTCTGGGTGATTTTTCAAGATGGTACCACTGGCACAGGGTTGCCCGCATTTCAAAATCACTTCTATCAGACCTGGTCCTAGCTAATACCAACATGTCCTGTAAATTTCACTATGATCGAATAATCCGGTCGTCAGTTCTCGTGAACAGAACTTTCGAGTGCTGAAAATAGAGGTAATTTGGTGATGGGTTGCCGTTCTTGTGCAAATCGGAATTTTAAAAATTTTAATTTGACATGATGGACAAAAATTAAAATTTATCAGTGATCTGATTTTTCTGTCAAAAATCAAAAATTTTTCAAGAAGGTCAATGATTTGAAGGTTTTTTATTCAGGAGCCTGCCGTAGCTACAGGGTAACCAGCAATATCTTAAAAATCCACATGTGCTAAATTTTAGTCAACACTAATACGCTCTGCAAATTTCACGATGATGCATTGTTTTTCTTAGAAGTAATGACAAATCAAAATTTGAAAAAAAATCCTTGCCTACTTTTAGGCACCCTGCACCCACACACGGCTCGCAATTTCCATTTTTTTATCATAATCCAGCTAAGAACATAATTAATTTTCATTCCCAATAGTTTTCTTTAACAAAACTTTACACTACTTGGAAATATAGGAGTACCTCAAAATTCACTAAAACGCTCGCCGCCGCCAAAAGGTTTAGAATATCTGAATTTGAGTTGTGGACCTACTTACTATATACATCTACGTTCTCCGAAAATTTCAGCTCAATCGAATCAGCCACTCCAGAGATTATCTCCCTTAATCATTTTGCTGATATATATATATATATATATATATATATATATATATATATATATATATATATATATATGTATATATATATTTATATATATATATATATATATATATATATATATATATATATATATATATATATATATATATATATATATATATACAGTCATTTCCACAAGACCGTATACCTCACACAATAAAAACAAAATGTTACAAGTAAGATATTTTACTTTTTATTGAAAGTAAATACAAAACACATTTTTGCAATTATATTTCATACACGGTCCAATCGCCTTAACTATTGATTATTGACTGGCATCTTCGGTGACAACTTTCGGCCAATTTTTCCGCGTAGATATGTTATAAGATAAGTTCTTCCA
Source organism: Nemotelus pantherinus (assembly GCA_963978885.1). Taxonomy (NCBI): domain Eukaryota; kingdom Metazoa; phylum Arthropoda; class Insecta; order Diptera; family Stratiomyidae; genus Nemotelus; species Nemotelus pantherinus. The sequence goes on along the minus strand of OZ022263.1, from coordinate 117,974,119 downwards.
AATTTTTTGTAACGTTCGCCTTTAATGTGCTGCTCCTTTTATTTGCTTTCCTTGAAGCTTCTGCTTCATTAGTCCCCAAACATTTTCAATAGGATTGGCATCCGGCGCTTGCGAAGGCCAATCAAGTGCTTGAATGTTATTTTCTTCTTTCCAGCGTGTACACAACCGGCTTTTATGTTTCGGATCGTTATATTCTTGTAGAAACCAATCGGTGTTGTCGTTGCCATATAGCATCCTAGCAGACTTCAATAATCCTTTCTTGTACAAAATGATCATCCATTCAGCAGTAAGAATTCCGGTAAAGATGATTAATTTTCCGAAACCGCGTGCAGAAAAGCATCCACAAACATGGACCTTCACAGGGTGTTTAACGGTTCGGTTCGCGACAGCTTCTCCTTTTTGTAACCACACTCGTCTCCTGAACGTATTTACAGCAAAACTTGATTCATCCGTAAAGATCACGTTATCCCAATCACGATCGATGTTTTCCTTAGCCCACTCTACACGTATTCGCTTGTGGTTTTCGGTAAGTAATGGTTTCAACAAGGCATAACTGGTTTTGATGTTTTCCTCTTGTAATCTTCGCCGAATCGTATTCAAGGACACGTAATTATTCTTCTTCGATAACATTTCCTTTGCCTGCACTAAGGTAACGAACGGATTTTCCTAAAAAATATCAATGATGGCCTTATCCTGGATTTTTGAAGTGCTTCGGGTTTTACCTCTACCAGGTAGATCGTCTACATTTCCAGTATCTTTAAAACGCTTCATCCACTTATTCACAAACTGTGTCGAAACTTTCAGGTACTTTCCGGCCGATGCAGGTGTCATTTTTGGTCCTTTCGGATGACTTACTAAAAACACAGCTTTGAATCGTTTTTTGTAAATCGCACTCATTTCACTTGACGTCTTATCACTCTCCTACTTGAACTTATATTGACCAAATTTATACAATGCGAAAAAGAGGAAAAATGCAGGTAACTAAAAGTCCTTCACCACTCTTTGAGAAATGGTGCATTAAAAAGTTACAAAGTATACGCTCTTGTGGAAATGACTGTATATATATATATATATATATATATATATATATATATATATATATATATATATATATATATATATATATATGTATATATATATATATATATATATATATATATATATATATATATATATATATATATATATATATATATATATATATATATATATATATATATATATATATATATATATATATATATATATATATATATATATATAAAGAAATATGAATTTTCGGCGAAACGAGTTTAATACTATTGTTCTTCGAACATTAGTAAAAATACCAACACAAAGTTGAAGAGACGGAAAGCCATACTAGAGGAATACAACTACGAACTCCAGTACAAACCAGGTAGAGCTAATGTAGTAGCGGATGCACTCTCTAGGCCCTCGCACAAATCGCAGCCAAACGCTACTATTACTACTAACGTGAACAGTATGACATCAAGTGTTCACAGTGGAGAAAGTTCTTCACAGAATTTAATACCATCTGTAGATACACCAATCAACGCATTCAGAAATCAGATCTTTTTAAGAATCGGAATAGAAACAGGATACCAACTAGAAAAACTATTCCCAAATTATTGGAAACATGTATTTACTGAACCCCAGTACACGCGGGAAAATCTTATCGGAATATTTAGAAGATACCTAAATCCGAATGTTATTAACGGGATAAAGACAGACGAACGAACAATGGGTATTATTCAAGAGCTTTGCTCTCTCCATTTTAATAGTTATCGAATCAGATTTGCACAAACAGAAGTTCAGAACCTCCAAGGCGACGCCGAACAAGAAAATATAATACTAAAAACCCGCAAAAGGGCCCACAGAAATGCTCACGGGAACAAGATCCAAATTCTCGAGAGTTATTATTTCCCTAAATGAGCGCTAAGATCAAACAAATCGTCAAGCAATGCTCGGTATGTAAGGAAAACAAGTACGAACGACATCCGTGCAATCCAATCCTTAAAGCAACTCCTATACCCCAATTCCCAGGTGACATTCTTCACTTAGACATATATTCCACGGAAAGACATTGCATCCTGACAGCCATAGATAAGTTCTCAAAATTTGGCCAAGCCAGGAAAATAAAGTCTAAGGCTATCGAGGACGTTCGAAAACCATTGCGGGATTTATCATACTATTCTTTTTCGGGGTACCCAAAAATGTTGTTATAAACGGGAAAAAATCATTGAATTCGGCCTCCATCATGTTTATTATGCAGGACTAACTTAGACTCAACATCTATAAGACCCCTGCAAACCGAAGCGAGGTAAATGGGCCTGTTGAACGATTTTACAGTACTCTCACGGAAATCATGAGATGCCTGAAGACTGATGGCATACACAGGACATTTGACGAATTGTTAGAAAGATCGGTGTACGAATATAATCTCAGTATTCACTTTGCCACTGGTAGAAAGCCAATTGAGCTTTTCTATGGCAGAATAGTGTCAACAAGCCCTGAACAATTAGAGCAATCGCGTAGGGACAATATAGAAGTTTTAAAAAAGAGACAGGAGAAGGATTTAGGGCACCACAACAAAGATAGGAAATCTCTAAAAAACTATGAGAAGGGAGAAATAGTTTACTCTAGGATAAACAAAAGACGAGGTACCAAATTGACAGCTAAATATAAAAAAAACTCTAGCGCACCTGAATCGCTAGAAAAACTAATGTTCGAAGAACAGTAGAAGAATCGTGCAGGTTTTGAGTGCATATTCCACCACATGAGCTGCTTATTACGGCCAAACTGTTTCAAACGCCACGTTCTACTTTGGTCTCAAGAATGCATTATAACTCATATGGTGGAAGGTTTCAGATATTACCACTGGCATGAATTTCAACGTTTAATAGAGCAAAACACGGGTTAATTATATTCGTTATCAGTTGCTTATTTCACAAAATTTCGAAAGCAGCTTCTCATATAACATCAATGAAGAAAATGCTCAGTGCCTGCAGCACTGTAACTGAAGGTGGTGTTTGGGGCTGCGATCCGAAAAATTTGCAGAACTTTGGGAATTGAAACATCGGTTATTTATTTTCATTGTAAATGTTTCCGGTATGAATACTAACTGTAAGCATTTATTGCAACAAAAGTAGCACAACCGACTCGTGCTGGCAACCTTTCGCCAGTATCAAAGCCAAAAATATATCACATCTGCTTCTTGTTGTTATATTACATTCGAAGTTATAGGAGTATAAAGAAATTTAAGATTACCTGCAGCGAGTTTTTTTAAATAATCGAAAGCTTAATATTTGCTGTTTATTGTCACTACAATATCATTACCAATTGAAAATTCTACGATAAAACCGCTTAATAAAGATATTGCAAACAAACACAAAACCAACAATAGCTGGCAGCCCTATCGTGGCTTTTCAACCAAATTTGGCCTGAATAATGTTTATAGTAGGTTCCAATAATTGTATGAAATTCGTATTGATTTCATGACTGCACTGGAAGTTAAAGGGCAAGAAGTTTTATTTTCCTGAGCGAATTTTCAAATCCAAAGACATAAAAATTACCATAGCTGGCAGCACCAATCGAATTTTTCAACCAAATTTCTATCAAACAGAGTTTAGAGTAAGGTTCAGCTACTGTGTCAATTTCATGAAAATCTAGTAATTTATTCAAATTTCATAGGGCAAAAAGCAGTTTTTTTCTTTGTAATTTTTCAAGATGGCACCACTGGCACAGAGTTGCCCAAAATTCAAAATCGCTTGTATCAGACCTGGTCCTACTTAAGTCCAATGCATTCTGTAAATTTCAATGGTATCTGATTATTGATTCGTGAGTTCCCGTGAACAGAAGTTTTTGATGCTAAAAATATAGGTTGACTGGAAAAGGGTTACCGTTCTTGTCCGACATGAAATTTCCAAAGTTTTACTTTGAACGTGTAGATAAAGTATAAGATTTGTATACAGATTGGTTTTATTGTAAGAAACGGACAGTTTTTGGAAATTCGATGGTTTAATGTTTTCACTTCCAAATTTTGATTTTTTCAAATTTAAGACACCAAAATTATCATAGCTGACAGCTCCAACCGAATTTTTCAACCAAATTTCTATCAAACGTGGTATTAAATAAGGTTCAGCTACTGTGTGAATTTCGTCAAAATCGAACGATTCAATCAGAATTTATAGGGCTAAAAGCAGTTATCTTTTTTAGTGATTTTTCAAGATGGCACCACTGGCACAGAACGAGCCACATTTCAAAATCACTTCTACCAGACCTGGTCCTATATAGGACCAATACATTCTGCAAATTTCAATTAATTCTGCTTATTGGATCGTGAGTTTCCGTGAACAGAAGTTTTTGATGCTAAAAATATAGGTAAAGTGGGCAAGGGTTACCAGACGTGCCCGTTATACCATATCAAATTTTTTTTTTTGGTTATGTAAACAAAGCACAAGATTTACATATGAGTGGCTTTTTTTTTGAAGAAGCGGCAGTTTTTCAAGAGAGACGATGATTTGAAGGTTTTCACTTTCAGTGTCTGCTCTAGCTACAGGGTTGCCAGCACGCTCATCAAAAGCTACACAAATCTACAACTAAATCATACCAATATGTCTTAAAAATTTCGTAATAATTGAATAGCTCTGTCAAAAGTTATCGCAATTTAAAAATTGTCAAGTTTTCCCGTTCTGTTTTTAGGCACCCAGCGCACACATGGGGTTAAAAAATTCCAAAACATTATCCGATTCACATGTAAAACACGTTCAAAATTTATTTCGTCAACTTTATTTTTGCAAAACTTATTTGTGTACGGAATAATAGGTATATTAAAAATATCACTAAAATGGCCGCCGGCGCCAAAGGGTTAAAGATTATTAACTTTTTGTGAGACCTGGCACTATTCTGCATATACACCAATGTGTCCTGAAAATTTCAGCTCAATCGAATAATTTCAGCTCAATCGTTCCTGAGATTTTTTCACTGAAATTTTTTGATGATATATATATATATATATATATATATATATATATATATATATATATATATATATATATATATATATATATATATATATATATATATATATAGAAATATGAATTTTTGGCCAAAGTGATTTTAATACTAATGTTCTTCTTCGAACATTAGTAAAAAAGAATCAAACAATATATACTGTTTAGAATTATAGTTTTGCTAAGAATAATAATGTAATATATTATACAAATAAGATAAAAAATCAAGTATATTTTAAAAAAACAAACCCATCATCATACAAAATAACAATAATATCAAAGTAAATAATTGTCCGTAATATCCAATATAATCAGCTACAATCGTAGCTCATAAGATATAACTATAAATGCTGAATCATCATCACAAGGTCGTTTCAGTGTAAGAGAAATTGCATTGCGTAATTTGTCGATTTGACTATGTTGTATTTAATTATTAATTGGCACATTTGATGACTCCTATAGGTATATGGGCCATCAAGGTCGTACGTTTCCATGATGTAAAATCAGCATTGTTCGTTTAACTTGTTTGATTCGTAAATTCGTAAGCAAATATTGCAAGCGAATCGATCACCTCGTATGTCAGCAATTGCAAAGTGCAAATAAGTATGATGATGAGTACACTTTCGTTTATAATCGATACGTATAAAAAGACCAGTAGCAAATAAACAAATGTCACTCGCCAATTACTTGTGTTTCAGTTAGTCATCTTGGCACTTGAAAATTGAAGTTGAGTAACTTAGCAAGTGTTACTCTAGTCATCTGTATCAGATACAGATACATTTTTTGGTCCTTCGAACCGGATACTAGACAACTGTGAAGAAATTATTCTTTACCGCAATCTTTTTCTCAAGCTTTCCACCGTGAAAATTGAAATAAAATCAATTTGGTGCAAACGATAATCAGAATTCCGGTGCAAAAGAATATAAAGTAAAGACTTATCGATATCATTGAACTATCTGCGAGGCGTCAAGATGACGAAGGAAGGGATCTTGCTGCAGCAAGATCATTTCGGTAGCCTGAGCAGACTTAGCCGAAATCACTTAAAAGATAGCAAGGACAGACATTCCCTTGGCTATTTTCAAGCGAGACTGCAGCGGTTGGAGGAGTTGTGGCGGGCGTGGCAGGAACTACATGGAGCTGGCCTGGACGACCTTTCAGCAGACTCAGACAAAAGGAAGTCCTACTTGGAGGAGTACGAGAAAATCGAGGAGACATATTTGGATTTGCTCACTCGCTTCAAGTCAGGCATGGTGGAATATAAGTCCACCTCACCTCAGCTACGAATCGGTTGCAGTTGGAGCGACTGGCCATCCCAAAGTTCGATGGGAAATATAGTCAATGGCGCACGTTCAACGACATGTTCAATTCGTTGACCCATAGCAATGAAACGCTATCTGCGGTGGAAAAGATGCAGTATCTAAAAACGCATGTTCAAAGTGATGCTGCCAGGGTTATTCAGCACTTGGATGTGAATAACGAGAATTATGAGGCAGCAGTTCACATGCTGCGAGAACGATTCGAGAACAAAAGAGCTATGGCGTGGAGTCTAAGTAAGACTGCGATTCCTCCATCAAGCAAGTGATGGATGTCACGGCAGAATTTATCGCCAATATGAACAGTATCGGTGTCAATACTGAACATTGGGACTTGTTGATCATCTACTCAACAAGCCAGAAATTGAACCAACAATCTCGACGATTGTGGGAGTCATCATTAGGAGCAAGTTCAGAGCTTTCCAGGTTGAAAACGTTTTTGGAGTTCCTGACGAGTCGGTTCAGGACACTCGAGGCGTTAAATATCCCTCGCAAAGCTGCCAAGATTGACGCGTTAGCTGTTACGTCAGCAACGGTTTGCAGCATATGTGGAAAGAACCACTATATCAACCATTGTGATAAATTCAGGTCGATGGACATGCAACAACGGACAAACGAAGCAAATAAGCAAAATTTATGCTACAATTGCTTAAAGAAAGGACATGGCATCAACCAATGCCCATCGAGTAGTAGGTGCCGGACGTGTTCCAAAAAACACCATTCGCTACTACACAGCAATGGAACCGCAAACGAGACAAAAAAATTGACAGCCGATGCTAAGGCTTTCATCCCGAGTGCTCAGTCATTATTAGCAGAGGATGGAATACATGACCGAACGATACTTTTAGCAACCGCTCGAGTTAACGTACAGAATAGCTCAGCCGAATGTATGACACTTAGAGCTCTGATAGACTCCAGGTCGCAACGGAGTTTCATTACGGAGTCAGCAGCTCAGTTACTTGGTCTAAAAAGGCGATTTGCGAAGATTCAGGTATGCGGAGTAGGAGCTAGTGTTGTGTTACTCATACAAGATGCATGACAAATGTCCCATTCACATCTACAAAATGTCACATCACCTCAAGCTTCAAATTTGTACCACCTCATTATTTTTGTCATATTGAGGTGAAGCGATTGACTTGAGGCGCAGCGATTGTAATACTCAATGGAAAATGCATGTACGCGAGACTAGTTTGATTTGTACCACCTCCTTTTTTGTCATATTAAGATGCTTTGGTTAATTTCGAAGCGATTGACTTGAGACTTTTGAGGCGCAGCGATTGTAATACTCAATGGAAAATGTATGTACGCTAGACTAGTTTGAGTTTGATTTGTACCACCTCATTTTTTGTCATATTGGTGTGCTTTGCTCAACTTTGAACCGATTGACTTGTGATACTTGAGGCACAGGGATTGCTGTACAAGGCGAAAATGTATGCATGCGAGTTTAGTTTTGAGTTTGATTTGCACGATACTTAAACAAAAAATTTGGTGGTAATTAGCTACCATTTTTGGGAAATTGTTTAGTAGATTAGTAACAGTACTGCTCTCCTTAGCATAAACGTTTTACCTACATTTTTTTTTCATTTTTGAGTTAACGCCGAATTCAAAAACTACATACTCTATTAAATCATTCTCCAAAATATGAAAATCTTATCTTTTGTGAAAATATGCTAAAATCAATAATGAAAAATCCCCCATCTATAAAAAAAACGTAACCAGTACTTCGCATAAATGTTCTATCCTACCGTAGTGGTGGCGTAATGTTATGGGGCTGTATGGCTGCCAGCGGCGCTGGAAACTTATAGATAATTGAAGGAATGCAACATGACACTTCATTTGAATTATGACATTGTACCACCTCAAATTTGAAAATGAGTGACTCATACAAATACATATCATTATGACTGACGACCCAATACTAGTAGGAACAGTCAGCAACGTTCAGACTAAAGGTTGTGTGACTTTGATGATTACAGCGAAACATGGAAATCCCATGATCAGCGCATCAGCTTTAGTGTTGCCGAGCATAACAATTTTGTGTCCATCAATCAAGATTCCAATCAAGCTTCCAGTGGGACTGTCAGTAGATAATCTAGCTGACCCAAAGTGCGGAACAACGGACGAATCGACATACTGCTTGGAGCGGACATATACAGTGAAATCGTGTTACCAGGATTCAAGAAAGGGTCTCCATGTACGGTGAATACCAGATTTGGCTGGATTTTACTTGGTCCGACCGCTTGTTCGAATAATCAAGAGGCCATACTATCATTGATTGCTACTGAAGACATAACGGATAAACTGGTCAAGAAATTTTGGGAAATAAATGAAGCACCAGCGAAACAACCAGTAACGAGGGACGAGCAAGCAGCTATGGAATGGTATCAGCAGACTACCAGGCGAGACGAGTCTGGCAGGTACATTGTACGGCTTCTGTTTATGCAGGACGCTGAGCCCCAGAACACTTTGTGCAACTCCCAGCAAAAAGCACATATTCGGTTCTCACAATTGGAGAAACGATTGCACAATGACGAAATCTTAAGGAACCAATTTATATCATTTATGGTGGAGTATATAAGATTAGGCCACATGGTAGAAGTGCCAAAAGCAGATAAATTTTCAAAGCAAACATACTATTTGCCGCATCACGCCATACGCAAGGAGGACAGTACCACTACGAAACTTCGAGTTGTGTTCAATGCGTCCCAAGTAACACCGGCATGCAAGTCGCTCAATGATATCTTGCTCGTCGGTCCCAGTATTCAGAATAACATCACTCGAGTTTTGATGAAATGGAGAGTGCATCGGTATGTGATAGCAGCTGATATAGAAAAGATGTACCGACAAATAATCATGCATCCTCAAGATCAGGATTCTCAACGAATACTGTGGCGAAGTCATCCATCAGAACCCATCAAACATTTCAAATTAACAACAGTTACTTATGGTACTGCCAGCGCACCTTACCTAGCTATGCGCCCTTTGCATCAACTGGCGGACGATGAAAAGTTACATCACCCAGAAGCGTGTCGAGTTATTAAAGAAGACTTCTACTTGAATGATGTTTTAACCGGCGGAAATACGATCATGACAGTGCAGGCCCTACAACAGGACCTTATCAAGACACTGCAAAACGGAGAGTTCAAATTGCGGAAATGGGCAGCAAATGACGATAGTTTACTAGAATCTGTTCCTGTTCCCGATAGAGAGACCAAATCACCATTGAACATTGATGAGGATGACCATGTCAAGACGTTAGGACTACGATGGCATCCGGGGAAAGATTGTTTTTTCTTCAAAGTCACAATAGAGGAGATTACGGATACTGTGCTTGCAAAACGACAACTGCTTTCCGAAATAGCACGGCTATTCGACCCAATGGGATGGTTGCAGCCTTGTATCGTTATAGGAAAGATAATGATCCAGCAGCTGTGGCTACAACAAACTAACTGGGATTAACCAATTTCAGAAGAGCTTGACGCGAAGTGGCGTAACTTTCGCTTGCAGTTGCCAGTCCTCCAGGAGATTTTGATTCCAAGGTAATGGAACGGTAATACAGCAACCGTTCAAGTCCATGGATTTTGTGACGCCTCTGAGGCAGCATATGCGGCAGTCATTTACGTACGCATTGAGGAACGTGACGGTTCCACAACTGTTCGACTCGTTACTTCAAAATCCAAGGTCGCACCGTTGAAGGTCCAATCGATTCCACGATTAGAGCTGTGCAGCGCTATGCTTCTGTGCGACTTGATGTCAAGTACACTAGAAGCACATGGCTGGAAGAATGTCAGTCCTTATTATTGGACAGATTATATGATCGTCCTACAGTGGCTCCAGAGTCCAGCACTCTGAAGTAATACAGCAACCGTTCAAGTCCATGGATTTTGTGACGCCTCTGAGGCAGCATATGCGGCAGTCATTTACGTACGCATTGAGGAACGTGACGGTTCCACAACTGTTCGACTCGTTACTTCAAAATCCAAGGTCACACCGTTGAAGGTCCAATCGATTCCACGATTAGAGCTGTGCAGCGCTATGCTTCTGTGCGACTTGATGTCAAGTACACTAGAAGCACATGGCTGGAAGAATGTCAGTCCTTATTATTGGACAGATTATATGATCGTCCTACAGTGGCTCCAGAGTCCAGCAGCCAGATGGAAGGTGTTTGTTGCTAATAGAGTTAGCCACATTCATTCAACATCCGACACCAAACAATGGCGACATATAAACAGTAAAGCGAACCCAGCAGATGTCGCTTCCCGTGGAATCTTTCCAAGCCTCTTGAAGAATCATGACCTGTGGTGGAACGGTCCAGACTGACTAAAGGAACATCAAGACAGATGACCAAAATCGAAATTCATATGCAACGAGGCTCTCGCAAATCTAGAAGTACGGCCCAGAACAACATGCCTGTCAACCGTACAGGTAAGAGAAAAGGAGAACATAACTCAACGATTCTCGTCATTTACGAAACTCGTCAGGGTCGTCGCTTACTGCAGAAGATGGAGGTCTAGCTCTCGCCGCCCATTCTTAAGGTCAGATGTGTTACAGCAGGCTGAAAACACACTCATTCACATAATCCAGCACGAGGCGTTTGCAAACGAGATCAACTCACTTAAAAGCAACAAAATTGTGGATAAATCGAGTTCACTGATTAGACTAACGCCGTTTCTGGATACTGACCAGATTCTGCGGGTGAGGGGAAGAATACAGCAGAGTGCTATAAAGATCGACACGAAGCACCCAATATTACTACCCCGAGGACCTATGGCTAACCTAATCATAAAACATTACCACCACATGTTGTTGCATGGTCCTTCACAGCTAGTACATTCGATAGTTCAGACAAAGAACTGGATCATAGATGGACTCACTGCCGTGAAACAGTTTGGGAGGAAATGTACCCATTGTTTCAAATTGAACGCCAAACCAAGTCAACAACTGATGGGTGTGCTGCCTCACGTACAAATACGACCAGGAAAACCCTTTGCTAGAACCGGTATTGATTTCACTGGGCCAATCATAATAAAGTGGAGCAATGGTAGAGGAACAAAGACCACCAAAGCATACACAGTGGTGTTCGTATGCTTATCGACAAAGGTGGTACATCTTGAACTAGCTAGCGACTTAACATCGAAGACTTGTATCGCAGCTATTCGAAGATTCATAGCAAGGAGAGGTCTGTGTCATACTTTGATTAGTGACAACGGCACCAATTTCGTAGGGGCTGACAAATTGTTGCGCGAGGCTGCGAAGATGATGATTGAAAAAACTCAAGAAAACCTTGCTGTCATCAACATCAATTGGAAGTTCATACCTCCGGGAAGTCCTCATTTCGGAGGAATTTGGGAGGCAGCAGTAAAAAGCATGAAGCGGCACTTGATCAAGACTCTCGGTTCGCACTTGCTAAAAGTGGAAGAGATGTTCACGTTGCTGGCCCAAATCGAAGCCTGCATGAATTCGAGACCATTAACAGCACTGAGTACCGATCCACACGAACTTAATGTACTGACTCCTGGTCACTTTTTGACAGGAGAACATCTTTTTGAGTTACCAGATGGGCATATGGAAGACAACGTTACCAGGAAATGGCAACTAGTGCAGAGACTCAAGCAACATTTTTGGCAGCGATGGAGTCTTGAATATTTAACTCAGCTGCAACAGCGTGCAAAATGGTTCACTGAGAAAAAAAAAATTAAAATGGATGATTTAGTCCTGATCAAGTATGAGAATCAGGCATCTTGTCAGTGGCCTTTGGGAAGAATTTTAGCAATACATCCCGGAACAGATGGTGTGACCAGGGTAGTGACATTGAAAACGAAGGACCGGCCGCTTGACGGTCACGAAAATCTGTCCATTACTAAGCAATGAGGAATGTGGAGTTGAACGGCCAACAGAAGACATTATCATCAATCCGAATGAACTCAAACGCAAGCAAGAGGCTAGACATTCAAAGCGAGCATCAAAAATGTCCAAACTAATGGTGTACTTAGTTGCGTGTCTAGTTTGTGTCACGAGTGCTAGAGGCAACTTTACTATCAAGCATCCCGAACCAGGAGTATATGTTGAGCACGTGGGGCAAGTACGGCTGATTAAGGGACAATTTCGACTGAATGTCAATATCTCGAATGAAGAGATTATCGCAGACCTGCAGAATACCCAGCAAATATACAGTAACATATCAAACATCTGTAAGGATGGACTCCGACTGCACCCAGATATACGCTGTACAGAACTTGTCAACCAATTAGAGCAAAAAGTTAATAGGACTATAAAAGCAATCAAGCCGTGGATTCAAGTGAGACAATGACGTGGGATTCAAGGAAACATACTGCAAGGAATCTTCGGTGTGAATGACGAAGTCTACACAGATATCGACAAGTTAGACGAGAATCAAAGACGGATTATCAAGACCATGGAACATCATGGTAACCTATTGCTAGCCACTACCAAATTGGTAAATGAGACCAGAGGAGCGCTAACCGCTAAGTTGAATCTTCTTGCCGGAAAGGTTGATCAGGTCTCCAAAACAAAAGCAGAAATTACCTCATGGCATATCGACCAAAATCGTATCAATATACAGTTTTTGGCAGCGTATCAACTGGCATTCAGTTGGTTGGTACACATTCAGACCCACTACGAAATGTTATACAAAATCAAGTCAGGAGTGGGGACTATTGTGGAAGCACTATCCGCAGCAACCGTAACGAATACTCTGTCACGAGCACAAGGTAAACTAGGAGGCTCGCTAACCATAGTACCGAAGGAAGTGGGCAAAACGCGCATTGCCATCTTAACAAATGGAATTACAATATTCGGCAATTTTCACATCATTGAGCAAAAGAGGTTTGAGCTAATGCATTTCACTGGCATACCTCATCACTTAGGAAATGAAAATTACGCAGTTCCCGACATCACACAGGACTACCTTGGAGTACGATATGACGATCAGTTGTACTTATCATGAACTCCCGAACAGCTCAGCCAGTGCGGGAGGATTGAAAGCATCGAACTTCATTGCTCAGTTAACATCATATTGAGTATTGGTGATCACCCAAATTGTATTTTGGACGAAATTTACGACCGATTCAACTAGGTTCCCTGTCCACACCACATTATGTACGTGAAGAGTACATTGTGGAAACAACTAATCCGGTCTAACACGTGGCTGTTTCTTGCATCCACCACGAACCCTGTGGCACTGACATGCAGCGGGCATAGACAAGACCTTAAAATCGAAGGCGTTGGTATTTTGGAAATTGATCCTTTTTGTAGCCTAACAAGCTCCACCGCTATTTTGAGAACGAATGCAGCAAAATTTAACAGCGTTACAGTTCAATACACTTATGTCAAACTGCTGATCCAACAAGAACTCAGCACTACCAACACAACGTTTGTATACCTACCATCGAAGTTAATTCTTGAACAAGATGATAGCTACATTCAGAGCATACAACATCAGGAAGCCGAAATTCGAATGGATATGATAACTACTTCCTGGCATCACTTAAGGCGACATACCATAATGATTGGGTCTAGCTTTGCTCTCGGATTTCTGGTTATAAGCGCCATAATCGGTGCGCTGGTCTGCAGAATTCACCAGCCGAAAAGCTGCTGGTCGATACCTTCAGCAACAGCCGCTTCTGAACTCACCGTTCAGTGGTACGAGCACACCAAACGATAACCCACCTGGACACTTTGGAAGAACCGTTGGTTCTTGGCGGGCAGAATGTTTAGAATTATAGTTTTGCAAAGAATAATAATGTAATATATTATTCAAATAAGATAAAAAATCATGTCTTTTTAAAAAAAACAAAACCATCATCATACAAAATAACAATAACATCAAAGTAAATAATTGTCCGTAATATCCAATATAATCAGCTACAATCGTAGCTCATAAGATATAACTATAAATGCTGAATCATCATCACAAGGTCGTTTCAGTGTAAGAGAAATTGCATTGCGTTATTTGTCGATTTGACTATGTTGCATTTAATTATTAATTGGCACATTTGATGACTCCTATGGGTATATGGGCCATCAAGGTCGTACGTTTCCATGATGTAAAATCAGCATTGTTCGTTTAACTTGTTTGATTCGTAAATAGGTCGATAAGCAAATATTGTAAGAAAATCGATCTCCAGGGCAGTTTGCTGGTCTGCTACTGGACGCGTCCCCAGGTGGCGGATAGGGGCAGCCCGCAGTGGTACGACGGCTTCGGAGGGTTATTAAGTGCGAAGTGCGGTTTAACTGTGTGGTCGCTGCGATATAAGATGACACCACTGGTACATCTAACTGTGTACGTGACTGCGACTAGATGGCCAAAAATTGTTCATACGAATAAGCAGCCGTGGACCAAAACCATGCCATGAAAGCTTGATCTCATGATCCTGAAGAACTGCGCAGCTGGGCCCCAGGTAATGTTTCCAGCATTATTTGACGGCTGCGGTAATCAAGCTCCCCTGCTCACCATTGATGCGTCGTGGCACTGCCGCCAGCAGGGCAGCGATGCAGATATGGTGTTTCTACATTGGCACAAAATGGCTTACTTTAGACGGACAAAGATCTCGACTAATGATTTGGAATAATAGTAATGACGACAAAGCGAACGAAGCAGACGGAAACACACCAGTGACGACGGAAGTAAATCCTTTTATTGGTAGACCAAAGGTGCAAAGAACACCACCTGTGGGAAAAAACTCCGCAAGAACAGAACAGGGGCAGTCTGAAACATCTAGCGCCCTGAATTCTGCTGTGGTAGTTAGCGCGGCCACCACAAATAAAGTGGGTGAAGAAACTCCGCGTGCGGAACGGTGTTTGGTCCAAAGAAACATACCCAGGCACTGCGTTGTAGTGGGTACCTCTCCAGCGACGACGGCACGATCTTCTTCAAAGGGAAGCTATATTGATGAAAAAAGGGCACAAGAAGAAAAGATGCTGCGAAAGTGCCGGGAAATAGTTAAAAAAAACTCTAGCGCACCTGAACCGCGAGAAACACTAATGTTCGAAGAACAGTAGAAGAATCGTGCAGGTTTTGAGTGCATATTCCACCACATGTGCTGCTTATTACGGCCAAACTGTTTCAAATGCCACGTTTTACTTTCGTCTTAAGAATGCATTATAACTCATATGGTGGCAGGTTTCAGATATTACCACTGGCATGAATTTCAACGTTTATGAGAGCAAAACACGGGTTAATTATATTCGTTATCTGTTGCTTATTTCACATAATTTTGAAAGCAGCATCTCATATAACATCAATGAAGAAAATACTCAGTGCTTGCAGCACTGTAACTGATGTTGGTGTTTGGGTCTGCGATCCGAAAAATTTGCAGAACTTTGCGAATTGTAACATCGGTTATTTATTTTCATTGTAAATGTTTCCAGTATGTATACTAACTGTAAGCATTTATTGATACAAAAGTAGCACAACCGACTCGTGCTGGCAACCTTTCGCCAGTATCAAAGCCAAGAATATATCAAATCTGCTTCACGTTGTTTAATTACATTCGAAGTTATAGGAGTATAAAGAAATTTAGGGTTACCTGCAGCGAGTTTTTTCAAATGATCGAAAGCTTAATATTTGCTGTGAAAATTCTACGATAAAACCGCTTAATAAAGATATTGCAATTAAACACAAAACCAACAATAGCTGGCAACCCTATGGTGGCTTTTCAACCAAATTTGGCCTGAATAATGTTTATGACAGGTTTCATTAATTGTAAGAAATTCGTATTGATTTCATGACTGCACTGGAAGTTATAGTGCAAAAAGTTTTATTTTCCTGAGCGAATTTTCAAAACCAAAGACCCAAAATTACCATAGCTGGCAGCACCAATCAAATTTTTCAACCAAATTTCCACCAAACAGAGTTTAGAGTAAGGTTCAGCTACTGTGTCAATTTCATGAAAATCTGGTAACTTATTCACATTTCATAGGGCAAAAAGCAGTTTTTTCTTTGTAATTTTTCAAGATGGCACCACTGGCACAGACTTGCCCACAATTCAAAATCGCTTCTATCAAATCTGGTCTTACTTAAGTCCAATGCATTCTGTAAATTTTAGCTGTATCTGATTATTGGTTCGTGAGTTTCCGTGAACAGAAGTTTTTGATGCTAAAAATATAGGTTAACTGGGAGAGGGGTACCGTTCTTGTCCGACATGAAATTTCCAAAGTTTTATTTTGGACGTGTAGATAAAACATAAGATTTATATACAGATTGGTTTTATTGTAAGAAACGGACATTTTTTTGAATATTCGATGGTTTGAATGTTTTCACTTCCAAATTTTTTTTTTCAAAATGAAGACACCAAAATTATCATAGCTGGCAGCTCCAACCGAATTTTTCAACCAAATTTCTATTAAACGTGGTTTAAAGTAAGGTCCAGCAATTGTGTGAGTTTCGTCAAAATCGAACGATTCAATCAGAATTTATAGGGCTAAAAGCAGTTATCTCTTTTAGTGGTTTTTCAAGATGGCACCACTGGCACAGAATCGCCCGCATTTCAAAATCACTTCTATCAGACCTGGTCCTATTTAAGGCCAATACATTCTGTGAATTTCAAATAATTCTGCTCATCGGATCGTGAGTTTCCGTGAACAGAAGTTTTTGATGCTAAAAATATAGGTAAATTGGGCAAGGGTTACCATGCGTGCCCGTTATACCATATCTTTTTTTCTTTTTGGTTATGTAAACAAAGCACAAGATTTACATATGAGTGGCTTTTTTTTGAAGAAACGACATTTTTTCAAGAGAGACGAGGATTTGTAGGTTTTCACTTTCAGTGCCTGCCCTAGCTACAGGGTTACCAGCACGCTCATTAAAAGCTACACAGATCTACAACTAAATAATATCAATATGTCCTGAAAATTTCGTAATGATTTAATAGCTGTGTCAAAAGTAATCGAAATTTAAAAATTTTCAAATTTTCCCGTCCTCTTTTTAGGCACCCAGCGCACGCATAGGGTTAAAAAATTCCAAAGCATTATCCGATTCATATGTAAAACACGTTAGAAATTTATTTCGTTAACTTTATTTTTGCGACAATCATTTGTGCACGAAATAATAGGTATATTAAAAATATCACTTAAATGGCCGCCGGCGCCAAAAGGTTAACAATAACTGACATTTAAAGAGATCTGGACCTATTCTGCATATACACCAACGTATCCTGAAAGTTTCAGCTCAATCGGATGGCGCATTCCCGAGAATATCTCACTGAAATTTTTTGATGATATATATATATATATATATATGTATATATATATATATATATATATATATATATATATATATATATATATATATATATATATATATATATATATATATATATGGAAATATGAATTTTTGGCCGAATCGATTTTAATACTAATGTTCTTCGAACATTAGTAAAAACCGAGACGGAAAAAAACGAAATCGCCTAGGGCAAGAAAGGAAGCCGTGGTAATAAAGCCTACCCAAGGGAAGAGTTATGCAGAAGTCCTTCAGCATATTCGGGCAGGGGTAAGTCCAAGCAAAGTTGGGGCACACGTTCACCAAATCAGAAAAACGGCAGACGGTGGGGTACTTGTGACACTGGCAAAGTGTGAAGACATCTCGAAATTCGGCGATGCAATCCAGGCAGCTGTGGGGGGTTTCGGAGAGGTTAAAAGGCTCGTCTCCAAAGTCAAAATCGAGATACTTGACCTCGACAGTCTTACGACAGAAGAGGAAGTGATAGCAGCGATTCGAGAAGAGAGGATTCAGAACGTTAAAGTTACCTTATTTCCCCCGAATACAAGGGAACAGAGGAAAGCCGTCGTTGAACTGAACGAACCAAAAGCTTTGAAGCTAGTTGATACTGGACGAATTAGAATTGGCTGGGTTAACGCTAGAGTAAGGAAGCGACCTGAAGTTGTGCGCTGTTTCAAGTGCATGGGATACAACCATACCAAAAAAGATTGCAAAAGACCAGACCGTAGCACTAACTGCTGGAAGTGTGGACAAGTGGGACACGTTGCAAAGGTATGCTCGGCGGAGCCATTCTGCCTACTGTGCAACGACAAAGGTAAAACAGGAGAAGTGAAGCATGTTCTGGGATCAGGAACATGCAAAGCTTTCCGAGAAGCGCTCGATGCGCAGAAGAAAATGCTGCGTAGATGAGGGTTCTACAGGGGAACCTGCAAAGATGCCGCATTGCGGACGATTTACTCACGCAGCTTATGCAAGAATCCAGAGCTCAAATCGCAATGATCAGCGAACCATACCGAAGGAGAAATCCAGAGACATGGTATTCAGACACTTCGGGCTATGCAGCTTTATGGGTTGCAGACACTCGGAAAGTCCGGGTTGATCGGCGAGGTTCGGGCGATGGATATGTTTGGATTGAAAACTGCGGCATCAGTTTTGTCAGCTGCTATTTTTCACCGAACGACCCAATAATGGAATTTCGTAGAAAGATAGAAGCATTAGAAGACGCTCTTCGAGACCTTCCTGGCAAACTGGTAGTAGCTGGTGACTTCAATGCGAGAGCCTTGGAATGGGGGATGCCGACTCAAAACACAAGAGGGAGATTAATTATGGAAATGGTGTCCAGGCTGAGTATGGTCGTGGTGAACAGGGGCTCAACACCAACTTACCGCAGACCAGGCTTCGGTGCGTCCATTCCCGATATAACTCTTGTCTCGGAGACGTTGTCCATGATGACAAAGGATTGGAGGGCTATGGAGGAGTACACTGGAAGTGACCACAACTATATTACTTTCTGGCTGTCGGAGGAAAGCCCGGCCCCCCAGAACTTAAAACGGAAAATACTCGGGTGGAATATTTCGAAGTTGGATAGGAGGAAGCTTTTGGAGTCACTAGGCAACAGCTTTACTGACGAAGTCAGCGCAGGACAAGCAGGGGTAGCAATGGGCTCTGCGGAAATAGGTACGGTTGTAAATTCGACCATGGGCGAAATTTGGCGAGCGTGCAATGCGTCGATGCCACTTCGAAAGTCACTACCGGGCAAACAGAGCGCTTATTGGTGGACTGAGGAGATAGCGGAACTAAGACGAAGAGCTTTAGCATGCAGGCGTAGAGCACAGCGGTCTATTGGACGACCGGAAGCGTTGCTACTTGTCGCCACCCACAAAAAGGCAAAAAAGAACTGGGAATAGCTATAAAACGGAGGAAAAGGCAAATGTGGCAAATTTTATGCGAAGAAGTGGACCGGGACCCGTGGGGCTAGGGTTACAAAATAGTATCGGGAAGGCTGGGCCGCATGGGTCCCGACCCACCCATGGAGGCGGATGTCCTGAGGAATATTGTAGATTCACTGTTCCCAGTGCACGATGTAAGAGCAGAGAACAACCACACAGTCCGCCAGGAAGATATCCCTTTGTTCACTGAAGAAGAACTACGAAGCGCGAGTGCCAGAATGAAGAACCGAAAAGCCCCAGGCCCGGACAATATTCCAGTAGAAGTCCTTAAGGTAGTGGATGTCACCCGTCAACATTACTACGCATGTACAATGAATGTTTACTAGCGGGTGTCCTTCCGTCACCCTGGAAAGTGGCGCGACTTGCCCTAATTTCAAAGGGAAAGGGAGATCTTAACACACCATCAGCGTACAGACCTCTCTGCATGCTGGACACTGCGGGGAAACTTTTGGAAGGGCTGCTGAAACCTCGACTTAAGGTAGCTATACGAAGAGCAGGTGACCTCTCGAAAAACCAACATGGATTTCGCAGTGGCCACTCAGCAATAAGTGCCATCTGCGAAATAATTAGCACAGTAGATCGCGCAGAGGCCGCTTGTCATCGGGCTAGACCCATTGTGTTTTTGGTAACGCTGGACGTTCGTAACGCCTTTAACTCGGCGAGATGGACAGACATACTGGATTCTCTTCAGCGACATTTTCAAATAGAGGAATACTTGCTGGCAATGGTACGGAATTACCTGAAAGATCGCCATTTGACCTATGAAACGAATCAGGGAACTGTACGCAAAACCATTACAGCTGGGGCAGCACAAGGATCCATTCTCGGGCCAGACCTATGGAATGTTGCGTATGATGGTCTCTTACGCCTCGAAATGCCGGAAGACGTGCTCTTGGTGGGCTATGCTGATGATGAAGCCGCTGTCATCACGTCTAGAAATCCTCATCTCGCCCAACTCAAACTCAATCAAGTAATGAGAAGGGTCGAAGCCTGGATGGAAAGCCATGGTCTCCAGCTGGCGATCGCGAAAACTGAGATTGTTATGCTGACCAAGAAAAGAATACCAACCATTATACCCATGACGGTTGGCTCTGAAGTACTTGAGACCAAAAAATCGGCTAAGTATCTTGGAGTGATATTGGACTCGAAGCTGGCTTATGAGGAGCACATCCGAAAAGCATGCGATAGGGCGCTACTGTCTGTTATCTCGTTTGAGAGACTCATGGCAAACGTTCGCGGTCCTAGTCCGAGTAAACGTAAGCTCCTTATGACAGTGGCTCATTCAATGCTGCTGTGGATACACAAACACCTACACTTAACATTCTCACATTCACTACTCACCACACTACTGGACATCATATACACTACATCAAAATTCAGAAATCAAGTAGACTAAGTTAAAAAAAATGTCAATGAAAATAAATGAAAAATAGTGAGTTGTCAATCTTGATGGTGATAAAAAAAAAGCTGTTCTTTGTTATTCTTTTTGAATTAAATATATCTATGCTAATAAACTTAATCAATGTTATAAAAAATGTTCATGATTAATATCAAAGAAGATATAAATATTATACGTAAAATTATTATGAAATTTCTTGTTTTAGATATTTGATTTCAAATACTAAAATTGGTGACCCCGACAGAGGCACGCAAGCCTAATTCAAGAAATTTAATTATGGAACTGGTGGAAGTGGTGACAAATTAGTAAATTCAGCGGACTGTATATCGAACACAAGCTATCGCGTCTGGCCAAAAATTCATATGGTGCTCGAACATCTTCTGCAAGTGAATTTGAATTAACGGAACGTCAACAGCGCACTCAGCAGCAACAATATCAACGACAGTTACAACAACAGTAATAACAGCCGCAATACTAGCAGCAGAAATACAGACAGGCAGCAGCGAAATCTCTTTGGAGCAATAAATAGCGCATACATTTCGAGGTACAACACTCCACTGCTATGAGGTTACCAAAACACTTTCTTCTTAGACTTGAAATATACATCAAACAAGATGTCAAAAGTGTTCAATAGTACAGTACATGTAATAATATAAAAAGTGCCAACGATTTTGCGCTAAAATTCTCGCTAATTTATGAAAAAAGCTTTGTGAAGATCGAATTTAAATATACAACATCAAGAATTCCAAAGCATCGTGCCTTTTAAACTGCAATAGTTTATTGGCAAGTACAAGTTGCACTACTTGTCAAAATACATCGAGCTTCTTGAAAGAATTTCAACACCAAACTAGATGAGATTGTATTAGGACATCATATCAATTATGATTTTTAAGTTTCTTTTTCTAAGAAGACATCCGTTTGATTTTTAAAAAAAAAAAGTATATGAAATTATTTCAAACATTTGAACCAAAAAACTAAGTCGCTGTTCTCTTCAGACGGTAAGAAAACGCGACTTGTCACCTAGCCGTCGTCTAATTATTCATGACAACTTGTCTAAACGACACTACTTGATTGACACAGGCGCAGACATTTCGGTGCTTCCAGCACCTACTACCGGAAAACTTCCACCTTCTGGTATGCGACTTGCCGCGGCAAACCAGTCGACCATCAACACCTATGGACGAAAGGTGATCAAACTAGATCTGGGACTCCGTCGTGAGTTTTCATGGGATTTTATAATTGCCGATGTCTCTAGACCCATTTTAGGCGCAGACTTCCTCTGCCACTATGGGCTAGTCGTCGACTTGGCAAATGCTATCCTTGTGGATCCTCTTACTTCGCTTTCATCGAAAGGCACATTCACATCATACAAGTGTCCAAAACTTAGTGTTTTGATTGAGAAAACCTCTGATCCACGGATGCATGCCCTTCTCACCAAGTATCATGCCATCACGGTCAATTCAGGGTTCTCACAACCCTGTAAACACAAGGTGACACACCACATTTTGACCGCAGGCCCTCCGATAGTATCGAGACCACGTCGACTTGCACCAGATAAGCTCGCGGCGGCCAAAAAGGAATTCGATTTACTGCTACAACAGGGAATTTGCCGCCCCTCAAATAGCAGCTGGTCTTCTCCGCTACACATGGTACGCAAGTCTAATGGGGAATGGCGTCCTTGCGGCGATTACAGACGCCTAAACGCCATAACCGTCCCGGATAGATATCCGATCCCCATTATTCAAGACTTTTGTCATGAATTACATGGCAAAAATATCTTTTCCAATATAGACCTGACTAAGACCTACCATCAAATCCCAGTCGAGCCGAACGATATTCCAAAGACCGCCATCTGCACACCTTTCGGACTCTTTGAGTTCACCCGAATGACTTTCGGACTTTGCAATGCGGCACAATCGTTCCAACGCTTCATACATGAAGTCCTACACGGATTAAAATTCTGTTTTATCTACCTCGACGACATTTTGGTAGCTTCGACTTCCGAAGAAGAGCATCATGTTCACTTAGAACAAATTTTCAAAAGATTAGCGGACCATGGTCTTATTATCAACATGGAGAAATGCCATTTCCTTCGACCTTCAATCAAATTCTTAGGTCATCAGGTTTCGCCGAAAGGCATTAAGCCCTCCCCAGATCGGGTTGAGGCTATATCAACAGCTAAACTCCCCAAGACGGTTAAAGACCTAAGAAGATTTTTGGGGATGGTCAACTTTTATCGTCGCTTTCTTCCTCACACAGCTGAGATGCAGCAACCACTCAACGCCTATCTTTGTGGCTCTAAAAAAGATGGTGCTAAGACAATCGACTGGTCAATAGAAGCTAGCAAAGCTTTTGACCAAGTCAAGACTGGTTTAACAGAAGCCACTCTATTGTCCTTTCCGGACTCAAACGCCGAGCTTGGTCTATTCGTAGACGCTTCTGATTCCGCCATCGGGGCTGCTCTGCAGCAAAAATGTCAAGGCTCTTGGCAACTCCTTGGTTTTTACTCGGCCAAATTAAGCGACGCACAAAGAAAGTATAGTGCATACGACCGCGAACTCTTAGCGGCTTATCAGGGCATTCGTTATTTCCGATACTTTTTGGAAGCCCAAAAGTTCACTCTATACACCGACCACAAACCACTGACTTTTGCTTTTAAACAAAAGCCAGAAAAGGCCACACCTCGTCAACTTAGACATCTAAGTTATATAAGTGAGTTCACTTCTGACATTCGGCATGTCTCTGGTTGCAACAACGTTGTTGCTGACGCACTCTCTCGTCTAGAAGAAATCATTCTTCCCAGTACTCTCGACTTTGCCGCAATCACCACGTCCCAAACATCGGACGCGGAGTTTCAGAAGATTCTAAAGGACTCTAAATTTCTTTTAAAAAAACAACCAATATTTGGCACCAACGTCGACATTTTTTGTGAAGTGTCTGGCCCAACCATACGACCTTATATTCCTCACACGTTCAGGAAACAGGTGTTCAACTCAGAACATAATATCGCTCACCCTGGTATTCGTGCTACAAGAAAGCACATTGCAACTAAATTCTTCTGGCCTTCGATGAACAAGGACATTGCCACTTGGGCCCGAGAATGTCTATCTTGTCAAAAATGCAAGATAATCAGACATGTGAGCAAACCTGTATCGACCTATCCTACGGTCTCCGAACGTTTTAAGGTCATTCACATCGACATAGTTGGTCCCCTAACACACTCGCAGGGATACACTTACTGTCTCATCATAATCGACCGTTTCACACGTTGGCCTGAAGCAATTCCTTTAGCCAGCATTACTGCCAATGACTGTGCTACTGCTTTATTAAGCACCTGGATTGCTAGATTTGGAGTTCCCCAATACATTGTCACCGACCAGGGCAGACAATTCGAGTCAGCGCTCCATGCTGAGCTTGGTCGACTTTTGGGCTTCGAACGCAATCGTACCACAGCGTACCACCCTCAGGCCAACGGTTTCTTAGAAAGATGGCATCGTACTCTAAAATCGGCTATCATGGCTCACAACGATGTTTCTTGGACTAGAACACTTCCCCTAATTCTTCTTGGATTACGATCTCTAATCCGAGAAGAATTCACAGCATCACCGGCACAACTCCTGTACGGAGAAAACCTGCGTCTTCCTAGTGATTTTCTTCAAGAAAATCCTAGGAAGATTAGCCAATCAGACTTTGCCACAGAACTAACGGCTACAATGGCAAAACTTCGACCGGTTGATGCTAAATATCACACAACTCCGAAGATATTCATCTTCAAGCAACTCGACTCTTGCTCCCATGTCTTCGTCAGAGTCGATTCTGTTCGTCGACCACTCATTCCACCGTACGACGGTCCCTTCAAAGTCCTAGCCAGACATATTAACTATTACACTCTGGAAATCAGAAACAAATCCGTCAATGTTTCCATTAACAGGCTCAAGCCTTGTTACTCGTCATCCTCTACGGAACCTTTTGACAATTCTTCCAGTAACCAGCAAGCATCAGCAACCTTGACTGCACCATTACTGCCTCCAGCTCCCGAAAAGAGACCAGCGAGGAAAGTTACATTCGCTCCGTACGTCTCTCTAGCTGGGCGAACCACAAAGGTGCCACTCTCCTACGCCTCGCGATAACGCGTAAAACGCTGGCGGGGGAGTATTGTGGATACACAAACACCTACACTTAACATTCTCACATTCACTACTCACCACACTACTGGACATCATATACACTACATCAAAATTCAGAAATCAAGTAGACTAAGTTAAAAAAAATGTCAATGAAAATAAATGAAAAATAGTGAGTTGTCAATCTTGATGGTGATAAAAAAAAAGCTGTTCTTTGTTATTCTTTTTGAATTAAATATATCTATGCTAATAAACTTAATCAATGTTATAAAAAATGTTCATGATTAATATCAAAGCAGATATAAATATTATACGTAAAATTATTATGAAATTTCTTGTTTTAGATATTTGATTTCAAATACTAAACTGCTGTATGGTGCGGAGATATGGGCCACTGCGTTGAGGTTTGAAAAGTATCGAGCTAGGATGGTGAGCGTCCAGCGTAGGGGAGCGCTGCGAATTGCAAGCAGCTACAGAACAGTTTCAGGAAACGCTGTGTTAGTGATAGCGGGAGTAATCCCAATTGATCTATTGGCGAACGAACGCAGGGAAGTGTTCCTGAACAGAGCAGAAGTGGGAAGAGAAATTTAGATTGCTCAGGCACGAGCGCGAACGCTTGAGCTTTGGGAGGAGCGCTGGGCTATGAGCTCAAAGGGAGCATGGACGATTAGGCTAATTCGCGCCTTAAAACCTTGGCTTAATCGCGACCACGGTGAAATAAACTTCAACCTGTGCCAGTTCCTATCGGGCCACGGCTACTTCAGGAAATACCTTCACAGAATGGGGAAAGTCAGGACGGAGTTCTGTAAATACTGTGCTAAGGAAAGTGATGACGCTTTGCATACCTTTTTCCATTGCGCCCGCTTCAGAAGAGAGCGACACATGCTTTTCTCTGCAGTTGGCCCTGGGACGCCGGAGTCAATCGTGGAGATGATGCTACAGTCAGAAGACGCCTGGTCAGCTGTATCAGCATATGTGGAGCTGGTATTGCGCTTAAAAAAAGAAGAAGGATGTCTCATAGACTCCAGAAAGCCTGACAGAATGGAAGTAAGCCAATGGGACACCTGATGGGTGGAAGTAGCACGGCCGAGTTGAAGTAATGCGAAAGCGGTTCCGGCTCGGACCTACGTGGTCGGCGGGTGACGTTTTTTAGTGAGTAAGAATCTCACATAATCTTGTTAAGTTCGCAAGATACCTATTGAAGGTTTTTGACATCCGCTCCAAAAAAAAAAAAAAAGGCAAATCGAACACCTCGTATGTCAGCAATTGCAAAGTGCAAATAAGTATGATGATGAGTACACTTTCGTTTATAATCGATACGTATAAAAAGACCAGTAGCAAACAAACAAATGTCACTCGCCAAACACTTGTGTTTCAGTAAATCATCTTGGCACTTGCAAATAGAAGTTGAGTTACTTAGCAAGTGTTACTCTAGTCATCTGTATCAGATACAGATACATATACACTATAAGGTAAAATTAAATTAAAATGAAACTACAAAAAGCATAAAGAAAATATATATATATATATAAATGAAATTACGATTAATAGAAAATGGATTAAAATACATTAAAAAGAATTAAGTCAGAACAAAAGTAAGTATAGCATCAACACGAAAAATATATATGAAATTGTAATGTGCGAATCTAAAAATTAAATTCAAAAAATTTTTTTTTCATACATAAGAAAATTTTTTTTCCAAAGAGAGAGGGTGTTGTGTACACTACACTTGCGGCTGTATCACAACCGACAACATCGCATTCGGCAACACCGCATCCAAATACAACGCATTCGAAAACGCGACCACAACAGCTTGCAGTATCCTTGTAGGTAGTGCGAGGAGATGAGCAAGAGACACCACCCTTATCATCGGTTGTCGAGCAACGGTGACGTCGTAAGCAGAGCCTAGTCTGCCGCGAACTGTATACTATGACAAAACAATAAGTACAAACATATCGTCTAATGTCATCAATAAAATAGAGAAAATCCTAAATAAATAAAGACTTATTATTCGTAATTATTGCATACATTTTGTTACATGTAGACACCCCTTTATGTACTTAATATTATTTGATTGTTGAATATTTGACAACTTGCACCCACAATTGAATTGTATACGCATCGCCATCTAGCCCAAGTGAATTCGAACCTATCGTAAACAATGCAAGTCGTTGCAGTAAAATTTGCAATAGAAGATCGTGCATAAATATTTAGGTAATTAGATCATTTCGAAAACAATTACATCTGCTATGTAAGGTTCGTACTAAGTGTCGCGAGTAAGAATAGGGTATCGAATTCGCTTGAGCTGATGATGCAAAGAAATGCACAGACCTAAGGTCAGCGTAATTGCACTGGATGCAATCGTGGGAATGCAACTCAAGGTAGTTGTTATAATTAAGAAAGAGTTTCATGTCGTTCAGTCGCTCGCCAACCTTCAAGGAGTAACCAATAAAATTACATATTAAAGTTCATTGTATTGTTATTGCCATAGCTAAGAAGACATATTAAAGTTCATTGTGTTGTTCTTGCCATAGGTAAGAAGACATATTAAAGTTCATTGTGTTGTTATTGCCATAGCTAAGAAGATATATTAAAGGTCACTGCGTTTGTTATTGGATATAAAGAAAAATTACTTAATTTCGTTTATGGATCGATCGTGCATCGAAACACAGTAGCGCGACAGACTAGATTTGCATCTAGGCGACCGCACCGCGGCAGAATAAGTTAATTCTGTCGCAGAATAAACATTTTCTGGTGACCCCGACGTGATCAGTGAAACGTGAAAACAATGGAAAGTTTAGCAGTGGCACAGATCAGTAGTGGTGAACGCATTCAAAAGGCGTTCATCAATTTCAAGAAGGATGGCCTTCATCGACGGACAGCTGAATACATCAGTAATCGGCTGAAATAATTGGAACTCGAGCGGACCCAATTCAACGATCGCCATGAGGAAATTCAACAACTAGGCGATGATATCAAAGACCATGCTTACTTCAGAGAAGGTCTTTACGATCAAGTTGAGTCCATATATCTGGAATATAAGTCAGCTTTGCAAGCTTCCGACAACGCGAAGATGACAGAGGTCAATCAATCAGCTCCTGCTCAGTCAGACATAGCACAGGCAGCCATGGCTCTTGGATTACTGCAGCGGCGAATCCGGCAACAAAGAGCTGCTATGGCTGCAATGAGACAGCTGTTAACCAGCACCGACGCCGACTTAACTGCAAGTCAATCGTTAGCCTATTTCAAACAAGGGATGACCATGATTCGAGAAAATTGGAGAATGATTTTCGAACGTCACCTTGAAATTATGGGTGAATCATCAACATTGGACTATCAAGCCGAGTCCTTTTTCCTGCTAGAGAGGCAGATGCAGCAAGAATTAACCAAGTTACAGGAGCGATTAGATGACCAGCTTCCAAGTTTACCCGTGACAACTGAGACGGGTGGTTACGCCACAACTGGTTCAATAAATCTGCCAAAAATTAATCTTCCGACATTCAATGGAGATTATTTACAATGGATACAATTCCACGAGCTCTACACAGAACTCATTCATAATCAATCAATACCGAAGGCTCAAAAGATGTTTTATTTGATGAGCAACATCTCAGGAGAAGCCCGAGTATTAATAAAGCATTTGTCCATCAGCGACCAAGGCTATGATACTGCGTGGAACATACTGAAGGCCAGATATGCAAACACACGATTACTCGTAAATTCAGTAATTCAAAGGCTACTCCCAGCAATCGATGAATATGGAAAAGGCAGGGTCAATTCGAGCACTGCATGACACAACGAACGAGTGCATGCAAACCCTAAGGAATCTCGGGATTCCAGTAGAACAATGGGATGATATTGTGGTCTATCTTATCCTTCAAAGATTAGACAACAACACGCGAGCTCAATTCGAACAGCAATTAACGTCACCTCGAGAGGTGCCTTCCTTGAAGCAACTATTGAACTTTTTGGAAATACGATTCCAAGCACTCGAAACACTGAGTTCGAATGAAACCAGCTCCATGGTTAGCCAACGTGAGAGCAAACATACATCTTCACACACCCGTTCGACGTTGTTAGCTGTCGAAAGGGAGACACTATGCTCTTGGTGCAACAGACCTCATCCGCTGTTCTCATGCCAAGGTTTTCTGGCGCAAAAACCGACTACTAGATTCGACCACGTCAAAGGAAAAAAGTTGTGTATAAACTGTCCACGGGAAGGGCACACTGCTTCTACGTGCACGGCTAGGAGCTGCAAAAGGTGCGCCAAGAAACACAACACCCTATTACATAGAGAAGAAGTAGTGAGTACCACTCAAAAACAATCCACACCATGGAAGGGGCGCGAACAAGCCTCGGGGCAGAGCCAAACGAACATAACATCTAGCAACACGACGCTGTCTTTGGCGACAGAAGATAAAACTTCCCAAGTTCTATTGAGTACCATAATGGTAGACATTTCCGACTCTAGAAATCAATTCAGACCACTCAGGGCAGTGTTAGATAGTGACTCACAACTTAAACTAATAACGTCGACTGCAGCAAACGAGTTCGGCTTAAAGAAGGTGTTATCCGAACTGAACATTCGCAGTGTTGGAGGCACATCTCAGCAAGCGTACCAACGAGTAAACCTGCTTTCAGATAACTATCCCACAGCCATTACAAGGTTTTAGCACGAACACTTGGGAGATTCCACGCAATATTGAGTTAGCAGATACAACGTTCAACGAGCCGGGGAATATAGATCTACTTATAGGAGTGGAATGGTACTACAATAAGTTAACAACTGGTCAAATAAAGCTTGGACCAGGACTGCCAATATTGCAAAATACTGTGTTTGGGTGGATTGTGGCTGGAAAGTTGACTACTCCCTCGCTACACGATGTCATAATGCAGCCCACTTGTGGAATTTACAGCGCAGATGCTGAAAGCCTCAACCAATCTTTAGAACGGTTCTGGCAGCTGCAAGAAAATGAGATCACCAGCCGACAAATGACACCACGAGAAGCCCAATGTGAATCCCACTTCCATCAAAACACGAAAAGAACCGCAGAAGGGCGCTTTGAGGTAAGACTCCCATTCCTTCACGGCAGTAAGCGCTTGGGGGATTCAAAGGCTATGGCACTTCGTCGGTTCCTTCATCTTGAAAGAAAATTGCAAAGGAATCCTGACCTCAAGGCTAGATATCTCAACTTTATGCAAGAATATCAGTCCTTGCACCATATGAGTGAAATCAAAGATGATCAAATTGGAATGCCCCATTATTACCTTCCGCATCATTGTGTTTTAAATCCTAGCAGCTCAACGACTAAATTACGTGTCGTTTTCGATGCTTCTGCGAAAACTACCACAAACACCAGCCTTGATGAAATTTTGCACACAGATCCAACAATTCAGGATGACCTATTTGCAATTCTTTTACGATTTCGACTCCATCGATTTGTTTTCACCGCCGACATCGAAAAGATGTACCGGCGAGTTACGTTACACCCAGCCGGTCGAAAATATCAGTTGACACTTTGGAGAAACGATCCTTCAGAGCAGTTAAAGAGCTATCAGCTCAACACCGTTACCTACGGTACTATATCGGCACCATACTTAGCAACTAAATGCTTGCAGCAATTGGCTTCACAGGCGGGTGAAATTTATCCTTTTGGCTCTTCTGCGGTCAAAGAAGATTTCTACATGGATGACCTTATGTCAGGCTCCAATACTCTGCGAGAAGCAATCTGGAAAAAGGAAGAAATAGTTAAAATGTTGAGTTCAGCTGGATTCCAGCTACATAAGTGGTGTTCCAATCAAGACCAAATCCTACAGGATATACCCAAAGAACATACAGCACTAAAACTGAATCTGGAAGATAGCTCAGAGGAACAAATAAAAACTCTAGGTGTCGCATGGCTACCAAAGCAAGATGTGTTTACAATCGAGCCATTCCACAATCCAGCCAGCAAAATAACTAAAAGAGGAGCTTTATCGGATATCGCACATATATTCGATCCACTGGGCTTCTTGAGCCCAGTAACAATTACTGCCAAAATGTTCATTCAACAGCTGTGGAGCTTGAAGCTTGATTGGGATGCAGCCCTTCCAATGGAACTACATTCAAAATGGGTCAAATTCAAGGAAAACTTGGAAATTTTAAAACAAATAAAAATTCCTCGCCATGTATTTGCCGGTAAGGTACCTAAAATGTGGCAGCTGCACGCCTTCTCCGATGCCTCCGAAAAGGCATATGGAGCGGTAGTATATGTACGGGCTACATACCAAGATGGGCCACCAACGGTGAGGCTTCTATGTGCGAAATCCCGAGTTGCCCCGTTAAAGGTTACCACTATTCCACGTTTGGAACTATGCGCTGCCAAATTGACGGCAGAATTAGTGAAACGCAGTCGCAAAGATCTTAAAGTGGCAGACATACCTTGCTTCTTTTGGACTGACTCTCAAATTGTTTTAAACTGGTTGCACGCAGAAGCCGCTTCATACCACACCTTCGTTGCCAATCGAATAACGGCCATTCAAGAATACTCAGATGCTAACCAATGGAGGCATGTTAACACTGAGCACAACCCAGCGGATTTAGTATCTCGAGTCATCTCAGCAGACAGACTGAAAGATTGTTCACTCTGGTTCTTTGGTCCCGTCTTCCTACATAGAAGTGATGAGTCCTGGACAGACTCTTACGTAAAACAAGACATTGACCTCGAAAAAAAACGTGCGAAGGTAGTGTTAACTGCCGTTCATGATTCCGACCACTTTATCTACCGTATCGACCACCGAAATTCATTTCAAAGAATGAAGAGAGTAGTCGGATACGTTTTGCGGTTTGTAAGGCGAGCTTGAGGCCTAGAATCATGCCAGTCTAATAACTTACTCTCCGTTGAACAATTAGAAGAAGCCAGCATGGTTATCATAAGAGAAGTACAAAGAGAAGAATTCAGAGAAGAAATCAACGCGATATAGACATCCAAACAACTCAGTAAAGGCAATCGATTAAGTACACTTACTCCTTTCCTTGACGAGCGAAGTGGTCTGTTGAGAGTGGGTGGACGGCTCGAAAGCGCACATCTACCATACGAGAGTAAACACCAAATATTGTTGCCATATAAACATGACATTTCGAAGCTAATTCTCACACAGATTTACAACAATAACCTGCATGCTGGTCCACAGACTCTTCGTTCGTTAGTCAGACATAAGTTTTGGCCCCTCAATGGAATGACACTAGCAAGATCCGTCGTGCAAAATTGCGTTAGATGCGCAAAAAACAAACCAAGGCTTTTGACTCAACTCATGGGAAATCTGCCAGCTGACCGAGTCCAACAAGCCCGCCCATTTCTAAATACGGGCGTTGACTTTGCCGGGCCTTTCTGGACACACTTCAAAATTCGTGGGAAACAGCCACAAAAGACTTATCTAGCAGTTTTTTGTTGTTTCTTGAGTAAAGCATGCCATTTGGAACTAGTGACAGACCTCACTACTGAAGCCTTCATTGGAGCTCTTAAACGCTTCATTGGAAGACGTGGCCACTGTCGGAAGATATATTGCGACAACGCCACCAATTTTGTCGATGCAAGGAATCAATTGGAAGCAATAAGTAAAGTCGTATATTCAGATGTAGCTCAAGAGAAGATCTCCAGTTTCTGTGTTTCGAAAGGCATGGACTTTTGCTTTATTCCACCCAAGTCACCACATTTCGGGGGACTATGGGAAGCGGCAGTGAAGTCCGCCAAACAATATATGTTACGAAATCTTGCTACCGCGGCGGTAACCTATGAAAAACTGGAGACGATTGTCATCGAAATCGAAGCCATATTGAACTCCCGACCACTAACTCCACTGTCGTCAGATCTCAACGATTTAAGTGCCCTAACACCTGGGCATTTCTTAATAGGTGAGCCCTTACGTAGCATCATAGAGGTCTCCGATCAACATGCCAAGCCATCGTTGTCACAACGGTGGAAGCTCGTGTCGGAAATGAAACATCAGTTCTGGCAACGGTGGTCTAAGGAGTATCTCTGTGAATTACAAAATCGATACATAAACAACGCTGCAATAATGTCAGGATCGGTACGATGGTCGTCATAAAGGATGACAACTTACTCGTGTTGAAATGGCAGCTGGGCAGAATTATAAACATATTTAAAGGAATTGACCAACTTGTACGGGTTGCGGAAGTGAAAACCACTACCGGGACCGTAAGGCGGCCCATTCACAAGCTAGCTCCCCTTCCTGTAGAAGACAATTCGGCCTCAGAGCATACAAACTCAACAGAAGAAGTCATGACCTCTTTCCCACCATCAGGGAAGCACAAAATCGCTTCCGAACCGGACCTTGCACTGGAAAGGGGTGAACCTGGTCCTTCCGCGTCGTCGTCCAGACCTAAAAAGCCATGCAGCAGCCTTTCTGCAGTTGGTTTACTACTCTGGATCACGCTGGTGATGCCGATTTCAGCGTTACCAATACAAGTTTCACCAAATGCTTCCACACCGGGCATTTACTCTGAAAAGCTGGGTACCGCGCACCTTATTGTAGACAAATGGAAACTCGTCGTATATTACGATTTAAGGCCTTATTGGAAGGAATTGGATACCATAAAAACTGGCCTGGATCGTTTAAATCAAATCTGCCACGAAGTGAGGACGGAATCATTGTGCGAACCAACCATAACTCAGTTTCAATTACTACTGAACGAATTCCAGCGCAACAACGAGTTTTTTCTTCATTTTAGGCAAAAACACGAAACTCGGCAAAAACGAGGAGCACTTAACATAGTGGGGAACATAGCAAACTCCTTGTTTGGAATCTTGGACTCAGAGTACGCCAAACAGATGTCTAACGTTATTAGTCAAGTTCAAGACAATGAAGATCATTTGTTGCAATTGATCAAGAATCACACATCCATTATAGACTCCACGGCTAATATCATGTTGCAGTCACAGGAAGAAACGGAAACTCGCCTAGGAGGTCTAGAGTATGCTATTAATCAAAGTGTAGCTTACATCTACAGTATCGTTCGCGAAGTTCACTCACAAGAAGCCACCCAATACTTCGCCTCTCTAGCTGTTCGATTGTTATTGACTACCACCAGCTACCAACGCGTTCAATCAGCCCTAGTGGATGTACTGATCGATACACATCAGGGAAAAATCAATCCGTTGCTATTAACACCCAACCAACTGCAGGCGGAGCTTCTAGTGAAAACGTACCAACTACCATGAGACTCCCTTTTCAACCTCTGGATTTGGCAACGACGTATCGCTTGATGAAGGTGGAAGGCTGTTTATTAGACCACCGAATGATCTTCAAAATCACTCTACCACTAGCATCGCACCAACGTTTTGATTTGCTGCATCTGTTGCCAGTACCACTCCTCAGAAATGGATCAACGGTTATGTTAGTTATAAAAGCCAGCTTTTTAATCATCAGCCAGCATCGCGATGAATACTACCCCCTTTTGGAACAGGAAATGGCCACCTGTACAAGAGCTGGTAGTTCAAACTATTTGTGCCGACAACTACATCCTTTATACCGCCGAGGAGCTACAGTCGCTGCTTGCGAGCTTAGCTTCATAACTCTGCTAGCACTAAATACCACATGCGCGCTAAAACCATGGACGGAGCCTCCTCGCTATATTTCACTATTGAGGCCAAATCACTGGACATATTTCACTCCATCGAGGACCACCGTGGCTCCCATTTGCGATAATAGAGAGTCTCAAGTTGTATTGGAGGGCTCCGGCATTTTACACTTACACGAAGATTGTGCCCTAAAGGAAGAAACTCTTACCATTCAAGCGCATAAACTATATCATTCTTCCTTTAATATGATCACGGTCCTGGTGCGTAATATGACCGAATGGAGGCTCTTTAATCACCTGAACGAATAACTTACACTAATCAAGTCCCATGAATCACTGCAGAAGACGCTCCAGGAGCTGCAACATAAAATCCAAGCTCAACGAACGATAGAAACCTTACATCCAATATCACTGCAAAACGACATACACCAATTCACCGTCGGCTATATAGGCCTAATATTGATTGGTGGACTAGGTGCCTATGTTGGTGGCAACGCCGGAAGCAACCATCTGCTAGAAGACCTCAGGAAAATCTGGTGCCGCTGCCTAGGCAATTACCAGCTGAAGCCTTTCAATTGCAAATGGACCAAGAAGTAGAATAAGTTAGAGATTTAATTAAACTCTTATTATCGTTTAACGTGGGGAGTATGTCTAATGTCATCAATAAAGTAGAGAAAATCCGAAATAAATAAAGACTTATTATTCGTAATTATTGCATACATTTTGTTACATGTAGACACCCCTTTATGTACTTAATATTATTTGATTGTTGAATATTTGACAACTTGCACCCACAATTGAATTGTATACGCATCGCCATCTAGCCCAAGTGAATTCGAACCTATCGTAAACAATGCAAGTCGTTGCAGTAAAATTTGCAATAGAAGATCGTGGATAAATGTTTAGATAATTGGATCATTTCGAAAACAATTACATCTGCTGTGTAAGGTTCGTACTAAGTGTCGCGAGTAAGAATAGGGTATCGAATTCGCTTGAGCTGATGATGCAAAGAAATGCGCAGACCTTAGGTCAGCGTAATTGCACTGGATGCAATCGTGGGAATGCCACTCAAGGTAGTTGTTATAATTAAGAAAGAGTTTCATGTCGTTCAGTCGCTCGCAAACTTTCAAGGAGTAACCAATAAAATTACATATTAAAGTTCATTGTATTGTTATTGCCATAGCTAAGAAGACATATTAAAGTTCATTGTGTTATTCTTGCCATAGCTAAGAACACATATTAAAGTTCATTGTGTTGTTATTGCCATAGCTAAGAAGATATATTAAAGGTCACTGCGTTTGTTATTGGATATAAAGAAAAAAACTCTAGCGCACCTGAACCGCTAGAAAACTAATTTTTGAAGAAATTGTCTTTGAGTGACAAAAAAGTGTGGAAAGACGTAATACACTGTTTTATAGAATCATATCAACCATTCCTTATCCAAACCAACAAAACTCAACTATAACACAAATGATGTAAATGTTCAGTGCTGGCAACACTTTCCGAACAAAGCAGTAATAAGTTTACCATAACAAGCTCATACTCAAATCAACTTATCTTTTGAATTTCGTTCTCATCGCAGGATTTCATCGAAAGTTTCAGCGGTTAAACGTTGTTTGAGGCTGCCATCCGAAAAATGTTCAAAACTCGGAAAATTTGAAAATTGATTCCTTATTTTTATTGCAAATGCTTTGCATATGAAAACGTAAATTGAAGCATCTGTTGGTGCAATATTTACGGAAATGGCTAATGCTCGTTAGCCTGTGTCAGCAGCAAAGCAAAATACATACCAAATCTGCTTTACGTTAAGTTAAACCCAACCAGTAAATTTTGTTTCGATTGAATAACTGCGCTGGGAGTTCTACGGGTGAAAAGAATTTTAGGGCTACCACCCTCAAAACTTTTCAAATTTTTAAAGCGTTAATATTTGTGGTTAATTTTCATTGCAGGATCATTTCCATTGGCAAATCTAATGACATAATCGCTCAGTAAAGAAATTTCACAAAATTACAAAAATGGTCATAGCTGGCAGCCATTTCATGATTTTGGTACGAAATTTCTACGACATTTGGCTCACATTAAGGTCCATTTACTGCGTGATCTTCGTTTTGATTTCTGCACTGGACCGGAAGTTATAAGGAAAAAAACTTTATTTTGCTGAGCAAAGTTGCAAGATTTAGGAGACAAAAATCACCATAGCTGGCAACTCTATTCTAATTTTTCAACCAAATTTTTATCAAATGTTACCTAAAGTAAGATCCAAGTACTGTATGAATCTTGTCCAAATCTGATGGCTGAATCGGAAGTTATAGGCCTAAAACCAGTTTTTTTTCTCAGCTATTTTTCAAGATGGCACCACTGCCACAGAGTTGCCTGCATTTCAAAATCACTTCTATCAGACCTGGTCCTAGCCAATGCCAACATATCCTGTAAATTTCATTATGATCGGATTATCCGGTCGTGAGTTCTCGTGAACAGAACTTTTGAGTGCTGAAAATAGAGGTAATTTGGTGATGGGTTGCCGTTCTTGTGCAAAACGGAATTTTGAAAATTTTATCTTGAGATGAAGGACAAAGGATGAAATTTATCAAAGATTTGAAATTTTTGTCAAAAATCAAAAGTTTTTCAGGAAGGTCAATGATTTGAAGGATTTTTTTTCAGTAGCCTGCCACAGCTACAGGGTTACCCGCTTTATGCTGAAAGTCTCTACGTGCTAAATTTTAGTCAACATAAATACGCTCTGTAATTTTCATGATGATCCATTGTTTTTCTTACAAGTAATGACAAATCAAAATTTGAAAAAAAACCTTGCCTACTTTTAGGCACCCTGCACCCACACACGGCTCAAAATTTCCAATACTCTATCATAAACAAGCTAAGAACATAATTAGTTTTCATTCCCAATACTTTTCTTTAACAAAAATTTACACTGCTTGGAAATATAGGAGTTCCTCCAAATTCACTAAAACGCTCGCCGCCGCCAAAAGGTTTAGGATATCTGAATTTGAAATTGTGGACCTACCTACTACATACACCTACGTTCTCCGAAAATTTCAGCTCAATTGGATCAGCCACTCGAGATATTATCTCCCTTAATCATTTTATATATATATATATATATATATATATATATATATATATATATATATATATATATATATATATATATATATATATATATATATATATATATATATATATATATATATATATATATATATATATATATATATATATATATATATATATATATATATATATATATATATATATATATATATATATATATATATATATATATAAAGAAATATGAATTTTCGGCGAAACGAGTTTAATACTTTTGTTTTTCGAACATTAGTAATTACTTAATTTCGTTTGTGGATTGTTCGTGTATCGAAACACAGTAGCGCGACCGACTAGATTTGCATCTAGGCGACCGCACCGCGGCAGAATAAGTTAATTCTGTCGCAGAATAAACACATATAATTATGGTATATCGTGTCTTTACTTAAGTAATAAATTTTTGTTTCTGTTGGTCTTTTGTTTTACTGTAATATGAAGCATCTATAATTGGTGACCCGCGACAATAGTGAATACGAACTTTTTCATATTCTTGTTGTTAATCCACGCCACCGCGATCAAGTGCGTCCATCTTGGTGTTTTAAGTTCCCTGTAGTTGCCTCGTGTGAGCTTTCTGAATGAAATATCTATGCCTCAGCCAACTCATACGCCAAAACAGGCCAAAAAAGTAGTTCGAAGTAAAGAGGCACACATCTCGGTCGATATAAATAAAACATTTAGTGATCGAGAAATTAGTGAAAGTCAGACAAATATGCCAACTGCTTCAGAAAAGGAGCTTCTGGTCCAAATAAAGGCAATGCGTGCGGAGATCGACAGTCTACAATGCCAGAAGATCGATACCAGCTATAATCGTGCTGAGTTAGTGCCTATTAAGCTGCCAAAGTTTTGGTCCCATGACGCCGAGGCGTGGTTTTTGTATACGATTTCGATCATTAAATGTCAGTGATCAGCAAAAGTACAACGCAGTTATCGAAGCCCTTGAAGAAGTCACTCTTGTCAAGCTGTCAAAAAGAGTGGCTAGAGCGTACTAATCGAAGTGCAGAATATCAATAAAAATTAAGTAATAAGTGATAAATAAACTTCCTCGAAAGTGCTTAACCTGAAATTCATAACCCTCGGCAGTTTCGCAAGTCTTTTTAACCGTTTCGTTACCCAAATTCCGCATTATACGGCTTTTCAAATAAAACTTTGAACACCTCGGGAATCCCCCAAATAAATAACTGCTTGCAACAGTGAAACGCTGTGTTTTCATATGACGTCAACGGATTAGCTTCAAGAATTCAACTCGTTCGTTTAACTGCGAACATTTGTCTTCTGTGCGGGCTGTGAGTGTCGCAAATTCAAGTTTTTCATCTTTTTGGGCTACGTAAGTGCATACTGAAAGAAATTTCAATAGTACAGTTACTTTTTCATAATTAATCCCAGTGCATCACATACCGGACATTTATATCCTTTCTACCTATCGTACCTTTTATCGATCAACGTAGTCCAGTGGTTAAAGTGTCGGCTCTTGGATACCCAAGTTGTGGGTTCAATTTTGAACAGTGTGAAATATTTTTGACTGTTGTGAAATATTTTTGACTGGTATTCGACAATTTTTGTTAACCAAAAAAAAACCAAAACAAAAAGCTAAATAATTTCAATTAACTTTATATCCACACATCCGGACATTTATATCGACTATTCTTGTTGACTCATACGTTAATCTAAGTGAATCAGTGGGTACGGTATCGGCTCTCTAATACAGGAAACGCGGGTTCGTATCTCATCAGCTTAGTACATTTTCGACCTGTATTCTTTGGTTTTCATAAATAACGAACTCAATTCATAATAAATATAATACATCGACTACTTCATAGCTGTGCTTTTGTAGGAATAAACTATATACAATTGTTACCACACATAAACGGTTCGTGTCCGTGATAAACTTTACGTAGTAAATTGCATACTTCTTGGCAGCTCAATCATGAGTTTCAAGTGCAGCCTAGAGAACTGTTTTGCATTCGATAACACGATGAAGTTTGTGCATTGCAAAGCATTCTGCAATAGAAAATTACATGGCGCATGTATGGACGCTCCACGGGATTGGTATCATCCATACTTAGAACGCCATTTCATATGCACAGATTGCTAAAATGTGGACCGGCTGATGAAAAGCATGTACGACAGTATATTCAGTTACATTGGAACACATTGGAACACAGCAAAAATTTTGTTCAATGATCGATAAACAAAATACCTTGATGACAAATGCGTTCGTGGAACAAGCACTGAAATTAAGTAACATTAATAATAAGCTTGAACACTTGGAGCATCAGCGGGAAAACCCATTGGAAGACATAAATAATCGGCCATCTATTTACGAGCACTCACTTCACCATGAGCTCTCAATGACTGATATTAACATCAACATGCCGAAAGTGACTACAAAAGACATGGCTTCGTCTCCTATCAAAGAACTAACTTCTACTACTGGACCATCAAGTAACCAGCGCCAATCTTTTATTTATCCTTGTACAAAACCAATATATAAATTTGGTACATATTGGTCGAAAAATGAATGGGACAGCCGCATTGAAAAAATAAAAAAAAATAATGAAAATTGTCAAGACGAAGGATCACGCTTCCAGTTACCATTTGATAGCAACAAAGTAGCGTTCTTCGTCAAAGGAATGCCTCTCGCTGTTGATCAAGGGAGGTTGAATAGATTTCTCGAAGTTGGTTTCTACATCACAGATTATTTAATCACAAAACTACCACAATGGAAACACAACTAGCAGAAGCAATATAAGGTTTGGATTCCTTCAAAATATGCCTGGATTTTCCTGAGTTTAGACGGAGGTAGCAGTAACTTTGACTGGAATGGCGTTACATTTTCTCCCTGGAAAAGTCGAGTCACCAACAGTAGCCGTAAGAAAGAAACTAAAACTGAATCTGCAAGAAAAAATTGTTTATCACATAATGATCCTAATACCCGCAAATTTCCATCAATTCAAAATCATCAAATTCTATCCAACTTGACTATCCCTTCTAATAACCCCACCCACTCTACGGTAGTAACAAACAATGTATCCTTGGATAGCCCTTTTAACATTGCTTCTACTCGTAAGAGTTCATTTATACCACGCCCTACCGATGTCTCCGTTTTTTCCCAACAAAATGCAAACAATGTCAGTTCCTCTTTATCTTCTAGCCACCTGGCTCCTCATGTCGCCTCTACCGAGGCAACTACTAATACTGCCACAGTTCACAATTTAATGACAACTGCTTCTCGTCGAAAAGCAGTCAAATCTGTTAGGCATTTATCCTAACAAAACTCCTTCTTTAAATGGACTCAGACTCTTTTATCACAATTGTAGTGGTATGAGAGGGAAATTAAATAAATTATATCTTGACGCAAAATCCTTCCACTTTAATTTACTCGCCTTCACAGAAACTTGGCTAAATGACTCGCAAAAGAATGAAGAGATCCTTGATAGCAGTTGGACAATTTACAGAAATGATCGCGACTATTGTTCCACAGGTCAATTGCGAGGCGGTGGGATTTTACTGGCGGTAAACAACACTATTTCAAGTGAGATTGTTGACATCACCCCCAATGTTTTGTTCCAACACCTTGTTATTTGTGTTTTTTTTTAATAACAATTTCCTTTACATTAGTTTGGCCTAAATCCCACCCAGATCGGACGAATCAGTTTACAACCATTTCTGTGAATTAATATCTTCCATTACAACGTCTCTGAATGAAGAAGACAAAATAATATTCCTAGGGGATTTCAATCGTCCCAACTTATGTTTTATCCCGGATGAAAATGACGCATTCCTTCTCCCTGTTAACCTCTCAGATTCCAATGACTTCAACCTTGTGAGTACTTTTTATGGCAACGATTTGCAGCAGGCCTCTCCTATACCCAACCAAAATGGTCATTGGTTGGATCTTGTATTTACAAACTCCTATGACGAAGTAGTAGTAAGTCCAACTGATGACGCAGAGCATCTTTTTTCAAATAGTTTACACCACTGTTGTGATTGAT
The DNA here is from genome assembly GCA_963978885.1 of Nemotelus pantherinus. NCBI lineage: Eukaryota > Metazoa > Arthropoda > Insecta > Diptera > Stratiomyidae > Nemotelus > Nemotelus pantherinus. The sequence goes on along the minus strand of OZ022263.1, from coordinate 117,932,388 downwards.
CGCGGAAACTAAAACGTCCAAACATGAATGACGCTGGCGACGCGGCACGGCGAGTAGCGCAACTAATAACAGCTGTACAGCGACAATTAATGTAACCATTAAGAAACAGCATTAATGTAACCATTAAGTATTAAAAACACCTGATCCATATAGAATAAGTATAAAAGAGCAACAACAAAATAAAAATTAATTTAGAAAAAAAAACTCTAGCGCACCTGAACCGCTAGAAACACTAATGTTCGAAGAACAGTAGAAGAATCGTGCAAGTTTTGAGTGCATATTCCACCACATGTGCTGCTTATTACGGCCAAACTGTTTCAAATGCCACGTTTTACTTTCGTCTTAAGAATGCATCATAACTCATATGGTGGAAGGTTTCAGATATTACCACTGGCATGAATTTCAACGTTTATGAGAGCAAAACACGGGTTAATTATATTCGTTATCAGTTGCTTATTTCACATAATTTTGAAAGCAGCATCTCATATAACATCAATGAAGAAAATGCTCAGTGCCTGCAGCACTGTAACTGAAGTTGGTGTTTGGGGCTGCGATCCGAAAAACTTGCAGAACTTTGCGAATGGTAACATCGGTTATTTATTTTCATTGTAAATGTTTCCGGTATGTATACTAACTGTAAGTATTTATTGATACAAAAGTAGCACAACCGACTCGTGCTGGCAACCTTTCGCCAGTATCAAAGCCAGTAATATATTACATCTGCTTCACGTTGTTATATTACATTCGAAGTTTTAGGAATATAAAGAAATTTAGGATTACCTGCAGCGAGTTTTTTCAAATAATGGAAAGCTAATTATTTGCTGTTTATTGTCACTACAATATCATTACCATTTGAAAATTCTACGATAAAACCGCTTAATAAAGATATTGCAAACAAACACAAAACCAACAATAGCTGGCAACCCCATCGTGGCTTTTCAACCAAATTTGGCCTGAATAATGCTTATAGTAGGTTCCATTAATTGTATGAAATTCGTATTGATTTCATGACTGCACTGGAAGTTATAGGGCAAAAAGTTTTATTTTCCTGAGCGAATTTTCAAATCCAAAGACACAAAAATTACCATGGCTGAAAGCACCAATCGAATTTTTCAACCAAATTTCTATCAAATAGAGTTTAGAGTAAGGTTCAGCTACTGTGAAAATTTTTTTTTTAATTTCATGAAAATTTGGTTACTTATTCAAATTTCATAGGGCAAAAAGCAGTTTTTTTTCTTTGTAATTTTTCAAGATGGCACCACTGGCACAGAGTTGCCCACAATTCAAAATCGCTTCTATCAGACCTGGTCCTACTTAAGTCCAATGCATTCTGTAAATTTCAATGGTATCTGATTATTGATTCGTGAGTTCCCGTGAACAGAAGTTTTTGATACTAAAAATATAGGTTGACTGGGAAAGGGTTACCGTTCTTGTCCGACTTGAAATTTCCAAAGTTTTACTTTGAACGTGTAGATAAAGCATAAGATTTGTATACAGATTGGTTTTATTGTAGGAAACGGACATTTTTAGGATATTCGATGATTTGAATGTTTTCACTTCCAAATTTTTATTTTTTCAAATTTAAGACACCAAAATTATCATAGCTGGCAGCTTCAACCGAATTTTGCAACCAAATGTCTACCAGTAAGATCCAGCTACTGTGTGAATTTCGTCAAAATCGAACGATTCAATCAGAATTTATAGGGCTAAAAGCAGTTATCTCTTTTAGTGATTTTTCAAGATGGCACCACTGGCACAGAATCACCCGCATTTCAAAATCACTTCTATCAGACCTGGTCCTATATAGGACCAATACATTCTGCAAATTGCAATAAATTCTGCTCATTGGATCGTGAGTTTCCGTGAACAGAAGTTTTTGATGCTAAAAATATAGGTAAATTGGGCAAGGGTTACCAGGCGTGCCCGTTATACCATATCAAATTTTTTTTTTGTTTATATAAACAAAGCACAAGATTTACATATGAGTGGCTTTTTTTTGAAGAAACGGCAGTTTTTCAAGAGAGACGATGATTTGAAGGTTTTCACTTTCAGTACCTGCCCTAGCTACAGGGTTGCCATTACGCTCATGAAAAGCTACACAAATCTACAACTAAATAATACCAATATGTCCTAAAAATTTCGTAATGATTAAATATTTCTGTCAAAAGTTATCGCAATTTAAAAATTTTCAAGTTTTCCCGTTCTGTTTTTAGGCACCCAGCGCACACATGGGGTTAAAAAATTCCAAAACATTATCCGATTCACATGTAAAACACGTTCAAAATTTATTTCGTCAACTTTATTTTTGCAAAACTTATTTGTGTACGGAATAATAGGTATATTAAAAATATCACTAAAATGGCCGCCGGCACCAAAGGGTTAAAGATTATTAACTTTTTGTAAGACCTGGCACTATTCTGCATATACACCAATGTGTACACCAATTTCAGCTCAATCAGATGGCGCGTTCCTGAGATTTTTTCACTGAAATTTTTCGATGATATATATATATATATATATATATATATATATATATATATATATATATATATATATATATATATATAGAAATATGAATTTTTGGCCAAAGTGATTTTAATACTAATGTTCTTCTTCGAACATTAGTAAAAATGAATGAATTCAATTCAAAATTTATTGTACAAAAAAAGAGAACAATGAGAATAAAAATTAACATATACATTAATCAAATAACATATTTCAATCAATAAAAGAGTAAATATATGGTCCATGGTATATTATAGATGGAAGAATACATCGAAAACATATCAAAAATAATAATTAATTTAAAGAAAATCCCCCATAGGGTATACAAACCTGAAAGTATACTAGAAAAATTAAATCTCATAGAGGAGTATTATCAAAAGGTTCTTAGTCCAGACAGTAGTGAAGACCTATTAAGGATATTTCTTCAAAAGCATTCAGAGGCAAAAAAAATCCTAGAAGAAAAATTGGAGAGTACACAGAACGGAAAAATGAGTAACTTCAACATAGAACTTGCACTGAAAAACATCCCAGTCTTTAATGGAAACCCAAAAGAATTGGAAGCATTCCTTACAATAATAAGTTTGCTAAACAAAAACCTCAACGAAGATGGAAAAAAGAGCTTGTTAGATTTTACAAGGAGTGTAAAACTAGGAGCGAGTGTCAAGACGTAACTTTGCAACATAGAAATAAACGATTATAAGGAACTGGAAAAAGTACTAAAAAATAGATACAAGCATAGAAAAAGTCAACAACAAATACACAATCAATTATCCCAGCTACAGCAACGTGGAACAATAGAGAAATATAGCGAAAAGGTAGCAGAGCTTACTAACGAGCTAACAGCCATCCAAATAAACACATTAGGACAGAGCCCATCACCAGCTGAGAAAACAGCAATACAAACATCAAACGACTCATACGCTCTAACCATTTTCAAAAATGGGTTAAACGAAACGACCAAACCCACTATATTTGCAACTCAACCCAAAACATTCCTGGAAGCAATACAAATAGCAACAGACAAGGAATTAAGCTGTGAAACAGCAGAAAATGTCAAATATATAAGAAATTCAACAAATAAACAAATGAGTTATAGTGATCGGAATAGAGTAAGCAATAATATTTATCGAAACAACGAACATTATCACTAAAACAATGATAGAAATTACAACCATAATTATAGTTGAAGCTACAGCCAAAACAAATATGGAAATAATTTCCAGCCAAGAAACTACGAACCACACCAGAATTACAGTAAAAACAACAATAGAAACAATTACAACCCTAGACACAGAGAACCATTTCAGGCCAATAACTATAGTAGAAATAACAATAGAAATAACTTCAGAAAATTCGAAACGAGTAATCAGAGCCACAGACAAACTCAGCACTCAAACGATAGAAACAACAAAGGAAGTAATAGAAATTACTCTGAGAACAACAGGCAACAAAGAATAAATTTGGTGCAGGGAAACTTAACAACCCCGGAGGCTAGCGGCTGCGAACAATAAATGTTGAACCCGGGACCAAAACAAAAAGAATATACTTATTAAACAACCAGATGGAAAATTATGTCTCGATATATTGCGAAAACTCACAAAAATATTTAAAATTACTAGTAGACACGGGAGCAGATATATCACTGTGCAAACTGAATAAAATGCCAGAAGATAAATATATAAACGAAGACAAACGATGCCATTTTTCTGGGATAACTAGACAAGAGATTGAATCAATAGGCACGACCAATTTAGACTTAAAAATTGGGAAAAAAATGTACGCTTCCCATTCCAGATAGTAGAACCCAATTTCCCCATCTTAACGGACGGAATACTAGGGAGAGACTTTCTCGTACAAAACTTAGCAAAAATAGACTATGAAAATTATATTATAACCGTCAATATCGATGAAGAAGAGCATCTTTTACCGATTTCAACGAACTTTCAAATGAATGAATTAACGATACCCGCAAGGTGTGAATATATAATCCCAATCAATATTAACATTACAGAAGACAGTGTTATCCGCAATAAAGAGATCACTCAAGGAGTTTATATAGCCAGCTCAAAAATTCCAGCAAAAGGCATAAAACATGTAAGAATATTAAACACAAACGAAGAGGCCATCAATATAAAAAACCTGAAAATAGAAACGGAACCACTGAGCCAATATACAATGAATAAAGTCAAGAATTTAGCGTGCAAAAATGATGGCAATGAACGATTTCATAGCCTGTTAAAGCATATCGGCATTAATCACCTAAACGTGCAAGACCAAAAACAACTATTAGAAATAATCAGAAAATTTTAGAATATCTTTCACTTAGAAAATGAATCACTTACTGCAAATAATTTCTATAAGCAAAGTATACACGTCACAGATAAAACACCGACGTACGTTAAAAACTATAGACTGCCAGACAAACATATTGAAGAAATAAGCAAGCAAGTGAACAAGTTGCAAAATGATAATATAATTGAGAACTCAACCAGCCCGTACAACTCGCCTTTACTTCTGACACCAAAGAAGAGTGAGTCAGGTACAACACAGTGGAGATTAGTAGTAGATTTTAGGACACTGAATAAAAAGATCTTTAATGACAAATTCCCACTTAAAAGATTAGAAGATGTATTGGATCGACTTGGAAGAGCGCGATATTTTTCCACGTTAGACATGACAAGATCATTTCATCAAATCGAGCTAAAAAAAGAATCAAGACCTTTAACAGCGTTTTCAACAAACAAAGGACACTATTAATTCAAACGATTACCTTTTGGCCTATCTATATCGTCAAACAGCTTTCATGTTATGCTAACATTAGCATTGGCCGGATTAGATTCAGCAGCATTTCTATACGTTGACGACATAATCGTCTTTGGTTTCAGCCTCGCACATCACAACAAAAAATTGATAAAAATATTCGAAAGGCTAGAAAAGTATAGCCTCAAGCTCAACCCAGAAAAGTGTAATTTCCTACCAAGCGAAGTAGTGTACTTGGGGCACCTAATCACAAAAGACGGAATCCGCACAGATCCATCAAAGTTCAATGCTATCAAAAACTACCCGCTACCTACAAATGCAGACGAAGTTCGAAGATTTGTCGCGTTTGCCAACTATTACAGGAGTTTCATTCCAGACTTCGCCAAAATAACGAAATTGATTTATTAAAAAAACATGCAAAATTCTGCTGGACAAAACAATGCCAAGCAACGTTTGAGGAACTAAAAGAAAAACTAATAAAAGCTCCAATATTGCAATATCCCAATTTTAATAAACCATTCATAGTCACAACAGATGCATCCGACTATGCATTAGGTGCGGTAGTCTCACAAGGCAAAATAGGACAAGACCTTCCCATTTCGTACGCAAGTAGAACATTAGTAAAACACGAGTTGAACAAACCAATAATCGAGAAAGAACTATTAGCAATGCACTGTGCAATAAATTTTTTAAACCTCACTTATTCGGGAATAAGTTTACGGTCGTCACAGACCACATACCTCTTATATCCCTATTCACACATAAAAATCCGTCGTCAAAAATGACACGCATTAGAATAGATTTATGCGACTACGACTTTGACTTAGTTTATCGAAAGGGTAAAATGAATGTCAACGCAGATGCATTATCACGTATCAAAATAAATTCGGACATGCTAAAAGACATGATACCCAAACAAAAAAATACTAACAACCAGAAAATGCTAATAGTTACGAGAAACATGGCAAGAGACACCACAAACCCCAATCAACACACAAAAAACGAACAACTGCAACAAAATAATAAGCAACTTTACATATGGGACAGCGATTCAACAGCTGACACAAAAAATTTAGTCAATTTAAAATTCGAAATAGGAAATACCCCAAAAGAAATAATCGAACATAAACAAATCAGAATTAGATGCAGCGATAATCCATCACAATTAGTTTTGCTATTAGAGAAACTGACATCAGAAGCAAATAAGAACAATATAACAAAGATAAGTCTAAGTGAGACAGATAATATATTTAAAATACGATGTAAAGAAGAATTCAAGTACATGTTCAATAAGTTGCAACATAAATTAAAAACATAAAACAAGGGTACATTAAAGATTTTAATATTCAAACCCCCAAAAAGAATAATAGACAAAATTATACAATACAAATTGATAAATAATTACCATACAACCCCAATAGGAGGTCACCTGGGCGTCAGAAAAACATTACTAAAACTTAAACAAAAATATATATGGAAAGATATGAACAAAATGATAAAAACATACGTTAGAAACTGTGAAAGTTGTACAAGTAACAAACAAACAAGACATATAAAAGAAAAACAAACTATAACAAATACACCAACAGACACATTTGAAACCATCGTCATAGACACAGTGGGACCTCTCAGAATATCTAACAATTATAGATACATCCTTACAATGCAATGCGAGTTATCGAAATACGTCATTGCGCACCCAATAAAAGCAAAAGATGCTGAGACGATTGCAAAAACATTAATAGAACAATTAGTACTGAAACACGGTCTTTTTAAAACATTAAAATCAGACAGAGGGGCTGAATTCACTAATGAGCTTATGACAAACATACAGTCTGTCAAGAATGAGTTTACACATAGGAAAAAAATTCAATTTTTCATCTTTCTAATTATAAAATACTACTTTTTATTTATGTAAATGAATGTTTTCTTCTTAATTATAGTTATTTACATTATTTCCAACCGATATATACAAAAAAAAGTAAAACTTTAATGCAAAAAAAGAACGAAAAGACCAACGAAAACATTTATTGCAATTCTTGAAGTGTCAAGAAACTCTTTACACTAATTATTATTGTATTTAATATTTACATATTTACAGGATATTTAATATTATTTGGTATATTTAATATTTGGTATGGCCACCTTTGGCATCCACCACACATCGCAACCGATTTTTCATTGAATGAACCAACTTTTGCAGGTCATACGTGGTTGGTATTTTTTGCCATTCTTCGAGAATCGCAGTTTTTAAGGCATTTCGGTTTTTGGGTTGCCTTTTAGCGACTTGTTGTTTTAAGTAAGCCCATAAATTCTCAATGGGATTTAAGTCCGGACTCTTGGCTGGCGTATCCATCACTTTTCCGCAGTTGTATAAGGGCCACATTCGCACCATGGTCGCCTTATGTTTGGGATCGTTGTCCTGGTAAAGCTTAAAATTTGGTTTGCTGTTATGCATAAACCCGAATTTTTGCGCACTGCTTGCCAAATATGTTTTAAGGATATGCAAATATGGTTGGGCGTCCATGGTTGACTCGATGAATGCCAAGTCTCCTACTCCTCTGCATGAGAAGCACCCCAAATCATAACGGACAACTTACCAAATTTTACAGCCGGAATGATATTTCGATTTTCCAACGATGTTAAAGGCTTGCGCCACATTCTAGCCGGTCCATCATTATAGTACAACATCATTTTCGTCTCATCGCAGAATATGACGTCGTCCCAGAAGTCAACGGGTTGAAAAAGGTGAATCATAGCGAAAGAAAAACGCTTTTCGATGTTTAGTGTAGAAAACAGTGGTTTCTTTCGTGCAGCTCTTGATGAGAACTTATTTCGTAGGATGGCCTGTCATACTGTTTCATGGGAAACAGCAGCATCACACTCTTCCTTGAGTTCCCTAGCAAGTGTTCTGGTCGAAATCCAGGGGTTTTTATCAAGCTTCCTTATCATAAGGCGCTCTATACGTTTAGATATTTTTGGTTTTGAGCCACCTCCACACTTTGGCTCCAATCTATTCTCATTTTCAGCACGATTAATAACGTTATAGACTGCCATTCGTGCTACACAAAACATTTCCGACAGTTCCTGTGCACTTTTACCTAATTGGTGATTATAGTATATCATCTGAACTAACTCAAAGGATAATATTTTGCCTGGCATTTTAAAACACAATATCTCACTTATTTATGCGTATTAGCCAAAAATTAATCACACACTAATGATCAAATTTATAGAGCTTTACAATACAGACCAAAAATTATGGTAAATTTACCGTATCGTTGCAGTAATGCAAAAAATAAACTTTTGTGTAAAGAGTTTCTTGACACTTCAAGAATTGTAATAATTGTTTTCGTTCTTTTTTTGCATTGAAGTTGTACTTTTTTGTATATATCGGTTGGAAATAATGCAAATAACGATAATTAAGAAGAAAACAAAATTATTTACATAAACAAAAAGTAGTATTTTATAATTAGAAAGATGAAAAATTGAATTTTTTCCCTATGTGTAAACTCATTCTTGACAGACTGTATGTAAAATGCTAAAAATACAACAAATTTTCTCGACCCCATAGCACCACAAAACACTCGGAACAGTGGAACGTAGCCACAGAGTACTGAATGAGTACTTATTAAATTTCACTAAAGACTACGAATGGGATATATGGATCCAGTATTATACATTTGCATATAATACTACCCCACACGTAGACACAGAATACTCTCCGTATGAGCTCGTATATGGAAGACTACCCCATTTACCAGATGATTTACTAGAAAACAAGAAACCAATAAATAACATAGGCAACTACGTCGACGAATTAAAAACCAGACTAAGACACAGCATTAGTTTAGCACGAAGTATAATTGAAAAAGTAAAATTAAAGAGAAAGACAAAAGTAGATAATAAAATATATCCATCAAACTTTAAAGAAGGAGATTTTGTTTAAGTGAGAAATATAAATAGAAAGAATTTACAAAATACATACAATGGACCATATGAAGTATTAAAAAGACATGGTGTCAATTCTGAATTACTAGTTAAGGGAAAATGTAAAACATATCATAATAATTTGTTGAAACCATATACACCACAAACACAGTAAATCATGTACAAAAAAAAAATAAAAACATGTAAGAATTTTATTATTTCAAAAACATTATTATTAAATCACAAAATTCTCAAAAGTATGTACTTTAATTGATTGTGAGTTAAAACTGTACTTCACAATGCTGACAATGTGCCAAATCTTTCACCAAAGTGCTGGGGCAGGCTCACCGGCAGCTTTAACCAATTAAATAGTCTTGTGGGCTTTGGTTTGAGAAAGAGACTTTATTCATGCTAAAACGCTTCTTTTATACATAAATTTGGCTTACGTACTAGTTAAACAAAAATGCTAAGTCGGATGTATTTATATTGAACTACAATAAACTGCACACATGCATTTATAATTGAACTTTAATTGTAAGCGAATTATTGAGTGTCATCATGTTTACGGAAAGTGCGAAAAACGAGAAAAGCTTATGTTACAATGACTGAAAGGTTGTAAAGAGGTTTCTTGATTATGAAATTTGACTCCCAACATGTGAATTGTCGGTACATTGAATGACTAAGTGTACAATTGTTTTGTTTATAAGAAAATGAATGAGTAAGAATATGTTAACGTGTGTTTGAGTTTGTGAAGGTATGTATGTTATTCTACGATTACAATGAACTTGAACGAAAATAAGTATTTTATGATGACAATAAATGAATAATGAATTCTTAACATTCTGCCCCCCAAGAACCATTGGTTCTTCTAAAGTATGTCTAGTTTTAAGTGTGGGTGTTTGATGCCTCGTAGCATCTTGCGGTTGCTTTGGGGGCTGTAGAGGTCGTACTGTTGATTAGGTTGGTTTGTTTACGTTTTCTTTTCGGCTGTACGTTTCGTTGTTCTTGTCTTCACCTTGTTGCGGCACTGGGTTTTTGGGATGGTCATCCTTTGGAAGTAGACATATCTTTGCAAGTGATCGATCAAGGGTTCCAGTGGCTGTTTTGATTGTTACCACTCTGGCTAGGTTGTCCTTTCCTAGATGGATTGCGGTTACTCTGCCCATTGGCCAGTGGAGTGACGGCTGGTTTTCGTGTTTTATTAACACTAAATCTCCCACGTTTAATCGACGATTTTCGCTGAACCATTTACTTCTCTGCTGTAATTGTGTCAGATACTCTAGACTCCACCTTTGCCAGAATAGTCGTTTCATGCTTTGAATAATTTGCCACTTCTTTAAAAGGCTGTCTCCGGTGTTACCATCTGGAAGTTCAAACAAACTTTGACCGGTAAGGAAGTGGCCTGGGGTTAAAACTGCGAAATCGTTGGAATCACTGCTTATTGGAGTTAAGGGTCGTGAATTCATACACGCCTCGATCTGTGCGAGCAGTGTATACATTTCTTCAACGTTGAGAAGCGTGCAGCCGATGACCTTAAATAAATGGCGCTTCATCGATTTGACGGCGGCTTCCCAAATTCCACCAAAATGTGGGCTGCCAGGAGAAATGAACTTCCAATTAATGTTGTTGATCGCTAATGTTTCTTGTGCTTCTGAGATCATGTTTAGTACATCACGTCTTAGTGTTTTATCCGCACTGATAAAATTCGTTCCATTGTCGCTCATCAACGTGTGACACATGCCTCGTCTGGCGATAGATCGTCTTATGGCCGCAATACAAGTTTTTGCTGTTAGATCACTGGCTAGTTCTAGGTGCACTGCCTTTGTCGACAAGCATATGAATACGACTATGTACGCTTTCGTCGTTTTTGCTCCTCTCCCACTTTTTTTTTTTTTTTTTGGGAGCGGATGTCAAAAACCTTCAATAGGTATCTTGCGAACTAAACAAGATTATGTGAGATTCTTACTCACTAAAAAACGTCACCCGCCGGCCACGTAGGTCCGAGCCGGAACCGCTTTCGCATTACTTCAACTCGGCCGTGCTACTTCCACCCATCAGGTGTCCCATTGGCTTATTTCCGTTCTGTCAGGCTTTCTGGAGTCTATGAGACATCCTTCCTCTTTTTTTAAGCGCAATACCAGCTCCACATATGCTGACACAGCTGACCAGGCGTCTTCTGACTGTAGCATCATCTCCACGATTGACTCCGGTGTCACAGGGCCAATTGCAGAGAAAAGCATGTGTCGCTCTCTTCTGAAGCGGGCGCAATGGAAAAAGGTATGCAAAGCGTCATCACTTTCCTTAGCACAGTATTTACAGAACTCCGTCCTGACTTTCCCCATTCTGTGAAGGTATTTCCTGAAGTAGCCGTGGCCCGATAGGAACTGGCACAGGTAGAAGTTTATTTCACAGTGGTCGCGATTAAGCCAAGGTTTTAAGGCGCGAATTAGCCTAATCGTCCATGCTCCCTTCGAGCTCGTAGCCCAGCGCTCCTCCCAAAGCTCAAGCGTTCGCGCTCGTGCTTGAGCAACCAACATTTCTCTTCCCACTTCTGCTTTGTTCAGGAACACTTCCCTGCGTTCGTTCGCCAATAGGTCAATTGGGATTACTCCCGCTATCACTAACACGGCGTTTCCTGAAACTGTTATGTAGCTGCTTGCAATTCGCAGCGCTCCCCTACGCTGGACGCTCACCATCCTAGCTCGATACTTTTCAAACCTTAACGCAGTGGCCCATATCTCCGCTCCATACAGCAGCATTGAATAAGCCACTGCCATAAGGAGCTTACGTTTACTCGGACTAGGACCGCGAACGTTTGCCATGAGTCTCCCACGCGAGATGTCAGACAGTAGCGCCCTCTCGCATACTTTTCGGATGTGCTCCCCATTAGCCAGCTTCGAGTCCAATATCACTCCAAGATACTAAGCCGATTTCCTGGTCTCAAGTACTTCAGAGCCAACCGTCATGGGTATAAAGGTTGGTATTCTTCTCTTGGTCAGCATGACAATCTCAGTTTTCGCGATCGCCAGCTGGAGACCATGGCTTTCCATCCAGGCCTCGACCCTTCTCATTACTTGATTGAGTTTGAGTTGGGCGAGATGAGGATTTCAAGACGTGATGACAGCGGCTACATCATCAGCATAGCCCACCAAGAGCACGTCTTCCGGCATTTCGAGGCGTAAGAGACCATCATACGCAACATTCCATAGGTCTGGCCCGAGAATGGATCCTTGTGCTGCCCCAGCTGTAATGGTTTTGCGTACAGTTCCCTGATTCGTTTCATAGATCAAATGGCGATCTTTCAGGTAATCCCGTACCATTGCCAGCAAGTATTCCTCTATTTGAAAATGTCGCTGAAGAGAATCCAGTATGTCTGTCCATCTCGCCGAGTTAAAGGCGTTACGAACGTCCAGCGTTACCAAAAACACAATGGGTCTAGCCCGATGACAAGTGGCCTCTGCGCGATCTACTGTGCTAATTATTTCGCAGATGGGACTTATTGTTGAGTGGCCACTGCGAAATCCATGTCGGTTTTTCGAGAGGTCACCTGCTCTTCGTATAGCTACCTTAAGTCGAGGTTTCAGCAGCCCTTCCAAAAGTTTCCCCGCAGTGTCCAGCATGCAGAGAGGTCTTTACGCTGATGGTGTGTTAAGATCTCCCTTTCCCTTTGAAATTAGGGCAAGTCGCACCACTTTCCAGGGTGACGGAAAGACACCCGCTAGTAAACATTCATTGTACATGCGTAGTAATGTTGACGGGTGACATCCACTACCTTAAGGACTTCTACTGGAATATTGTCCGGGCCTGGGGCTTTTCGGTTCTTCATTCTGGCACTCGCGCTTCGTAGTTCTTCTTCAGTGAACAAAGGGATATCTTCCTGGCGGACTGTGTGGTTGTTCTCTGCTCTTACATCGTGCACTGGGAACAGTGAATCTACAATATTCCTCAGGACATCCGCCTCCATGGGTGGGTCGGACCCATGCGGCCCAGCCTACCCGATACTTTTTTGTAACCCTGGCCCCACGGGTCCCGGTCCACTTCTTCGCATAAAGTTTGCCACATTTGCCTTTTCCTCCGTTTTATAGCTATTCCCAGTTATTTTTTGCCTTTTTGTGGGTGGCGACAAGTAGCAACGCTTCCGGTCGTCCAATAGACCGCTGTGCTCTACGCCTGCATGCTAGAGCTCTTCGTCTTAGTTCCGCTATCTCCTCAGTCCACCAATAAGCGCTCTGTTTGCCCGGTAGTGACTTTCGAAGTGGCATCGACGCATTGCACGCTCGCCAAATTTCGCCCATGGTCGAATTTACAACCGTACCTATTTCCGCAGAGCCCATTGCTACCCCTGCTTGTCCTGCGCTGACTTCGTCAGTAAAGCTGTTGCCTAGTGACTCCAAAAGCTTCCTCCTATCCAACTTCGAAATATTCCACCCCAGTATTTTCCGTCTTAAGTTCTGAGGGGCCGGGCTTTCCTCCGACAGCCAGAAGGTAATATAGTTGTGGTCACTTCCAGTATACTCCTCCATCACCCTCCAATTCTTTGTCATCATGGACAACGTCTCCGAGACAAGAGTTATATCGGGAATGGACGCACCGAAGCCTGGTCTGCGGTAAGTTGGTGTTGAGCCCCTGTTCACCACGACCATACTCAGCCTGGACACCATTTCCATAATTAATCTCCCTCTTGTGTTTTGAGTCGGCATCCCCCATTCCAAGACTCTCGCGTTGAAGTCACCAGCTACTACCAGTTTGCCAGGAAGGTCCCGAAGAGCGTCTTCTAATGCTTCTATATTTCTACGAAATTCCATTATTGGGTCGTTCGGTGAAAAATAGCCGCTGACAAAACTGATGCCGCAGTTTTCAATCCAAACATATCCATCGCCGAGCCTCGCCGATCAACCCGGACTTTCCGAGTGTCTGCAACCCATAAAGCTGCATAGCCCAAAGTGTCTGAATACCATGTCTCTGGATTTCTCCTTCGGTATGGTTCGCTGATCATTGCGATTTGAGCTCTGGATTCTTGCATAAGCTGCGTGAGTAAATCGTCCGCAGTGCGGCATCTTTGCAGGTTCGAGTGTAGAACCCTCATCTACGCAGCAACTTCTTCTGCGCATCGAGCGCTTCTTGGAAAGCTTTGCATGTTCCTGATCCCAGAACATGCTTCACTTCTCCTGTTCTACCTTTGTCGTTGCACAGCAGGCAGAATGGCTCCGCCGAGCATACCTTTGCAACGTGTCCCACTTGTCCGCACTTGCAGCAGTTAGTGCTACGGTCTGGTCCTTTGCAATCTTTTTTGGTATGGTTGTATCCCATGCACTTGAAACAGCGCACAACTTCAGGTCGCTTCCTTACCCTAGCGTTAACCTAGCCAATTCTTATTCGTCCAGTATCAACTAGCTTCAAAGCTTTTGGTTCGTCCAGTTCAATGACGGCTTTCCTCTGTTCCCTTGTATTCGGGGGAAATAAGGTAACTTTAACGTTCTGAATCCCCTCTTCTCGAATCGCTGCTATCACTTCCTCTTCTGTCGTAAGACTGTCGAGGTCAAGTATCTCGATTTTGACTTTGGAGACGAGCCTTTTAACCTCTCCGAAACCCCCCACAGCTGCCTGGATTGCATCACCGAATTTCGAGATGTCTTCACACTTTGCCAGTGTCACAAGTACCCCACCGTCTGCCGTTTTTCTGATTTGGTGAACATGTGCCCCAACTTTGCTTGGACTTACCCCTGCCCGAATATGCTGAAGGACTTCTGCATAACTCTTCCCTTGGGTAGGCTTTATTACCACGGCTTCCTTTCTTGTCCTAGGCTATTTCGTTTTTTTTCGTCTCGGTTTTTTCAGGTTAAGCTCTGAATTTGACGCCAAGCTCTTGGTTGAACCAGAATTTGCCGCTTTATCTTGTCGGCCGTTACTTTTACGTGACTTTTTCAACACAGTCACCAATGTGTGCTGTTCGGTGGTGCCTACTACTTGTTAGGACTACCTTCAGGCGTTCTTGCCCGTTTTTGTGCTTTGGCTTGCACAGTGCATAGAGTTTCGGTAGTATCCTTTACTCCGTGCTCTCTAGGCTGGGCTCCCTCAAGTTGCCTCAGCTCTAGCTCAGCCTTCTTCCAATTTTCTCTGCAAGCTTCTACAACTTCCAGAGCCTCTTCGAGTTCAAGAAGACCGTCTTTCACCTGCCGCGATATATTTTTTTGCACTTGGGATGCAGCTGCTATTTTTTTAACTATTTCCCGGCACTTTCGCAGCATCTTTTCTTCTTGTGCCCTTTTTTCAGCAATATGGCTTCCCTTTGAAGAAGATCGTGCCGTCGTCGCTGGAGAGGTACCCACTACAACGCAGTGCCTGCGTATGTTTCTTTGGACCAAACACCGTTCCGCACGCGGAGTTTCTTCACCCACTTTATTTGTGGTGGCCGCGCTAACTACCACAGCAGAATTCAGGGCGCTAGATGTTTCAGACTGCCCCTGTTCTGTTCTTGCGGAGTTTTTTCCCACAGGTGGTGTTCTTTGCACCTTTGGTCTACCAATAAAAGGATTTACTTCCGTCGTCACTGGTGTGTTTCCGTCTGCTTCGTTCACTTCTGTCCCAGCGATCAACATACAGGAAGTTTTCAGACCGAAACAATCACAATCACGCTCAAGTAAAATTATTATTAAATTTGCAAATAAAACTGATAGAGATTCTTTCCTTGGCGGATACAAATCAGCTGTGAGAAGGCGAAATGACGGTGCAGGGCTTCCAGCTAATTTAATTCATAAAAGTTTAGACAACAGTAGAGTGTTCATAGGAGATCACTTAACTCCGTCAACAGCTGCGTTGCTCTACCAAGCAAAAACAAGTTTGCGGAGCTTTAAATTCACTTGGGGGAAATATGGAAAAGTGTTCGTTCACAAAACAGAAGGTGACAGACCCGTAATCATCAATTGCGCTGATGATATCAATGTAATTGGCCAGCTTTAGGCTTTCTATTTCTAGTTTTGTTTATTTTTTGCTTTTGATAGCTTTTTTCTTTTGTTTGAATTTTTTTCTGTTTTTCTTTATTTAAATGGATGTATTAATCGATAATTTTGAAATCGAAAATAGTAGCAATCCATGTACATCGATCTTTGCTGATATAGGGGAGTTTCATAAGTTTACCTATAGTAACAACAGACTTACATTTAGAATACTTCACATGAATATCAGAAGTATTGCTAGAAACTTTGACGAGCTACTTTGGACAATGAATAGTATGTTATATGTTTTCGATGTCATCGTTTTAACGGAAACATGGCTTCCGAATGCTATTGGCTTTGATATAAATGGGTACTACAGCATAGTCAAACCAAATTTATTTAATAAATGTGACGGGTTGCTTGTTTATATTAAAAATGATTACTCTGTCAACCAAATAGATGTCATGTTTGACCATGCTAACTCGTTGCACTTCACTTTATCATTACCCAACAGTTCAAACTTACTTATTTCCTGTTTTTACCGTTCTCCAAGTCTTGAGCCCAGTAGCTTCATCCAAGCTTTGGATGTATATTTGGAAACTTTTAAAAACCATAACCACCATATAATAATCGGGGATATTAATATAAACATATATGGTAGTAAAATCTCTTGCATTGCACAAGATTACCTCAATGTTTTAGGTAAATTTGGTTTCAACAAACATCTCCACGGTATTACTCGAGCAAACAGTGGGTCATGTATTGACCACGTATTTTTCAAAGAAACTAGCAACCTCATTTTTGAACCAGCTATTCTTCAAACCCATATTACTGATCACTACTGTATTATAGCCGAACTGACCTATAAAAATTTCAAAACAGCTAATAGCAATAATAAAACGGTTCAAGTAACAAAGATCAATTATGATATTTTAGTTGAAAGAGCCCAACAGTTCGACTGGAATGTGGTATGTAATATCAAATGCCCCGATGAGGCGGTAAATAGTCTTTTAAGTTTTGTAAACGATCTTGTAGACAAATCAGCTACTATATCTGAGTATACGCTTAGGAAAAAAATGATTCCGTTGAAACCTTGGTGCACCAAAGGAATTGTTGTGTCAATACGTCATAAAAGCCGAATTGCAAAGATGTTGACTAATCAACCGTTTAACCTGGAACTGAAGCGTAGATTCAAAATTTTTTCGAAATATCCTTAACAAAACAATTAAACAAGCGAAATCAAATTATTACATGTCAAAAACTAATAAATACAAAAGCGACCCGAAAAAATTATGGGAAATGATTAACGAGATAATAGCGAAGAATAAAAAAGAGAATCAATCCATAACGGAAATCTTAGCTAGAGACGGAACTTTGTTGAAATCTGGCAGTGATATTGCTAACGAATTCAACTACTACTTTTCAACAATTGGTGAAAGTATATCCAATTCGGTCCCTCAAACTACTCTACCTCCACCTCCAATAGCAGACCGGCTCGAGCCATTTGATTTCAAAGCAATAACCAAGGAAGAAATACTGTATCATATTAATTCTATGAATGAGAATAAATCACCTGGAGAAGATTTAATAACCGCTAAAGTGATTAAAAAATCAGCAGGAACAATTTTAACACCTCTTCAACATATCTATAATGCCTGCCTACAGGCTGGTCAGTTTCCGGACCGTTTCAAAACAGCTGTCGTTATTCCAATTTTCAAAACACAGGACAAAAAGTATCTGAATAACTACAGACCGAAATCATTGATTTCAATTTTGGCTAAAATCTTTGAGAAGTGCCTAAAGGCTAGACTTGGTGAACTCCTAGCTGTGCGCCATAAAATTGCACCAAACCAATTTGGTTTTCGTGAGGGTACTAGTACTGTCGACGCTCTTTACTGTGTAACCAACTTTATTAACCAATCTATCGACAATAATGATAAAACAATCGCAGTTTTTCTAGACCTAAAAAAGGCTTTTGATACTGTCAACCATTCTATATTGCTACGTAAAATTCGGGAACTTGGGCTCTCGGATAATGTATACAGTCTTTTCCATTCTTATATCTATGGTCGTAAACAAAAAGTTAAAATAGGGCCAGATGTCAGCGGTACTTTGGAGCTTAAATGCGGTATTCCTCAAGGATCTGTACTTGGCCCAATTCTTTTCAACTTATACATAAATGATCTTTGTAACCTACATTTGAATAATCCAGACTTTAATGGCCAGATAATTGCATACGCGGTTGACACTGTTTTAATCTTTAGGGGTAGTACTTGGAATAGGGTCTTCTTTCAAGCAAATAAAGGCTGTCAAACAATTTAAAACTGGCTAAGCGCACATAAACTTGTGTTAAACATCGAAAAAACTTGTTTTTTAGCATTCGGGTCCAAAAATAATTTGAGTGATCTGAATTTAAATATTTCGATAAATAATGCTAAGATAAAGCAGCTCAAAGAAATAAATTATTTAGGCGTTATAATTGACGAAGATCTCAGCTGGAAAAGCCACATACAAAATATCATACGTAAGGTACGTCGAACACTTTATGCGTTTATGAGGCTTAGATATAACACCAATCTTAACACAATAAAGCTAGTTTATTTTGCAATCGCTCAGAGTGTCATCCAGTACGCTATCATTGTTTGGGGTGCAGCGCTTTCATCCCATACTGCCCCTCTACAAAGTTTGCAGAGTAAAATTGTTAAGATATGTTTGAAAAAATCAATATTCTCATCAACAACTAAAGCATACGAGGAATTTTGTGTAATGAATATTCGTCAGCTTTACTTATATGCGGCTTTAAAATTTATGTACCTGAACGTCAGCCATTTCAATATCCATACTACCGGCTACCGAACAAGAAGGCAATTGACAATTCCCATCTTAACAACTCGATGTAGAAAATCTAAAACCGCGAGGCACCTAAGTGTCTTAGGACCTAAACTGTACAACAAACTCCCCCAAGAGATAAAACTTTTGCTAAATGATCTTAATTTCAAGTCAATTTTAAAACGGTTTGTTCAAAGTGGAAGCCAATGCTTCGATTCTGTGTTTAACTTTTAAACCATTAAGAATTAAAGTATTCATTCTAGTCTTAATGTTTTCGTTTCGCCTTACACTTTTTATGCTATCTTCTCCCTTTGTCAGCATTTCGATATAATGCATTTTCCGTTTGTCCAATTTTAGTTTTTAGTTCTTAGTTTTTAATTCAAGCTTATATTGTTTTTTTTTTTATTTTGAATTATAATTTTAATTTGAATTTTATGTAAATGTTTATTATAGTTGATCACAGCTTCTCATATATTTGAATGCAGTAGTTCGTATTAGGTCCCCGCACTCGCGCACAAGTACTCTTACTTTTGCGAGGAGCGAGCTATGTATGTCTCATATTGAATATTTGTATCATGTTTGTAAAATGAATAGCTGCAATAAATTATATTATTACTTTATCGTCATTACTATTATGTTTATTGTTGATCATGTCTTATGGGTCCCCCCTCAGAGCCGCTATCTAGGCCCGGATGGACAGTCGCCTTAATGATCCCGTGGTTATCTAATGCAAGCAGGGAGGCCACGCGAGGTTTGCGAGGCGCCCTTATGGGGTCACCTGCGCAGAGCCAGATCAGCGCTAATCAGGAGTGCAACTCAACTGAACCTGTCCCGCCAACTCAACAGCGCGAACTTCGAACGTACTCTGAGGCCTGCCAAGGTTTTAACAGGACGGAGGTGGTGTGATATTAACCTGGAGCCGTTGGCACTCGTATGTCACTCCGGTGTTACTAGGTCCAGAATACCATAGCCACCAGCCCAATTGCATCAATTCCAAATCATTAGTCGAGATCTTTGTCCGTGTAAAGTAAACCATTTTGTGCCAATGTAGAAACATCATATCTGCATCGCTGCCCTGGTGGCGGCAGTGCCACGACGCATCAATGGTGAGCAGGGGAGCTTGATTACCGCAGCCGTCAAATAATGCTGGAAACATTACCTGGGGCCCAGCTGCGCTGATCTTCAGGATCATGAGATCAAGCTTTCATGGCATGGTTTTGGTCCAAGGCTGCTTATTCGTATGAACAATATTTGGCCATCTAGTCGCAGTCACGTACACAGTTAGATGTACCAGTGGTGTCATCTTATATCGCAGCGACCACACAGTTAAACCGCACTTCGCACTTAATAACCCTCCGAAGCCGTCATACCACTGTGGGCTGCCCCTATCCGCCACCTGGGGACGCGTCCAGTAGCAGACCAGCAAACTGCCCTGGAGCTCCTCTCCCACTGCTTCATTTTATAGTAATAGGACCAGCATAATCAATGCCACTTTGTGCAAAGGGCTTTCTGGGATTGACGCGTTCACTAGGAAGCTGACCCATCAACTGCTGTTCAGGTTTGGCTGTTGTTTTGAAGCACCTCACGCATTTTCTGGTTACCGTTTTGACTGCCATTAAGTCATTGATAATCCAGTTATTTTCCCGAATTGTGGCGTGCACTAACTGAGCTCCCCCATGTAGCGTTGAATGATGATAATGTTTTATAATTAAATTTGCTAAATGACCTCGGGGTAGTATGATTGGGTGTTTTTTGTCTGGGTCGCTAGAACTGTGCTGAAGTCTCCCAATCATCCTCGTTAGCTGATTTGAGTCGATGAATGGTGTCAAACGTATCAAAGAGCTTGATTTGGGCAATGGATGCCTCTTTGTTAATGATTTTATTTTGTTTGGAAAGGTTTCTCTTTGCACCAATCGCACACATACTAATTCGGCATCACATAGCTCTTCAGCACTCAGAAAAGAGGTGGTTGGGCGATTCTTCCATCTCCTGCAATATGCTATAACTCTTACTAGCTTTGATAGGGAAGAAAACTTTCCAATTAAGTCGATTTTTTCGTGCTCCTTTGAGGTCGTAAAACACGCAATAGTTTTCGATCGCAATTCTATGTTGACTGCTGCTTTGTTCTCGCAGCCTTTACTTCTTGGCCACTTGGAAGAATCTTCTCGTAGCCATGCTGGACCTTTCCACCAAAATTTATTTTCTAGTAAATATTGAGGGAGGCTTCCTCGGGAGGCAATGTCTGCTGGGTTTGTGGTGCTTGGCACGTGTTCCCATTGCTTGAGGTCGGAGTCATTCTGTATTTGGCTAACACGATTGGCCACAAAGGTTTTCCATTTGACAGGTTGATTTTGAATCCACTGTAATACTATTGTAGAATTGGCCCAGTAATTTGGTGTGACGTGAGACCAACAGTGCGCTTCCAGGGTTGCCTTCATTGGCTGTGTTAATAAGACTGCCCCACAAAGCTCCAGACGTGGAATGGACAATATTTTTAAAGGTGCCACCTTTGATTTTGATGTTAAGAGTCGTGTAGCTATGCCACCGTTCGAATGTTGAATACGAGCGTATATAACGGCGGCATATGCTGATTCCGATGCATCGCAAAACACATGCACTTCGAGAATCTCATTCTTGCTATAACCTAGCGAACGTGGAATTGAAAGCTGTTGCAATAGCTCGAGTTGATTTCTGAGGCTCCTCCCTTTGATTTCCAGTTCGTTGTCTATGGGTTCATCCCAGCCCATTTTCTTTAACCATAATTGTTGCATGATGATTTTCCCTAGTATAATGCAAGGTTGAACCCAGCCAATTGGATCAAACAATTGGGAAGTTTCTGACAGAATCTGCCTTTTTGTAATAAGGGTATCTTTGTTCCCTTGCAAGCACACTTTAAATGTGAATGTATCCTTTGCTGGATTCCACTGAAGTCCTAATGCCTTGATGTTGTCAGTCAATGTTAATTTTAATGGTATCTGTGTTTCTCTGGCTGCAGGACAAATTGTTTCTAGTAGAGATTTGCAGTCCACTTCCTTAGATGAAATCCACCTTTGTGTAGTACTGTTATTAGGTCTTGCTGTAGCTGTTTGACTTCCTGAAGAGAATCACCACCTGTAAAGACTTCGTCTACGTAAAATTCTTGTTTTATTGTTTCACAAGCCCTCGGGTAGTAAAGGCTTTCGTCCTCTGCCAATTTGTGTAGGGTCTGAATTGCCAAAAAGGGAGCACTAGCTGTTCCGTAGGTGAATGTGTTCAGTCTAGAATGTTTTATGGCATCAGATGGGTGATTTTGCCAGAGTATTTTTTGGTAGTCTCCATCGTCTTCGTGGACTAAAATTTGTCTGTACATTTTTTCCGTATCAGCTGCTATCACGTATTTTAAAGTTCTCCACTTCATTATAATCGTTGCTAGGTTGTTTTGTATGCTTGAGCCTACTAGCAACACATCGTTGAGGAGTAAATTTCCTTTGGGCTGACTTCTGTCATGTGGCCTAGATCGATATATTCTTGGATGAACGCGGTGTATTGGCTTCTCAGTTCCTTGTTACCCATTTATCGTCTTTCAAGACGTGAAAATTGAATATGTGCAGCCTTTTGAGAGTCTGGTAGCGCTTTGGTCGGTTCACCCTCCGTTTTGAATGGAAGTCTGACCACGTATCTAGCTGACTTCTCTCGTCGAGTGGTTCTTCGGTACCAGTTTACGGCTGCTTCTTCCTCCTTTGTCATATGATTGACTGTTGGGACTTCCTCGAGTTACCCCCTTTCATATTTTTTTCAACAGATCATTTTCATCTGGAGTTTTCCTATCCTGTTGGAAACTATCATATGTCACACCCATTTTCAAAAATGGTGATAGACGCTGTATCGGAAATTATAGGGGCATTGCCATCCTATCTTCTATTCCGAAACTTTTTGAAAAGATTGTCTACGATAAACTTTCTCTACTTGTTGAAACCCGTCTGAACGAGCAACAACATGGTTTTAGAAAAGGTCGCTCAACTACCACAAATTTGACAGTCCTAATCTCAGACGTCCTATGTAAAATGGAGAAAGGATATCGAATTGACGCAGTCTATACAGACTTTAGTAAAGCTTTTGACAGAGTTGACCACCTTACCTTAATTCTAAAGCTACTGAAATTCGGACTTGGTGCATCTTTGCTTAGCTGGCTGACTTCTTACCTTCGAAATCGCACTCAGCTGGTAAAATTTCAAGGACTACTATCGAAAAATATTTCTGCTACCTCTGGTGTACCACAAGGTAGCCATCTTGCCCCACTTCTTTTTAATATATTTATTTCTGACCTATCTGACGTCCTATCATATATACCTCATCTACTTTATGCCGATGATCTCAAAGTATATCATGCCATTAACTCTAAATCCGATGCACTCTTTCTCCAATCCAAACTTGATCCTCGGGAATAATTTATTAGCTCGAGAAGATTGTCTACGGTAAACTTTCTCTACTTGTTGAAACCCGTCTGAACGAGCAACAACATGGTTTTAGAAAAGGTCGCTCAACTACCACAAATTTGACAGTCCTAATCTCAGACGTCCTATGTAAAATGGAGAAAGGATATCGAATTGACGCAGTCTATACAGACTTTAGTAAAGCTTTTGACAGAGTTGACCACCTTACCTTAATTCTAAAGCTACTGAAATTCGGACTTGGTGCATCTTTGCTTAGCTGGCTGACTTCTTACCTTCGAAATCGCACTCAGCTGGTAAAATTTCAAGGACTCTTATCGAAAAATATTTCTGCTACCTCTGGTGTACCACAAGGTAGCCATCTTGCCCCACTTCTTTTTAATATATTTATTTCTGACCTATCTGACGTCCTATCATATATACCTCATCTACTTTATGCCGATGATCTCAAAGTATATCATACCATTAACTCTAAATCCGATCCACTCTTTCTCCAATCCAAACTTGATCCTCGGGAATAATTTATTAGCTCGAGTTGATAACGTTGTTGAACTTAGTGTTGTCTTGGATGAGCGACTCCGCTTCACCTTGCATTATGATAAAATACTTTCCCGTGCAAGCAAACAGCTAGGCTTCATCAAAAGACGTGCCAAGGAGTTTCGTAACCTATGGGTCACAAGATCCTTATACATCTCACTTGTGCGCCCCATTCTCGAATATGCTTCCATTTGCTGGAATCCTGCTTTTGAAACCCACAGTAGCAGACTCGAGTCCGTTCAAAAGCAATTCATACTTTTTGCATTGAGAGAACTATACAATCCTTACAATTTTAATGTCCTTCCTCCTTATGAGTTTCGACTGGGTCATCTAAACTTACTAACACTTGCATCCAGAAGAATGATGATTTCGGCCTGCTTCACATTCGACGTCATTAGAGGCGTCATCAAAGTTGAATTCCTGAATAGCAAAATGGTGTTGAATAATCCTGTAAGAAACACCAGGTCCACTCGTTTACTTAAGGAATATCCACACTCCACTACTTACGCAGCTAATGAGCTGATAAATATTTGCTGCAGGATATTCAATAGCATAACTAATCTGTATTCTCCAACAGTCTCAAATTTATCCTTCAAATCCTCCCTTTTCAAAGCCATCCGCAACACTTTATCCTAAGCTATATGTCAATGTTTTATTTATTTCTTATTTATTAATTTATTATTGATTTCTTTTGTTAGTAATTTTATTTAATTTTTCGTCTTGTTTCTATGTACTGATTTTATTTCCAACTTGCTTTTAATTTAACATGTACCTTGCTTGGTTAATAAAATAAAATAAAATAAGGAAAGTTGCCGATGTTTTGACATGCGACACTACTGAAAAGTATGAAACGCTTAAAAATGCTTTGATCGAACGGTTGAGTGATTCGCGAAATCTTGAGTTTCATCAACTTCTCGAGGGCCTCCAGCTAAGTGACAGCAAGCCTTCAGAATTCCTTCGAGAAATGAGGAGACTGGCAAAATCATCAATCTGAGATGATATCTTAAAAAAAGCTCTAGCGCACCTGAACCGCTAGAAACTAATTTTCGAAGAAATTGTCTTTGAGTGACAAAAAAACTCTAGCGCATCTGAACCGCTAGAAACACTAATGTTCGAAGAACAGTAGAAGAATCGTGCAGGTTTTGAGTGCATATTCCACCACATGAGCTGCTTATTACGGCCAAACTGTTTCAAATGCCACGTTTTACTTTGGTCTCAAGAATGCATTATAACTCATATGGTAGAAGGTTTCAGATATTACCACTGGCATGGCTTTCAAATTTTATGAAAGAAAAACACTTGTTAATTATATTCGTTATCAGTTGCTTATTTCACCAAACTTTGAAAGCAGCATCTCATATAACATCAATGAAGAAAATGCTCAGTGCCTGCAGCACTGTTACTGAAGTTGGTGTTTACTAACTTTAGGAATTGAAACATTGGTTATTTATTTTCATTGTAAATGTTTCCGGTATGAATACTAACTGTAAACATTTATTGAGACAAAAGTAGCACAACCGACTCGTGCTGGCAACCTTCTGCCAGTATCAAAGCCAAGAATAAATCACATCTGCTTCACGTTGTTATATTACATTCGAAGTTCTAGGAGCATAAAGAAATTTAGGGTTACCTACAGGAAGTTTTTTTAAATAATCGAAAGCTTAATATTTGCTGTTTATTGTCACTACAATATCATTACCAATTGAAAATTCTACGATAAAACCGCTTAATAAAGATATTGCAAACAAACACAAAACCAACAATACCTGGCAACCCTATCGTGGCTTTTCAACCAAATTCTGCCTGAATAATGCTTAAAATAGGCTCCATTAATTGTATGAAATTCGTATTGATTTCATGACTGCACTGGCAGCTATAGGGCAAAAAGTTTTATTTTCCTGAGCGAATTCTCAAAACCAAAGACACAAAAATTACCATAGCTGGCAGCACCAATCGATTTTTTCAACCAAATTTCTATCAAACAGAGTTTAGAGTAAGGTGCAGCTACTGTGTCAATTTCATGAAAATCTGATTACTAATTCACATTTCATAGGGCAAAAAGCAGTTTTGTTTCTTTGTAATTATTCAAGATGGCACCACTGGCACAGAGTTGCCCCCCATTCGAAATCGCTTCTATCAGACCTGGTTCTACTTAAGTTCAATGCATTCTGTAAATTTCAATGGTATCTGATTATTGGTTCGTGAATTCCCGTGAACAGAAGTTTTTGATGCTAAAAATATAGGTTAACTGGGAGAGGGTTACCGTTCTTGTCCGACATGAGATTTCCAAAGTTTTACTTTGAACATGTAAATAAAGCATAAGATTTGTATACAGATTGGTTTTATTGTAAGAAACGGACATTTTTAGGATATTCGATGATTTGAATGTTTTCACTTCCAAATTTTTATTTTTTCAAATTTAAGACACCAAAATTATCATAGCTGGCAGCTCCAACCGAATTTTTCAACCAAATTTCTACCGAACGTGGTTTAAAATAAGGTCCAGCTATGGTGTGAATTTCGTCAAAATCGAACGATTCAATAAGAATTTATAGGGCTAAAAACAGTTATCTTTTTTAGTGATTTTTCAAGATGGCACCACTGGCACAGAATCACCCGCATTTCAAAATTACTTCTATCAGACTTGCTCCTATATAGGGCCAATACATTCTGCAAATTTCAATCAATTCTGCTCATCGAATCGTGAGTTTCCGTGAACAGAAGTTTTTGATGCTAAAAATATAGGTAAATTGGGCAAGGGTTACCAGGCGTGCCCGTTATACCATATCAAATTTTATTTTTTGTCTATGTAAACAAAGCACGAAAATTACATATGAAAGGCTTTTTTTTGAAAAAGCGGCAGTTTTTCAAGAGAGACGATAACTTGGAAGTTTTCACTTTCAGTGCTTGCCCTAGCTTCAGGGTTGTCAGCACGCTCATCAAAAGCTAGACAAATTTACAACTAAATAATACCAAATTAATCTGAAAACTTGGTAATGATTGAATAGCTTTGTCAAAAGTTATCGCAATTTAAAAATTTTTAATTTTTCCCGATCTCTTTTTAGGCACCCAGCGCACACATGGGGTTAAAAAATTCCAAAACATTATCCGATTCACATGTAAAACACGTTTTAAATTTATCTTGTCAACTTCATTTTTGCAAAACTTATTTGTGTACGGAATAATAGGTATATTAAAAATATCACTAAAATGGTCGCCGGCGCCAAAGGGTTAAAGATTTTTAACTTTTTCTGAGACCTGGCACTATTCTGCATATACACCAATGTGTTCTGAAAATTTCAGCTCAATCGGATGGCGCGTTCCTGAAAGTTTTTCACTGAAAGTTTTTGATGATATATATATATATATATATATATATATATATATATATATATATATATATATATATATATATATATATATATATATATATATATATATAAATATATATAGAAATATGAATTTTTGGCCAAAGTGATTTTAATACTAATGTTCTTCTTCGAACATTAGTAAAAAGTGTGGAAAGACGTAATACACTGTTTTGTAGAGTCATATCAACCATTCCTTATCCAAAGCAACAAAACTCAACTATAACACAAATGATGAAAATGTTCAGTGCTTGTAACACTTTCCGAACGAAGCAGCAAAAAGTTTACCATAACAAGCTCATACTTAAATCAACTTATCCTTTGAATTTCGTTCTCATCGCAGGATTTCGTCGAAAGTTTCAGCGGTTAAACGTTGTTTGAGGCTGCCATCCGAAAAATGTTCATAACTCGGAAAATTTAAAAATTGATTCCTTATTTTTATTGCATATGCTTTGCATATGAGAACGTAATATGTAGCAGCTGTTGGTGCAATATTAACGGAAATGGCACATTGCTGGTTAGCCTGTGTCAGCAGCAAAGCAAAATACATGCCAAATCTGCTTCACGTTAAGTTAAACCCAACCAGTAAATTTCATTTCGATTGAATCACTGCGCTTGAAGGTATACGGCTGAACAGAATTTTAGGGTTACCACCCTCAAAACTTTTCAAATTTTTAAAACGTTAATATTTGTTGTTAATTTTCATTGCCGGGTCATTCTCAATTGGAAATCTAATCACATAATTGCTCAGTAAAGAAATTCCACAAAATTACAAAAATGGTCATAGCTGGCAGCTCTTTCATGATTTTTGTACGAAATTCCTACGACATTTACTTCACATTAAGGTCCATTTACTGCATGAACTTCGCTTTGATTTCATGACTGGACCGGAAGTTATAGGGGAAAAAGCTTTATTTTGCTGAGCAAATTTGCAAGATTTATGAGACAAAAATCACCACAGCTGCCAGCCTTATACTAATTTTTCAACCAAATTTTCACCAAATGATACATTAAGTAACATCCAAGTATTGTGTAAATTTTGTTAAAATCTGATGGCAGGTTAAGGAAGTTATGTTCCAAGAAGATGTTTTTTTTCTCAGTAGTTTTTCAAGATGGAACCACTGCCACAGGGTTGCCCGCATTTCAAAATCACTTCTATCAAACCTGGTCCTAGCTAATACAAACATGTCCTGTAAATTTCATTATGATCGGATTATCCGGTCGTCAGTTCTCGTGAACAGAACTTTCGAGTGCTGAAAATGGAGGTAATTTGGTGATGCGTTGCCGTTCTTATGCAAATCGTAATTTTGAATATTTTATCTTAAGATGAAGAACAAAGGATAAAATTTATCAAAGATTTTAAATTTTTGTCAAAAATCAAAAAATTTTCAGGAAGGTCAATGATTTGAAGGATTTTTTTTCAGCAGCCTACCACAGCTACAGGGTTACCCGCTTTATGCTGAAAATCTACATATGCCATATTTTAGTCAACAGCAATACGCTCTGTAATTTTCACGATGGTCGATTGGTTTTCTTTCAAGTAATGACAAATCAAAATTTGAAAAAAATTCCTTGCCTACTTTTAGGCACCCTGCACCCACGCACGGCTCAAAATTTCCAATTCTTTACCATTGACAAGCTAAGAACATAATTAGTTTTCATTCCCAATACTTTTCTTGAACAAAAATTTACACTGCTTGGAAATATAGGAGTTCCTCAAAATTAATTAAAACGCTCGCCGCCGCCAAAAAGTTTAGGATATCTGAATTTTAGAAAGTCATGGACCTACCTACTATATACATCTACGTTCTCCGAAAATTTCAGCTCAATCGGATCGGCCACTCCAGAGACTATCTCCCTTAATCATTTTGCTGATATATATATATATATATATATATATATATATATATATATATATATATATATATATATATATATATATATATATATATATTATATATATATATATATATATATATATATATATATATATATATATATATATATATATATATATATATATATATATATATATATATATATATATATATATATATATAGAGAAATATGAATTCTCGGCGAAACGAGTTTTATACATTGATATAAAAGTATAGAGGATATGGGCATAGCAAAATTTATGTTGCCATTTTTTGGATTGTTTGATAGTTGTAGTGAATACATGCAAGGGGCTTAAAAATACAAAGATGTAGTGATTACACGATTTCGTATAATGAAAGGGGCAAATTTATTTTAGATATATTAAAACGGTGTTTAGATTTAAGTGGAAGGATTTAATAGTAAAATACATTCACAATATCTACGAAAGGTAAGTGATGAAATACAAAACATTTGGCTGTCAAAGCTTGTGAATAATTGCACGGGAAAATTTTATTTATTAACATTTGTGATGCATTCAAATAGAAGAAATTAAATCGATGATTTGAATAGATTTCTGAATTTTATGCCGAGAAAATGCAACACAAATCAGTGCGCGTTATAAACCAATGTTATTGATGATAATAATAACTACCGTTTAACTCATTTTAACTCATTTGTACATGCATAAGTTATATATATATATATATATATATATATATATATATATATATATATATATATATATATATATATATATATATATATATAAATATACATATATATATATATATATATATATATATATATATATATATATATATATATATATATATATATATATATACAGTCATTTCCACAAGACCGCATACCTCACAAAATAAAAACAAAATGTTACAAGTAAGAAATTTTATTTTTTATTGAAAGTAAATACAAAATACATTTTCGCAATTATATTGAATACCCGATCCAATCGCCGTCACTATTGATTATTGACTGGCATCTTCGGTGACAACCTTCGGCCAATTTTTCCGCGTAGTCTGTCGATAAGTTCTTCCAAATTTTTTGTTTGTTCGCCTTAAATGTGCTGCTCCTTTTATTTGCTTTCCTTGAAGCTTCTGCTTCATTAGTCCCCAAACATTTTCAATAGGATTGGCATCCGGCGCTTGCGAAGGCCAATCAAGTGCTTGAATGTTATTTTCTTCTTTCCAGCGTGTACACAACCGGCTTTTATGTTTCGGATCGTTATCTTCTTGTAGAAACCAATCGGTGTTGTCGTTGCCATATAGCATCCTAGCAGACTTCAATAATCCTTTCTTGTACAAAATGATCATCCTTTCAGCAGTAAGAATTCTGGTAAACGTTATTAATTTTCCGAAACCGCGTGTAGAAAAGCATCCATAAACATGGACCTTCACAGGGTGTTTAACGGTTCGGTTCACGACAGCTTCTCCTTTTTGTAACCACACTCGTCTCCTGAACGCATTTACAGCAAAACTTGATTCATCCGTAAAGATCACGTTATCTCAATCACGATCGATGTTTTCCTAAGCCCACTCTACACGTATTTGCTTGTGGTTTTCGGTAAGTAATGGTTTCAACAAGGCATAACTGGTTTTGATGTTTTCCTCTTGTAATCTTCGCCGAATCGTATTCAAAGACACGTAAATATTCTTCTTCGATAACATTTCCTTTGCCTGCACTAAGGTAACGAACGAATTTTTCTTAAAAATATCAATGATAGCCTTATCCTGGATTTTTGAAGTGCTTCGGGTTTACCCCTACCAGGTAGATCGTCTACATTTCCAGTATCTTTAAAACGCTTTATCCACTTATTCACAAACTGTGTCAAAACTTTCAGGTACTTTCCGGCCGATGCAGGTGTCATTTTTGGTCCTTTCAGATGACTTACTAAAAACACCGCTTCGAATCGGTTTTTGTAAATCGCACTCATTTCACTTCACGTCTTATCACTCGCCTACTTGAACTTATAATGACCAAATTTATACAATGCGAAAAAGAGGAAAAATGCAGGTAACTAAAAGTCCCCCACCACTCTTTGAGAAATGGTGCATTAAAAAGTTACAAAGTATATGCTCTTGTGGAAATGACTGTATATATATATATATATATATATATTTATATACATATATATATGTATATATATATATGGATATATATATATATATATATATATATATATATATATATATATAATATATATATATATATATATATATATATATATATATATATATATATATATATATAATATATATATATATATACATATATATATATATATATATATATATATATATACATATATATATATATATATATATATACATATATATATATATATATATAAATATATATATGTATATATATATATATATATATATATATATATATATATATATATATATATATATATATATATATATATATATATATGTATATATATATATATAATATATATATATATGTATATATATATATATATATATATATATATATATATATATATATATATATATATATATATATATATATACATACGAACATATATGCATTTTTATAAAATTAATCGTTAAATTCACAAATAGACATATGTTCAAATATATACATTGATATATATATACATACAAAGTATGTACAACTTTATTTGTACATGTGTATCATTATTTAACATACTCCATATACATTTATAAGAAAATTTGATGCAAAAATATATATTTATGAACCCCTTAGTTATTTCTATGAATTGCTGTTTTTGCGCTCCTACCGAGAGCTGGTTAGGATAGTTACTTTGAAACGAACGAAAACTCCTGCTCTTGTTATTGTTGTTTCCAATGCTACTATTGATATATAAATACATACTTGATAGAAGCACTAAGACGCAACTATTATCACAGTTTCACACCTCCCTCCTCTTTTCTAAACCGGGCTTGGGACCGGCTACGGCAGATTTACAGTGCTGTTTCTACTTTTAACTTTTCCTGGCTTCAAACGTTATTTTTTTTAAATTTTATTTATGTACCTGGGCATGTGCTGAAAACAGCCCCTTTCAGTTCTTAATTTAGTACCCGCTTTGACCTACTCAAAAGCTCGATATGTCACATTAGCTAAAATGTAAACAAACCGAGGTATGTTATTACTCTCGCGACGATTGCATAGCTAATCTTCACGCAAACGAAATAAACCGGCGTATTTGTTATTGAAACACTTCACGCATTCGTCATCAATAGTTTTATTGAAATAATACTAAACCGTTCACTCGTAAACTTTATTCGTTTTAACAATAACCAAACCGCACAACATGAAATCTGATTTGTCTAGCTATGTACAAATATTAACTTAATTAAACAATCACTCGGCACTGCCACTGATATGCATAAGGGACCGAATTCATCATTTTTTGGTACTTTTCTGAAAAAAAAAAATTTTTTTTTTTAATTTTTTTTTAAATTAATTTTTAATTTAAAAATTAATTAAATTAATTTAAATTTTAAATTAATGTCACATAACAGTGAGAATAAATTTTGCTCTATTTTTGACGTCTTACCTTTCCGAAGCTTCAACGCAATTTACAATTAAGCAATTATTTTACAATTTATTTTACAATTTATTTTACAATTATTTTACAGCAGGCCTCCCCAACAACACATTAACTTTTGAAAAACTCATTCTGCCACATAAAAATGGAAAAAAAATTTAAAATCGGAAAACAAATTATTTATTTTTAAATGCATTTTCCCATCTCAATTTTTGTGGAGTAACACTTTTTAACCCATTTCGAGCAGTTTTCATTAAAAAAATTAAAAAATATGGAGGGAAAAAAACAGAAAAGTACCAAAATTTATTCTCACTGTTATGTGACATTAATTAAATTAATTTAATTAATTTTTCAATTAAAAAATTAATTTTTAAATTAAAAAATTAATTTTTAAATGAAAAAATTAATTTAAAAAAAAATTAAAAAATTTTCTTTTTTTATACGTGTTTTTCCATCATAATTTTGGTTAATTACTACTTTCTAATCAATTTTAGAAGCATTGCAACAACAAAAAGTGAAAAAAAATGGGGGGGGGGGGGGGAATCAGAAAAGTACCCATTTTTTTTAATACACCACCCGATTACGATTTTTAATACATTTTATAAATGCGCGGCGTGAAGACATTCAATTTTATAAAAGTCGCGTTGACAGTCCCAGTTACTGGAACGATGCTGGAACACCTGGGAATGTCAGAACACTGCGTTTCTGGCAACAGTCACGTACAGTATACGTATATGCTATTCGCATATCCTCTATACTTTTAAATCAATGGTTTAATACTATTGTTCTTCGAACATTAGTAAAAATCGATGGCTAAAGAGAATGCCTGCTAGTGCACAATTGATTTTTTCAACCTGCAAAGGCACTCTAGACGAACTTGCGATAACTACAGATGCTGTCATGGAAAATATCAGCAGGTCGCAGCCACACGTCATGTCAACATCGACGATCAAAACTAATGACAACATTAACGAAAGGTTTGCTGCTATCGAGAAAAAGTTGGATCAACTTACAAAAACGGTTCAAAAAATGGACAAGAGAAGTAGATCACTTTCATCTAATACAGCACGACTCCTACAAACCAACGATGATGCAGACTCGAATAAGCTTTGCTACTACCGTCGTGTGTGGAGTACAAAAGCCAACAAATGTCAAACTCCATGTACTTTTGTTTCGTCATCGGAAAACTAATGGAGCTGTCGTCAGTTTCAAAAGTTGGCAACAGCAGCATTAGCAACAACAAAATCTGCAAAGAACTGCGAGTCTACATTTATGACAAAAGCAGTACATATTGTTACATAGATGATATCATAATTATGTCGGAATCTCCAGAGGAACATTTTGCACATCTGCGAAAAATATTATCCAGACTTTGACAACATGGACTAACAATAAATGTCAACAAGTGTCGATTCGACCAATCCAAAGTTAAGTTCCTGGACTAAACAATCAGCAGCAGAGGATGTAAGCCACCAAGTGGCCGAGTATCAGCCATCTTTAACTACAGAAAACCAGAAACTATCTGCGAACTTCGAAGATTTTTGGGACTTATCGACTATTATCGTCGTTGTATTCCTCATGCTGCTCAACATCAAGCACCGCTCAACGAGTTTTTGAGTGATTCGAAAAAAAATTAAACTCTAGCGCACCTGAACCGCTAGAAACACTAATGTTCGAAGAACAGTAGAAGAATCGTGTAGGTTTTGAGTGCATATTCCACCACATGTGCTGCTTATTACGACCAAACTGTTTCAAATGCCACGTTTTACTTTGGTCTCAAGAATGCATTATAAATCATATGGTGGAAGGTTTCAGATATTACCACTGGCATGAATTTCAACGTTTATGAGAGCAAAACACGTATTTATATTCGTTATCAGTTGCTTATTTCACATAATTTTGAAAGCAGCATCTCATATAACATCAATGAAGAAAATGCTCAGTGCCTGCAGCACTGTAACTGAAGTTGGTGTTTGGGGCTGCGATCCGAAAGATTTGCAGAACTTTGCGAATTGCAACATTGGTTATTTATTTTAATTGTAAATGTTTCCGGTATGAATACTAACTGTAAGCGTTTATTGATACAAAAGTAGCACAACCGACTCGTGCTGGCAACCTTCTGCCAGTATCAAAGCCAAGAATATATCACATCTGCTTCACGTTGTTATATAACATTCGAAGTTAAAGGAGTATAAAGAAATTTAGAGTTACCTGCAGCGAGTTTTTTCAAATAATCGAAAGCTTAATATTTGCTGTTTATTGTCACTACAATATCATTACCATTTGAAAATTCTACGATAAAACCGCTTAATAAAGATATTGCAATTAAACACAAAATCAACAATAGCTGGCATCGTGGCTTTTCAACCAAATTTGGCCTGAATAATGTTTATGACAAGCTTCATTAATTGTATGAAATTCGTATTGATTTCATGACTGCACTGGAAGTTATAGTGCAAAAAGTTTTATTTTCCTGAGCGAATTTTCAAAACCAAAGACACAAAAATTACCATACGTGGTAGCACCAATCAAATTTTTCAACCAAATTTCCACCAAACAGAGATTAGAGTTAGGTTTAGCTACTGTACCAATTTCATGAAAATCTGGTAATTTGTTCACATTTCATAGGGCAAAATGCAGTTTTTTTTCTTTGTAATTTTTCAAGATGGCACCACTAGCACAGACTTGCCCACAATTCAAAATCGCTTCTATCAAATCTGGTCTTACTTAAGTCCAATGCATTCTGATAATTTTAGCTGTATCTGATTATTGGTTCGTGAGTTTCCGTGAACATAAGTTTTTGATGCTAAAAATATAGGTTAACTGGGAGAGGGTTACCGTTCTTGTCCGACATGAAATTTCCAAAGTTTTATTTTGAACGTGTAGATAAAACATAAGATTTATATACAGATTGGTTTTATTGTAGAAACGGACATTTTTTTGAATATTCGATGGTTTGAATGTTTTCACTTCCAATTTTTTTTTTTTCAAAATGAACACACCAAAATTATCATAGCTGGCAGCTCCAACCGAATTTTTCGACCAAATTTCTACCAAACATGGTTTGAAGTAAGGTCCAGCAATTATGTGAGTTTTGTCCAAATCGAACGATTCAATCAGAATTTATAGGGCTAAAAACAGTTATCTTTTTTAGTGGTTTTTCAAGATGGCACCACTGGCACAGAATCGCCCGCATTTCAAAATCACTTCTATCAGACCTGGTCCTACTTAAGACCAATACATTCTGTGAATTTCAAATAATTCTGCTTATCGGATCGTGAGTTTCCGTGAACAGAAGTTTTTGATGCTAAAAATATAGGTCAATTGGGCAAGGGTTACCAGGCGTGCCCGTTATACCATATCTTTTTACTAATGTTCGAAGAAGAACATTAGTATTAAAATCACTTTGGCCAAAAATGCATATTTCTATATATATATATATATATATATATATATATATATATATATATATATATATATATATATATATATATATATATATATATATATATATATATATATATCATCAAAAAATTTCAGTGAAAAAATCTCAGGAACGCGCCATCCGATTGAGCTGAAATTTTCAGGACACATTGGTGTATATGCAGAATAGTGCCAGGTCTCAGAAAAAGTTAAAAATCTTTAACCCTTTGGCGCCGGCAGCCATTTTAGTGATATTTTTCTTATACCTATTATTCCGTACACAAATAAGTTTTGCAAAAATAAAGTTAACAAAATAAATTTCGAACGTGTTTTACATGTGAATCGGATAACTTTTTGGATTTTTTTAACCCCATGTGTGCGCTGGGTGCCTAAAAAGAGATCGGGAAAAATTGAAAATTTTTAAATTGCGATAACTTTTGACAGAGCTATTTAATCATTACCAAATTTTCAGAACATATTGGTATTATTTAGTTGTAAATTTTTGTAGCTTTTGATGAGCGTGCTGGCAACCCTGAAGCTAGGGCAAGCACTGAAAGTGAAAACTTTCAAATTATCGTTTCTCTTGAAAAAATGCCGTTTCTTCAAAAGAAAGCCACTCATATGTAAATCTCGTGCTTTGTTAACATAGGCAAAAAATAAAATTTGATATGGTATAACGGGCACGCCTGGTAACCCTTGCCCAATTTACCTATATTTTTAGCATCAAAAACTTCTGTTCACGGAAACTCACGATCCAATGAGCAGAATTAATTGAAACTTGCAGACTGTATTGGTCTTAACTAGGACAAGGTCTGATAGAAGTAATTTTGAAATGCAAGCGATTCTGTGCCAGTGGTGCCATCTTGAAAAATCACTAAAAAAGATAACTGTTTTTAGCCCTATAAATTCTGATTGAATCGTTCGATTTTGACGAAATTCACACAGTAATTGGACCTTTTTTTAAACCACGTTTGATAGAAATTTAGTTGAAAAATTCGGTTGGAGCTGCCAGCTATGATAATTTTGGTGTCTTAAATTTTAAGAAATAAAAATTTGCTAGTGAAAACATTCAAATCATCGAATATCCTAAAAATGTCCGTTTCTTACAATAAAACCAGTCTTTATACAAATCTTATGCTTTATCTACACGTTCAAAGGTAAACTTTGGAAATCTCATGTCGGACAAGAACGGTAACCCTCTCCCAGTTAACCCATATTTTTAGCATCAAAAACTTCTGTTCACGGGAATTCACGAACCAATAATCAGATACCATTGAAATTTACAGAATGCATTGAACTTAAGTAGAACCAGGTCTGATAGAAGCGATTTTGAATTGGGGGCAACTCTGTGCCAGTGGTGCCATCTTGAAAAATTACAAAGAAAAAAAAACTGCTTTTTGCCCTATGAAATGTGAATAGTAACCAGATTTTCATGAAATGGACGCAATAGCTGCACCTTACTCTAAGCTCTGTTTGGTAGAAATTTGGTTGAAAAATTCGATTGGTGCTGCCAGCCATGGTAATTTTGGTGTCTATGGTTTTGAGAATTCGCTCAGGAAAATAAAACTTTTTGCCCTATAGCTGCCAGTGCAGTCATGAAATCAATACGAATTTCATACAATTACTGGAACCTATTATAAGCATTATTCAGGCCAAATTTGGTTGAAAAGCCACGATAGGGTTGCCAGCTATTGTTGGTTTTGTGTTTAATTGCAATATCTTTATTAAGCGGTTTTATCGTAGAATTTTCAAATGGTAATGATATTGTAGTGACAATAAACAGCAAATATTAAGCTTTCGATTATTTGAAAAAACTCGGTGCAGGTAACCCTAAATTTCTTTATACACCTATAACTTCGAATGGAATATAACAACGTGAAGCAGATGTGATATATTCTTGGCTTTGATACTGGCAGAAGGTTGCCAGCACGAGTCGGTTGTGCTACTTTTGTCTCAATAAATGCTTACAGTTAGTATTCATACCGGAAACATTTACAATGAAAATAAATAACCAATGTTTCAATTCCCAAAGTTCTGCAAATTTTTCGGATCGCAGCCCCAAACGCCAACTTCAGTTACAGTGCTGCAGGCACTGAGCATTTTCTTCATTGGTGTTATATGAGATGCTGCTTTCAAAGTTTGGTGAAATAAGCAACTGATAACGAATATAATTTACAAGTGTTTTTCTTTCATAAACTTTGAAACCCATGCCAATGGTAATATCTGAAACCTTCTACCATATGAGTTATAATGCATTCTTGAGGCCAAAGTAAAACGTGGCATTTGAAACAGTTTGGCCGTAATAAGCAGCTCATGTGGTGGAATATGCACTCAAAACCTGCACGATTCTTCTACTGTTCTTCGAACATTAGTGTTTCTAGCGGTTCAGGTGCGCTAGAGTTTTTTTTTTTTGGTTATGTAAACAAAGCACAAGATTTACATATGAGTGGCTTTTTTTTGAAGAAACGGCATTTTTTCAAGAGAGACGATGATTTGGAGGTTTTCACTTTCAGTGCCTGCCCTAGCTACAGAGTTGCCAGCACGCTCATTAAAAGCTACACAAATCTACAACTAGATAATACCAATATGTCCTGAAAATTTCGTAATGATTGAATAGCTCTTTCAAAAGTTATCGAAATTTAAAAATTTTCAAATTTTCCCGTCCTTTTTTTAGGCACCCAGCGCACACATAGGGTTAAAGAATTCCAAAGCATTATCCGATTCATATGTAAAACACGTTAGAAATTTATTTCGTTAACTGTAGTTTTGCAAAAATCATTTGTGCACGAAATAATAGGTATATTAAAAATATCACATAAATGGCCGCAGGCGCCAAAAGGTTAACAATAACTGACATTTAAAGAGACCTGGACCTATTCTGCATATACACCAATGTATTCTGAAAGTTTCAGCTCAATCGGATGGCGCGTTCTCGAGATTATCTCACTGAAATTTTTTGATGATATATATATATATATATATATATATATATATATATATATATATATATATATATATATATATATATATATATATATATATATATATATATATATATATATATATATATATGGAAATATGAATTTTTGGCCGAATCGATTTTAATACTAATGTTCTTCGAACATTAGTAATAAACGAAAAATTCCATGGACACCAGAATCGGATGCGGCTTTCGAAAACTGTAAAAGGAGCCTCAGTGAAGCAGCACTTCTTGCCTATCCATCACCAAACGCAAATCTGGTTCTTGTTGCCGACGCATCAGATAAAGCGATCGGAGCTGTCTTACAACAGGAAATTGACAAGGAATGGCAACTACTGGCTTTCTTTTCGCGCAAATTATTTTCTGCAGAAAGCAAGTACAGTACATATGACAGAGAACTCTTGGCCATATATGAAGCAACGAAGTATTTTCGACACATGCTTGAGGCACGACACTTCGTTGTTAAAACGGACCATAAGCCTCTGGTGTATGCCTTTTCGCAAAAACCAGCAAAAGCTTCGCCGAGAAAATTAAGGCATTTGGATCTCATATCTCAATGCACAACTGAGATTATATATGTATCTGGTCAGGAAAATACTGTTGCGGATGCACTCTCAAGGCTAAATGAAATATCAATGCCCACCAGGACCTCTGCTGAGGACCTTCAAGCAGCACAATAGGTAGATAGTGAATTTAAAACCATTCTTGACGGTAAGACATCGCTTAAGTTGCAAAGTATCAATTTTATTTTATTATTTTATTTTATTTATTCACCAAACAAGGTACGAAATCAGATATAAAATAACAAATTAAAAATAAAATGGAAAAGTAAAGTCAAGTAAAAAGTAAAAACAAACAAGTTAAATAAGTAACAAACAAATGAAAAAAGTAACAAATAGATTAATAAATAACAATCAATAAATAAAAACATTGACATATAAGCTATGGCTTAAGGTTTAGGGGTATGGATGGCATGCAAAAGAGAGGATTTGAAGGATGATTTGGAAATCGTAGGGGAATATAGATAACTTATGCTGTTGAATATTCTGCAGCATCTATTTATTGGCTCATTTGCTGCATATGTCGTGGAATGTGAATATTCTTTTAGGAAACGATGGAACCTGGTGTTCCTCACAGGGATATTTATCGAAATTTTACTATTCAGGAATTCTACATTAATAGCACCTCTAATGACGTTGAATGCGAAGCAGGCCGATATCATTATTCTTCTGGAGGCTAGTGTTGATAGATTTAAATGACCTAGTCGAAACTCATAAGGGGGTAGGCTATAAAAATCATAAGGATTGTACAGTTCTCTCAAGGCGAAAAGTAAAAGTTGTTTTTGTATTGAGACGAGTCTGTCACTGTGGGTTTCAAAAGCGGGATAACAGCTAATGCAAGCGTATTCGAGAATAGGACGTACAAGTGAAGTGTATAAGGATCTTGTGACCCACAGACTACGGAATTCTTTGGCACGTCTTTTGATGAAACCTAGCTGTTTGTTCACACGAGTAAGCATTTTATCAAAGTGTAAGGTGAAGCGGAGTTTTTTATCTAAGATAATACCGAGGTCAGCAATGTTATCAACTCGGGTTAGCATATTATTGCCGAGGAAGTACGTATTGTGTGTGACCGTGCATTTCCTGGAAAAACTAATAGTTTGGCATTTGTTGATATTGAGAGAGAGAGAGCTTGTTTATATTGCACCACTGATCAAGTGAATTAAGCTTGGATTGGAGAAAGGGGGCATCCGATTTCGATTCAATAGTCTGATAAAGTTTGAGATCATCTGCATAGAGTAAATGAGGTATGCCTGCTAGGACGTCAGATAAGTCGGAAATAAATATATGAAAAAGAAGTGGACCAAGATGGCTACCTTGGGGTAGACTAGAGGTAGCACTAACGTTTTTCGATAAAAATCCTTGAAATTTTACACATTGTGTTCGATCGCGAAGGTTGGAGGTCAACCAGCTGAGTAAAGACCCGGCAATACCGAATTTCTGAAGCTTTAGAATCAAGGTAAAATTGTCAACTCTGTCAAACGCCTTACTGAAGTCAGTGTAGACTGCGTCAATTTGGTATCCTTTTTCCATTTTGCATAGAACGTCAGGTACACCTGCTTGAGGGAGAAGATGCCGTGTTAATCAGTGCATTAATATTATTATGAGTAAAAGCATTGAAACAGTCAGATAAGGAAGAATTATTTGTTGTCATTGAAAATCGGGACTGAGTACGTGATGAGCGAGTTTTATGGGTGAAAGGAAATTGGGTAAAGGTGTGACTAGGGATACAATTTTTTCTTACAATTTTTTGTTTTTTCTTATACCTAGTTTTGTCGGTGATGT
Source organism: Nemotelus pantherinus (assembly GCA_963978885.1). Classification (NCBI taxonomy): domain Eukaryota; kingdom Metazoa; phylum Arthropoda; class Insecta; order Diptera; family Stratiomyidae; genus Nemotelus; species Nemotelus pantherinus. The sequence continues at coordinate 117,890,912 of OZ022263.1, read as the reverse complement.
TTCTCCAGGGGCTGAACGTCACTCCTTTCCAATTGATGGAGCTGTTGTTCCCACTCAAACAAGTAAAAAGCCAGGCATATTTTGATGGGATGAAGACCTTACACCGTCTTCAGGATATATGTTTACGCTGGGATAATAATTTCACTTCGTAGTCGTTTATATGAAAATCAGCTTCGAGAATCTTTCCCAACCATTCGTCGTCAGCAGGATAAGGAATCCCTTTCACAGAGAATGCACTTTTGTTTACTGAAGTCGTTAATTTGGAAGACGTGCTCTTATTGTGAAGAATATCGTTGGTATTTTTATTTTTTGTAGACGATTCTGCCAATCGTTTTGGGACAAAAAATTCCGAACTTGTAAATTGGGGTTACACCGTTGAGGTTTGAAAATTTTTGCTGAGTAGATGGATTTGTACCCTCAGCTAGGTTCCTTATAGGTGATGTTGCTTTGTCCTGCGTCCTCGTATTCATAGCCGTTGTGCTATTATTTATTTCCAACGTTGTGTTAAGGAGCTCCTGATGGTGTGTTATCTCGTTCGCTAATAAATCTTGGTCTGCATCATGTCTTGAGGTTTTGCAATGCCGGTCTAAATCCTCCAATTTTCTGCTGATATCAGCTAATTTTAGTTTTTGCTCAGGAAAAGCGTCTGTGAGTCTTTCAGTTTGCATTTTTAACGTTCGTGAAAATTGTTCAAAATTTACAAGCGTACCTTTGTTGTTTGCTTGGCAAGTATCATAAGCGTTTATGAAAGTGGACAAATTCCATGCAATGGAACCCATTTTATCAATTAGAGTATCCATTTTCTTCCCAAGCGTGTCAAAAGACTTTCCGTGGCGAATACTGTTCGATTTAGAAAAGGTGGACGCCAGACCATCAAAATGATTTGATATTTCCGACAGGAATTCTTCATTTGCTCGTGCTTGTGCAAGTTGCTTGGATATGATATTGTCTTTTTCCGAATTAAGTGTCCCAATATAGCTAATTACGTTGTCGTACATAATTTTTAAGAGTCTGTCAATATTTTGGCAATCTGTACAGATAAAATGACTCTCGAGATACGAGTGGAACCAATCTCTGGGAGCACCCATACAGGCACCGTGCAACTTCCTATTGCAGAAAGCTTTGCATATCACGAATTTCATCGTGCTGTCGAAGGCAAAGCAATTTTCGAGGCTGCACTTGAAGCTCATGATTAATTAATGAATTTGTCGATTCGATGCTCAGAAGTATCCAATATGATAAGTGCCCGAAACTATGCAATTATTTAGACTTGGTTTCATAGACAAAAACCAATTCGTTGGTAGGTAAGTGGAATATATATATTTTTTATCCAAAATGCGGGCTAAAATTCGGCGCCGTGTGGATTCGATCGTCGTGTGGATTTGATCGTCAGATCGCTAAGCGGTTGCTAATGTAACGTTGCTACCAAAACTGATAAGTTATGGGTTTATAATGTCAATTTAACTTTTCAATAGCTCGGCCAGTGAAGTTAATTTAAAAATGTTATGTGTGTTTATTATATTGCATATGTATTTGATTTATAATTGTTTCAAATTGTTTCAAATTGAAAGTGCTATATTATCATTTAAATTGTTTTTACTTGAAATCAAAGCGATTTATTTTTCCCAATATGTTGAAACTTACAAAAAGCTGAAGTACTGACGTGGAATCGAACTCGCACTCTAGTGGTCAAGAGCTTGCAACAATGTCACTGAGCTATGACCAGTTGGATTTTATTGTTGATAAAATAACATAAAAACCTAATTTAGAAGTAGGATTAATTACTAAAACAAATGTTCTGTTAACATATGTGAAATTTACTTCTTTGTTCACACTTTCCATTATAGTTGATTCGATTTATGCACTTTCGCTTATGAGGAACATGAAAAAAGGGAAATATGCTAATATAAATAAACTAAATGACCTTTACTGAATTGTTCAAGGTATATATACAACAGAAAACCGGGTCGCCCCTCAGAGTTTTACTGTTGACGCGATTAAGAGGACGACGCGACGTTACGCGACCTTGTTTTCTTACTGGTTCCTCACAGGGAAAAGAAGAAGGGTAAAAATTGTATTGCCAAGAAAGAAGGCACCCACGTTAGCACCGCACATAAAATCAGCGCGTCGGCACAGAGTAAATACACAGATATATAAACAATATAATGGATTATGGTTTAAATACATACGTTTAATTTAATTCTGGCGAGGATTACTTCACGCACGTCTGACGTAATGAATGTGTACGTTATGAACCTAGTGTGTCAATCTTTTGTGATTTGTCTACGGATTACGTTCGACCTTACGTCCCCAAACAACTACGAAGAAAAGTGTTCGACGAAGTGCGCAAACTCTCGCATCCTAGTGAACGAGCAACGCTTCAGCAAATGCGACACAAATACGTCTAGCCTGGCATGAAAAAAGACGTTGTAGCAACACGCGAAAATCCATTGTACATCACATACAATGTATTTTCTGAGCAATTAATTCCTTCGCGCACATTCACCTGAATGTGATACCTCGCCTCAGCATGAGTAATTCGAATCGTCGCTCGTACGTTGCTTATGCTGACTGACGAGATTAAAAACATTCGAATGTTGCTTATCGCATGCGCTACGACTTGCAGCATTCGAAACCCAATCAGCATTTCTTTTCAATCAGCATTTCATTTCTCGCGCCCATATTAGACCAACTGGTATGGGCATATCACTTGTGCGCTGCCGCCGAGTTTCGATTTTCCATGTAGCATTTAAGTCGATGTATTGTTAGATTTTAGGTTAGCTGTCGTTTAAGAATTATTGCACTTTAACGTTCTCTGAAAATATAATATCTCAAGTGGCCACTCGAAAAACGATTTATTTTAACGTCTTAAAGGACCACGATAGGGCCAAAACGTTATCGATTGGGCACATACCTGTTTGCTCTGTCAAACATCAAAAACTCACAGGCACAACAGATTTATGCCTAACAAAATTGATATGCCTGATAATCGTTTCGATCATTTGCATTCGGACCTCGTAATCATGCCACTAGTTCATGGTTATCGTTATTGTCTCACCATGATAGATTGCTTCACTCGCTGGCCTGAAGCTATTCCACTTAAGAGTATGGCAGCCGACACTGTAGCATCAGCATTTTGAGCACACTGAATTGCGCGATTTGGACGTCCGAAGACTATCACTACTGATCAGGGTTCACAATTTGAATCCAGTCTGTTTAAAGCACTAGCGAATCTCATCGGCACAAAACGATCAAGGACAACTGCATACCATCCACAGTCCAACGGCATGCTTGAACGATGGCAAAGATCGTTCAAAGCAGCACTTATGTGCCATCCGAATGAACCCTGGCCAGAATTATTACCAACTATGGGACTTAGAACGTGTTTTAAAGAGGAGCTCAGAGAATCTGCGGCAGATATGTTATATAGCGGACCAATCCAATTGCCAAACGAGTTTTTCAGCAAAATTGACATGCCAGCTGATCCATAGATATTCGTCGAAAAATTCTGCAAACTCATGCGGCTAATCCGATCAGCTCCTGCAGCTCATCACATCAAAAAAATCATGTTCGTTCTTAGAGATTTATACAAGTGTTTTCATGTTCTCCTTCGAACGGATGCGGTGAAACTTCCACTCGAACCTCCGTACACTGGACCGTACGAAGTCCTCAAAAGGCTGTTCGATCGTGTGTTTACATTGCGAATAAATTCCAAGGATGTCAACGTATCAACTGATCGTCTGAAATTGGCGTTCATCACAAAAGAAGACAATCCAGCGCCAGTTGCACAACAACAAGGGACCATTCCACTGGAACAACAGACAACAACAAACCAGCCTCTCCGCACTTACGGGGAAAAACCCAAAGTATCATTCGTCCAAAATCGTGACTTGGTCACTAGAAGGGGAGTGAATGTGGCGGTATCACAGCCGACAACACCATATTCGGCAACACCGCAACCGAATACATCACATTCGACAACGCGACCACTAAAACCTGCAGTATCCTTGCATGTAGTGCGAGAAGATGATCCTTATCATCGGTTGTCGAGCAACGGCGACATCGTAAGCAGAGCCTAGTCTACCGCGAACTGTATACTGTGACAAAACAATAAGTACAAACATATAACTATAGTATATCGTGTCTTTGATTTAGTAATAAATTTCTGTTTCTGTTAGTATTTTGTTTAACTGTAATATGAAGCGTCTATACAAACACCCACGTAACAACCAGAGCACCCTGACGGAACGCGGTGGTAAATCCCCAGAACTAAATTAAATTATTTAAATTCGCACATATTTTTCAAAAACAATAACTGTACAATTGTTATTATAAAAGCTTCGATTGGATATCAATAAAACAAAGTCTATCCTGGTAAGCCAAACTACAAGCGGTGACCAAACTTCTAGAGAATTGTTTTTCTCTTTTAGAAGTTCAACATAAAAGACTATTAGATTTTGCACAGCGACAGGTTCACCAAAGCAAAGTCTTGCTGGTTCAGTTACAAAAAAAAAAAACACTAGCGCACCTGAACCGCTAGAAACACTTATGTTTGAAGAACAGTAGAAGAATCGGGCAGATTTTGAGTGCATATTCTATTCTTATTACAGCCAAACTAATTCAAACGCCAGGTTTTACTTGGTCTTATAACTCATATAGTGGAAAGGTTTCAGATATTACCAGTGGCATGAATTTCAAAGTTTATGAGAGCAACACTTGTTAATTATATTCGCTCTCAGTTACTTATTTCACAAAAATTTTCAAAGCAGCATCTGATAACACATCAATGAAGAAAATGCTCAGTGCCTGCAGCACTGTAACTGAAGTTGGTGTTTGGGGCTGCGATCCGAAAAATTTGCAGGAGGCGCGACGGCAAATTTGCATTAGCAACCATACTAACTGTAAGCATTTATTGATACATAAGTAGCACAACCGACTCGTGCTGGCAACCTTTTGCAAGTATCAAAGCCAATAATATATCACATCTGCTCCCCCTAGTATATTACATTCGAAGTTATAGGAGTATAAAGAATTTTAGGGTTACCTGCAGCAAGTTTTTTCAAATAATCGAAAACTTAATATTTCCTGTTTATTGTCACTACAATATCATTACCAATTGAAAATTCTACGATAAAACCGCTTAGTAAAGATATTGCAATTAAATACAAAACCAACAATAGCTGGCAACCCTATCGTGGCTTTTCAACAATATTTGGCCTGAATAATGTCTATAATAGGTTCCATTACTAGTATGAAATTCGTATTGATTTCATGACTGCACTGGAAGTAATAGGGCAAAAAGTTTTATTTTCCTGAGCGAATTTTCAAACCCAAAGACACAAAAATTACCATAGCTGGCAGCACCAACCGAATTTTTCAACCAAATTTATATCAAACAGAGCTTCGAGTAACGTTCAGCTATTGTGTCAATTTCATGAACGGGTTACTTATTCACATTTCATAGGGCAAAAAGCAGTTTTTTTTCTATGTAATTTTTCAAGATGGCACCACTGGCACAGAGTTGCCCACAATTCAAAATCGCTTCTATCAGACCTGGTTCTACTTAAGTCCAATGCATTCTGTCAATTTCAGTTGTATCTGATTATTAGTTCGTGAGTTCACGTGAACAGAAGTTTTTGATGCTAACAATATAGGTTAACTGGGAAAGGGTTACCGTTCTTGTCCGACATGAAATTTCCAATTATGTCGGGCTTGACACTTATGTTGTGCGAGTTGAAAGCCAAAAAGTTGATTTTTACAGAGCCTGAGAAATATGCTCTGATGACCCTGTTGGTAAGGCAGACTCTAGAGTATATGAATATAGGCGAGGGGAGCTCATCGGTAACAGCGTGTAATGACACAATACATACGGACGGGGAGTTAGTTTTAAATCATAGCAATATAAATACGTTAGCAGGTCACAATAGTTCTAACCAAATTTTGCAAGAAAGTAGTCCTCTAGATTTAACAGTTCAAAAAGGTGGTGGTTCAAAAGCCACTTATGAACTATTATCAAAACAGGAAACAATTTTTAAAAAATTCAATGTGGAAGGTATTAAAATTAATTTCCGTTGACAAGATTTCAATACTCGTGCTGAAAATCCTATTGGTTATCTGGAAAAAGTGTTTGACGATGTTGTTAAGGATTTAACAACAAATTCGATCAAAGGAAGCAGAATCAGCTTCACAATAGAGCTACCCAACTCTCCCCACATAAAACATATATGGTCAAGTTTAAGGTATGTAAACGAAATAAGCGGGAAGTATATTCTGGGTCTAATTTCTAACGTGAATCAATCCAACAGTAATTTTCTAGCAGACGATGTCATGCAGATAAATGCAAACATTGTTTACTTCCCTTTTGCAGGGGGTAGACTTAATCATAAATATTCTGACGAAGCCGTGCTTTTAAGCAGAAAAACAAAAAGTGTTGTGGATGTAGGTTTAGAAAATGATGTCAGCTGTCTGCCCCGAAGTTTATGTTATGCAATGGAAATAGCTTCGGTAAAATTTAACACACAATCTCATTTAGATGTTATTAGTAGACTGCCTAGATTAGCCATGAAATTATGTAAAGATGCTAAAGTAACTATTTGTAAAGATGGTTGCATTTTGTCTGATCTTTACAAGTTTCAGAATCTTCTAAAGGATTATCAAATAATTGTCTTTGATAACATTAGGGATTCTAACTCTATTCTCTTCAAGGTTGACTCCTCACCTTCTTTAGTAAAAAAGATTTATTTGTATTATTCACATAGATTGAAACATGTTTACGTGATCAAATCGCTGACAGGTTTTTTCGACAAACGCTATGCTTGTTCTTTTTGTAATAAATTATTCATGAATAAATTTCATAGGTGTGGAATGAAGTGTCCGTATTGTCATTCGAGTTCGCCGTGTAATTTTGTTAAATAACTTACTCATTGTGAAAGTTGTAATCGTGACTTCAGAGGGGGTGATTGTTTTAATAACCACCTTAAAAATATAATTAGAGGTAAAAATGTGTGTGAAACGTTTAAGATATGTGCAATGTGTACAAAATTTATAACTACCGATAATAAGCGCATGTTTGAACATGTTTGTGATGAATATTATTGTCAGATATGTTCAAATACTGTCCCACCCGATCATTTATGCTACATAAAACCGTACAAAGGTGGAAGAAAGACAAAGTTTCTACTGATCTTTTTCGACTGTGAAAGCACTCAAAATACACATTACGAGAATAGTGACTCTGATTTTTTACATGTTGTAAATTTAATCGTTGCACAGCAGGTATGTTATAGCTGTTCTGGAAGCGTGGATATGAAAGATAGTTGTGATGTGTGTGGGGTTAGGGAGCATATATTCGAGTATAACAAAGATGTGCCTGTTTTGAAACGATTTTTAGATTACTGTCTAATGGCACGTCCGTATGTAGATAATATCTACTGCATTGCTCATAATTTACAAGGTTATGATGGTCACTTCGTAATTACTGAGCTAATGGATCGTAAATTAGAAATAGATCCTATAATGAATGGTACTAAAATTATGCAATTGAAATGTGGTCAAATTACCTTTATTGACCCTTTAAACTTTCTAGCCTTCCCTCTCTCCAAGTTTCCTAAAGTTTTTGACCTTAAAGAGTCTGCAAAGGGCTACTACCCCCACTTATTTAATACCCTCGAGAATATTGATTATGTGGGTAAATATCCACATCCTGAATGTTATGGTTATAACCTGATGCGTACCGAAGAGAGGGAAAAGTTTTTAAGCGGGTATAACACTATCTCACAAGGTATGTTTGATAATAGAAAGGAAATACTATTATACTGTATCAAAGATGTAAATATTTTACGATTGGGTTGTATACGATTTATGCAAGAATTCCTTGAAATAACTGGGGTTAATCCTTTAGTACAATCGATGACAATTGCATCAGCTTGTATGCTTACTTTCAGGAAAAAATTTCTGAAAAGTAATGTCTTGGGTATTATGCCTAAACATGGTTATTATAAAAAGCAAAACCAATCACTTATCGCAACTAAATAGCTTTCTTGGGAAAGTTCAAAAATCAAAGATCTCATTGTTTCAAGGGGGTTTGCAAGTTGATGGAATTCTTTGGCTGTTCCTACCACGGTTGTAGAAAATGTTTTAAAGTTCAAGAAGTGCATATTAAAAAACCTTACAAACAAAATGAAACCTTAAGCCAGAGGTATGAGAGTACACTTCGAAGAATGGAGACAATTAAGAGATTCGGCTATAAACTTGTGTATATATGGGAATGTGAATTTAAACAGCTACTAAAAGAACAACCCGATATAAAACAAGACGTCGATAGATATGTGACGTACTGTTCTATGCCACTTAATCCACGTGGCACCATTTTTGGCAGGAGAACCGAGGTATTCAAACTTTACCACAAAGTCAAACCTAATGAGATTATAAGATATTTAGATTTCACTAGTCTATACCCGTATATTAATAAATACGCACCCTACCCTATTGGACACCCTGAAATTTTCCGTAATGATAATATCCCTGACATCTCTCAAATACTTTCAATGCATGGCTTCATAAAATGTATGATTATTCCTCCAACAGACTTATTTTTACCAGTACTACCGGTCAAAAATGATAAAAAGTTGTATTTTCCATTATGTAAGGCATGTGCTTGGTCAAATAATGTTTTTGGCTGTAATAATTTGGATAATTCCTGAAGTTTCATTGGCCGTTGAAAAAGGGTACAAAGTACTTAAAGTATTTGAAGTTTAGAAGTATAATCATGTGAAGTATGACTCAAATGCAAAAACTGGTGGGTTATTTACAGAATATGTTAACACATTCCTAAAAATAAAACAAGAGGCCAGTGGTTGGGGGGTACAGCATTCTTCTGAAGAGGAAAAAACTAATTTCCTACAGTCTTACAAGATGCAGGAAGACATTGTTTTGGACAGGGCACAAATGCAAAAGAACTCTGGTAGACGTAATGTAGCTAAAATTTGTTTAAATTCTTTATGGGGTAAATTTGCTCACAGGGAAGATCGGACTTATACCAAAATTTGTAACAATTTCAAAGATTTTTCCGACTTTATTCAATCTCCCGGTATAGAAATATGTTCTTTATTTGCCAGTTAGCGTTAACGCAATGTGGATCACGTGGAAATATGTGGAAAAGAACCTTAATACTTTACAACATGGTAATTTACCCATCGGAGCTTACACAACAGCCTTTGCAAGACTTAAACTTTATAATGTATTAGAAAAAGTTGGGGAATCAATTCTCTATTATAATACTGATAGCTTGATATTTGTAGATAATAAAGAAAATCCTATCCCGTTTACTATCTCCAGTATGCTAGGGGAGTTAACAGACGAGATTGAACCCTTTGGTGAGAAAGCTTTTGTTTCAGAATTCGTAAGTCCAGGTCCAAAAACATACGGACTTAAAGTTGAGACACTTAGAGAACCTGAATATGTTGTTAAATGTAAGGGAATATAACTTAATTTTGAAAATAGTAACTTTGAAAGTTTAAAGTCTATGGTAATTAGTAATGAAAACGACAATATATGTACAAAAAATGAAAAAAAGATTAAACGTAAACAACCAGGAATTGTAATTTCGACAGTTGAAATGAAACATATACAGTTTACATTTGATAAGCGTATTGTAACTGAAGACTACCTTTCTTATCCATATGGCTTCAAAAAAATTAAATTAAATAGTTAAAGTCCTGTGAAGTGTAAGTAAATGCCAAGCATGTACAATTAATATAAAATAAAAATCATGCGGTTATATCAAACGTTTTGTTATAAAATAAATAAATAGTCTAGAAATGTAAAAGGTTTTCTTATTTCGTAAGACTCGTTCCCTCAGCTAACATGTCTGAGTTTGTTTTTGATATCCAGTTTGTTTGTGGTAACAATGGACAATATTTTGTGAAAGAACTTGCCATGGTTTCATTTGACTCAATACAACCAGTATCTTACCACTTTGCACCTCCTTATCCGTACCAGGAATTGTCTGTACGAGCACGAAAACAAAACGGATTTGATGTGGAGAAAATAAACGGATTACGTTGGAGTGATGGTGTTGTTAGTTACAGCCTGCTACTGGAGATTCTAGAAAGGTTCAATGACTGTACCATATACCTGAAAAACGTTGTGAAGGAGAAGTTTATAAGGAAATATATACCGGAAGCCAACATTATACAGATGCAAACTCCCAAGTTGAGTGAACTTAGAAACTTCAAAACGTTCTGCAATATTCACGATACGCATGCAATTATCAGGTGTGCAGCACAAAACTGTATAAATCTTTATATGAATTTTCTAATGAATGCTAAATATTACTGAAATAAAAACCTGTTATTTTCTTATTACGTCAATTTATTTCATTACATTAAAAATAAGGTTACAGCTACACAGTATTGGAATTTCATAAACAAGCCTAGAATTATTCATATGCACATAAGATGTACGAGGTGGTATAAAAAAGTCCTCATTTTTCAGCTTCAAAAGATCCTTCTCCCTGCATCTATTATAGTACTGCTCGTAATTCCTTCACATATTCCGAGGCCAAGTTGTTGTGGTGCATGACAATGTTAAAAAATTCCATCATGTCGAACAGTTTGAATAGCTCCAGATGTTTGAGTGCTATGTAGCCATCGCCTACAGGAATCTGATACCGTTTTAAAAGACCCAATTGATTTTCCGGATATTCATCGCCTGCTGAAGTCTTCAAATCGTTGAGGTAATTGTAGAGTGAAATCCATTGACTGTAGTCAATTGCCAGTGGGAAACGTCCATGGTAGTGGAAGATAACCTTCGCCTGAAATGTCTGTGGATCAAATCCGAGTGTGACCCTACGGTTATGGCAGCCATCCAGGTAGTACGTGTAGTTCAGTAAGGCGTCTTCATTGCACGGAACTTGTGATTTGGGAGTCGTTTTCGTTCTTGACTTCTTCTCCTTGCAGCCTGATACGATGTTCTCAAAGTGGCTAGAAGCTTCGACTTAGGGGGATTTCAAACTTTTTTCTTCTTCTGAACAACGCGACCGGCTCGTTTAGGGGTTTGTGTTTGCTTATTAGCGGAATTTTCAGCAACTGACGACATCCTTTTAAATTGTAAAAGACACAACTATGGTTTCGATGGCTTGATCACGCTGCTTTTATATCTCCGATCTCCTGTCTACAGGTCTGATTGAAACACTCCCCACCATTTTGCAAAGAGGTCTTTAAATAAATTTTCCGGAATAAATCAACTATTTCACCATCATTGAAATTATAATCTGTAGAGGAGAACCGGTTCAGAAATGTTTTGAAGCTCTTGCCGCTGCAACGAAAATAAAGAAAAACACAGCAATACTGTCCGCATGTGGTTGAGAACGCACTCTGTAACCTCTGCTTATTATTTACGAAAACTTTACCATTGTGCCGAAGAAATCTTTTGAAGTACTTGTTAGTAGGATATTTACCGAAAGAGTCAAAGTACTCGATAGGTCCTTTTCTAGGAATGTAAAAAGCCACCCAATGCGTTCCACTTTTATGAGCTGGATCTGTATTCGCAATAATACAAGCAGGTTTCTTTATCTGACGGGGTAAGTGATCGCACGGAAAAACCCCCTTGAAAAATCTTTTAGTCACATGATTTCGCTTTAAAGAACTAGCAAGTTCGATCGTGTTCATTCCTGTTCTTTAGAGGTGACTGCTTCAAGGTTAATGATCCTAGTACGAGGCGTAACGTAGCTCTGGAGGAATTCTTTTGTTGGCTCCCCATGTACGAAAATAGTTGAAAGCTTTGCAAGGGTTTTTATAAGATCCTCATCCAGACGCTTAAGTTCAAGGTTTCCAGACACACCAGTATGATCTGTAGTGCTAACTGTTGATGTAGTATATTTGTAAACGATCTCCTTTGTATACACTTTATCTGGTCAAATAAATCCTGCAAACGCAATTTTTTTAAAGAAGGTAAAGTGCCCCTCTGAAAAATACTCGGTATTTACTAGACAATTAGTCATGGTACTGTAGTTATCTCCAGCCAAGGCACAGATAAATAATAAATACAGAAGTGTTGAACCTCTTTATATACCTTTTTATAGACTCTAGTAAACGTTTCGATTTTTTATCGATTTCAATATTCGTATCATACTCTGCATATACAATGCATGTCACACTATTTTTTAATGCCTCTTTGAACCTTCCCTCGATTCTCACAACACCTTGATTCAATAAACTGCCACAAGTTGATTCGTATGAATTATCTGCTGTTAAGTCAAATGCTAGCAAAAAGCAACCATTGTCGAAGAATTGTTTAGATACCTGATGACCTTTATCGAAATAATTGATACCAGTACCCTTGAAAAGGCTCAAGTACCCCCGGGTGCTCAGTGGTTTTTCTTTTGAATAATCGAATTCTATAGGTTGATTTGGTACTTGTACGCCATTAACTGACAAATTAAATCTCGTGATGTTATTGTGTTTGAAGTTATATGGATTTTTAGTACGTTTTCCGGTATAGGCGTCGTTGTCTACCATCCCGAAAATGAGCAAGTTCGGTAATTGACCAACCACGATATTGTCCAGCGATAGTGTGAATGTATTTGTTGGCAACGTGTATGTTTTCACTTCGATGCGTTTGTACGGGTATACTGCATTTGAACGCTGCAGTACTGTTTCATGTGCCAGGAGAATATTGGGATTGACGCTTACGTGATTCATGTACATTGTTGCTTCTAGTATTTTAATTCGAGGCGAGAATTTATCATCTTTCGAGTACAGGTAGAATTCAGGTTTCTCTAATGATAATATGACACGCAGATCCACACCATTAATCAAGAGTTTTTCTTGGTTAAATATGTCGCTATGGATCTTTCTCATTAACTCGACGACATTACTTTTCTCTAATAGCGCTGATCTACTAAGATAACCTTTATTCTCAGACTTTGGACCAGAGCCTTCAATCATTTCCATTTCATCCTGGTCAAGATACCATCCAACCGATTCGAGATGAGTTGTTGCTGCATCTTTCCCGTAATTCAATAGATTTTCAATGTATGCCCTATACTGGTAGTTGTTGTCTGTTTGAGCTATATTCTTCCCATTCAACTGAACTGTACATTGTCTAAAAAGCAAATGCATCAAATTATTTGCGACGCCGATTGGATCAGCCACGACTTCTCTTCCATCAGCACCCTTAATTGTTTCAGTCCCTGTGAATAACTCCTCTTTACCACCCTTTATTTTAACCATCTGTACTTTGAGCTGTAGATATATGCTGGACAAATCACGATACGTATCACCATGGCCGAGAGAGATGAATTCCAGTACAGATGAGTTATCCAATGAAGCTATCGGCTTGTATGCAACTTCTTCGGTTTTTAAAATGTAGCTTTGAATCGGTGATGTGGAGAAAATGTCCAATTCGGATTTCATGTATTCTTTGTAGGAGGACATGTTAATTACTTGTCAAATATGTCCAAGACACGCTTCTTGATAAATTTTCGTTTACTTTTCACCCTTCATTTACGTAAAAAGATTAACGTGACGCTCTTTTTACGCTTTTTTTCAATTTACCAGCTTTACGTCGCTTAGGAGAAGACTTGAATTGAATTGTTGTGAACGGGTTAGCTCTTTTTATAGCCATTTGATTACCTGCTCCATCCATCTTATCAAAAAGTTTGTTTATACCTTTCTGAGCTAACTCCTATGCTGCAGTTTGTCCGTGTTCTCTTAAGAGTTCTTTAAGAGGTTTGTTCCCAACCTCCTGTAGAATAGCCTTACCGGTTTTGACCGCTTATCGTTTTATAGCTTTTACACCTGACGCAGCCAAAGGTTTTAGATAACGTAATAAACCACTGAAAAAACTTCCTATACCTCTACCGCGCTGATAGATAATTGGGGCTCGATCAAGGTCTCCAATATCTGATAAATTTCCACCACTCTGGACCAAATAATAGCGTGTGTAGTGCGAGTTCATGTCGTTAACATCGGTATTGAATACTAACACTATAGCCCTTACATCAATGTATGTGAATATTTATACTTTTTCTTACCGACGTTTGAAGTGAAGCATTATATATGTGGGAGTAAAACCTGGTTCAAAGTCTACTGGTTCACCTTGTTGATCTGTGTCTTTAATAGAAATGCTTTCGAAAAAAGTTTTTTCCACAGCACAGTACTCTACATGATTGAATCTAAAAATACTGTCGCAATCTTGCAAAGGAATCGTACGAAGATTTCGCACCAATTTATCAGCTAATATTCTAGGTTTGATAATGTCTGTGTAAACGTAAATTAAATTGGGGGTTTCACAATCGCTAACGGTCATTTATGCCGTAGCACGACGCGTTCTTTTATCAAGCTCATGCACGTTTTTTTCCAACCGACTTAGACTGTCAAGAAATATTGACTTATCGAAAGATTCTTTTATCGAGACATCAATCAGCTCTGGATTGCCTTTATCAACAGGTGTTTTTAAAAATGCATCAATGAATAGGCCAGCAATATTTTCAGTTTTAGACACTTCAATCGGTACTGGTGTTGTACCCGTTGTTCCATCACTCCTTTTGTATGGAATGTTTAGTATTGTATCTGATTCAGTTTTTGCCTATTCATCAGGTAATATATCGGTACCGGATTCTTTAGCCGCATCACTTATGGATTGACGAATTGATTGACCAATTTTGTAAAATAATTGTTTTTGTACCTGGTACACTGTTCTACCGGAAATTTTAGCTTTCTTTTTTAAATCTTCCTCTGAAAACTCTATTCCACTCAGCAAAAGTGACACAAAATCCGTAATGATAATCGGTGAAGGTATTGGCAGTTCCACATTTATTTTTACACCATAGTCTTTTAGATGAAACGTATGCGAGGTAGGCTTGATCCCCGCTTCTCTTTCCCGCTCTCGTCTTAAGCTATGTGCAGGATATATGTATTCGTCAATCATTCTTAATAGCTCTACATGATTTCTTTTCGACCTCGGAATCTGTCCAATTATATAACCAATAAAGTGCTGAAGCGTGTTAAACGTTTTGGTTGAGTTTAAATAAACTTTTTCGGCGATTTTCTCGCCTTGGTAAACATGTAAGCAGAAACCTCCAACCTTCTTAGAATCACTGATGTCGGGAATAGTTCCTTCATCTCGATCTTTTTCGATATGTTTGAATACCAGTTCCTTAATTGATGTCAAATAGTAGTTATAGAAGTCAGGTTTGATAACCAAGAAAAATGATGATAGGAATGTTGAAAAATTGATATCGTTTTTTTCATAGCAAAGTCTCCGTAAAGTAGCATCACTCCATCTTAAGAGAACAAGATTTTTTTTCAAAGACATGATTTTTACAACTATTTCTGTTACTTTAGGCTTGCTGGATTCTGCTGCAGTTGATCGTCGACTTCTTTTCATCATACTAGCTTCTTCTTCTTCGATACTGTATTTAGAACGCTTAGAAACAGTGCTGGTTGACACTGTCTCTCCTTTTTTTCGTTTTGGCAACATTATCTCCGTCATTCCAACACACCAACCGCTACCAAGCTTACAAGAAGCAGGAAGAATATTCTCAAAAGATGATAATGTGTTTTCAGGGTAAATGTTCAGGGAACTATTGCTTAAAAGGGATACGTAGAATTCATCATCTGTTACTGTTACAGGCATTTCAAATTCTCTCATAAGCCAAGTCTGGTACATTTGAACTGCGCACTTTTTTCTCTTTTAGTCTCTCACTTTGTCGAACAGGATGTTTTCTGACGGATTGATCAGACGTATATTGATTAGGATCGAACCGAGAGGGTCTTAATATAGAGTAACTAGGCAGCTCTTGCATTTTCACATCTGCGATACTTTCAGAATCTTCTTCACCTTCTTGCTCCATTTTAAAGACATTGGACCCCTCATCATCAAGATTGTCTATCACCCCTAGAACGTCTTCTACTTCATCAGGACTCATATCAACAGGTACTGTGTATTGTGTTATTCCGTCATCGCCAGTTATTATCCTATAATCTTTGTCAGTTGAAGTTTTTCTAAATTTCGATGGTGGCTTCAGACTTTTGGCTATTCCACTTGCTAATAGACGACGCTTTGCTGCAGCCGATAATACACTCCTTGGAGGTGTGATTTCACCTAATGATTCAAACAATTTTTCCACTCGTACAGGTGTAGTTTGCGTAAGTTTCTCATCTCTAAAAACATATTTAGTTTGTGTCGTGTTGTCCCGCAAACTTTTCTGTTTCTTGTGTACATGCTCGCTCGAAGAAGGCATTTGAGTTTTTCTTTCTAGAAATCCTTTACTTCTACGACATGTGTTTAAAAATTTTATAAGTTCGTTTCGATAATGATACCATTTGTCTTTATCGCTAAATTTTTCACTTTTCAATATCTTATTCATAGCCTTATCGAACAAACTCTGGTTATTAGAACTTTCAATAGTGTCTTTCAAATTTGCATATACTTCAGGTGACAGAAGTAGCATTTTATTCAGATTACTGTTCCTATATATATTTCTCAATTAGTGAACCAATCACCCCTGAAAGTACACTGCCCAGTAATACAGGTAGAAATCCGCCTTGTTGAATTAGTACTTTACGTTGTCGCGGAACTGACCATTTAGCATCTACTAACTTCCGCATACACTTTTTACTAATGTTCGAAGAACATTAGTATTAAAATCGATTCGGCCAAAAATTCATATTTCCATATATAAATATATATATATCATCAAAAAATTTCAGTGAGATAATCTCGGGAACGCGCCAACCGATTGAGCTGAAACTTTCAGGATACATTGGTGTATATGCAGAATAGGTCTAGGTCTCACTAAATGTCAGTTATTGTTAACTTTTTGGCACCGGCAGCCGTTTAAGTGATATTTTTAATATACCTATTATTTCGTACACAAATAATTTTCGCAAAAATAAAGTTGACAAAATAAATTTCGAACGTGTTTTTTATGTGAATCGGATAATGCTTTGGAATTTTTTAACCCTATGTGTGCGCTGGGTGCCTAAAAAGAGAACGGGAAAATTTGAAAATTTTTAAATTGCGGTAACTTTTGACTGAGCTATTCAATCACTACAAAATTTTCAAAACATATTTGTATTATTTAGTTGTAGATTTGTGAAGCTTTAAATGAAGGTCCTGGAAACCCTGTAGCTAAGGCAGGCACTGAAAGTGAAAACCTCCAAATCATCGTCTCTCTTGAGAAAATGCCGCTTCTTCAAAAAAGAGCCACTCATATGTAAATCTTGTGCTTTGTTTACAATACCAAAAAAAAAAGATATGGTATAACGGGCACGCCTGGTAACCCTTGCCCAATTTACCTATGTTTTTAGCATCAAAAATTTCTGTTCACGGAAACTCACGATCCGATGAGCAGAATTAATTGAAATTTGCAGAATGTATTGGTCTTAAATAGGACCAGGTATGATAGAAGTGATTTTGAAATGCAGGCGATTCTCTGCCAGTAGTGCCATCTTGAAAAATCACTAAAAAAGATAACTGCTTTTAGCCCTATAAGTTCTAATTGAATCGTTCGATTTTGACGAAACTCGCACGGTAGCTGCACCTTACTTTAAACCACGTTTGGTAGAAATTTGGTTGAAAAATTCGGTTGGAGCTGCCAGCTATGATAATTTTGATGTCTTAAATTTGAAAAAATTAAAATTTGGAAGTGAAAACATTCAAACCATCGAATATCCTAAAAAATGTCCGTTTCTACAATATAACCAATCTGTATACAAATCTTATGCTCAATCTACACAGTCAAAGTAAAACTTTGGAAATTTCATGTCGGACAAGAACGGTAACCCTCTCCCAGGTAACCTATATTTTTAGCATCAAAAACTTCTGTTCACGGGAACTCACGAACCAATAATCACATACAGCTGAAATTTACAGAATGCATTGGACTTAAGTAGGACCAGATCTGATAGAAGCAATTTTGAATTGTGGGCAACTCTGTGCCAGTGGTGCCATCTTGAAATATTACAAAGAAAAAAAAAAGGCTTTTTGCCCTATGAAATGTGAATTAGTTACCAGATTTTCATGAAATTAACACTGTAGCTGAACCTTACTCTAATCTCTGTTTGGTGGAAATTTGGTTGAAAAATTTGATTGGTGCTGCCAGCTATGACACTATGACACTTCTTTCACAAAACGTGGTTTGAAGGAAGGTCCAGCTACTGTGTGAATTTCGTTAAAATCGAACGATTCAATCAGAATTTATAGGGCTATAAACAGTTATCTTTTTTTAGTGATTTTTCAAGATGGCACCACCGGCACAGAATTGCCCGGATTTCAAAATCACTTCTATCAGACTTGGTCCTATGTAAGGCCAATACATTCTGCAAGTTTCAATTAATTCTGCTTATCGGATCGTGAGTTTCCGTGAACAGAAGTTTTTGATGCTAAAAATATAGGTAAATTGGGCAAGGGTTACCAGGCGTGCCCGTTATACCATATCAAATTTTTTTTTTGTATATGTAAACAAAGCGCAAGATTTATATATGAGTGGCTCTTTTTTGAAGAAGCGGCATTTTCTCAAGAGAGACGATGATTTGGAGTTTTTCACTTTCAGTGCCTGCCTTAGCTACAGGGTTTCCAGGACCTTCATTTAAAGCTACACAAATCTACAACTAAATAATACAAATATGTTTTGAAAATTTTGTTATGATTGAATAGCTCAGTCAAAATTTATCGCAATTAAAAAATTTTCAAATTTTCCCGTTCTCTTTTTAGGCACCCAGCGCACACATGGGGTTAAAAAATTCCAAAACATTATCCGATTCACATGTAAAACACGTTCGAAATTTATTTCGTCAACTTTATTTTTGCGAAAATTATTTGTGTACGAAATAATAGGTATATTAAAAATATCACTTAAATGGCCACCGGCGCCAAAAGGTTAACAATAACTTACATTCAGTGAGACCTAGACCTATTCTGCACACACGCCAATGTATCCTGAAAGGTTCAGCTCAATCGGATGGCGCATTCCCAAGATTATCTCACTGAAATTTTTTGATGATATATATATATATATATATATATATATATATATATATATATATATATATATATATATATATATATATATATATATATATATATATATATATATATATATATATATATATATATATATATATATATATATATATATATATATATATATATATATGGAAATATGAATTTTTGGCCGAATCGATTTTAATACTAATGTTCTTCGAACATTAGTAACAAGTAAACGACCTATATTTATACATTTAATCGTTATGAGTAGAAGACAAATTGTCAACGAGTTACACAGACCTGCTCGTAAAAATTCTAAACGACGTCGGGTCACTATCGGAGGTATTGATGATTTATGGCAGGCGGATTTGGTTGATATGAGTGCATACTCATCAGAGAAAAGAGGTTACAAATTTCTTCTCACAATAATTGACGCTTTTTCCAAGTACGCTTGGGCATTACCAGTCAAAAATAAAAGCGCTATTGAAGTTACGAAGGCAATGGAAACAATTCTCGAACAAAGACGTATTCCCAGAAATCTGCAAACAGATGACGGAAAGGAATTTTTCAATAAAACATTTCACCATCTTATGAAAAAGTATGAAATCAACCACTATTCAACATTTAGTGCTTTGAAAGCATCGATTGTTGAGCGCTTCAATCGAACTCTAAAAGGGATAATGTGGAAAGAATTCAGCATGAATGGAAACTATCACTGGATCAGTCTAGTATCGAAACTAGTTGATCAGTATAATAGAACTAAACACCGTATTATAAAGATGCGGCCTATTGACGTGAATGCGACCAATGAAGTTCAAATACTTTCAGATGTTTATAGAAACGTTAAGGTTACGTCAAAACCTAAATTCAAAAAAGGTGACTTTGTACGTATAAGTAAACATAAGCACATATTTGAAAAAGGCTACACCCTAAACTGGTCCACTGAAATTTTTTCAATAAAAGATGTAAGAAAAACGCAACCACGAACATACTCACTGGAAGACTATCAGGGAAATTTGATACAAAGAGGGTCCTACGAGCCTGAGTTAACTACAGTGAAACACCCTGATACATACCTTGTTGAGAAAATTATAAGAAGAAGGGGAAATCGTGTTTTTGTCAAATGGCTTGGTTTTCCTTCTCATCATAATTCCTGGATAAATATAAAATACGTGCTCTAAAAGTGAACAACATTCATTCGAGATGTTGTGTTTAAAGCGAGAATATGATCGTGTCAAGACTTTTGCCAATCTAAAAATTGATGAAAGAAAAATACTTAAGCTTGCGCGTAGTGGGTTTTTTTATACAAACATAAAAGACCAGGTCAGATGTTACTTCTGCTCGGTCACCATGGATGCATTCAACGCACCTACCGATGTCGAGAGTGAGCACTTGCGATTGTCACCGGAATGTTTCTACGCCAACGGAAAAGACGTCTGTAGACCTTACGATACACCTATTACAACAAAAAAAATGTTCCAGAACAGAGCACTGTCTCTACAATCTATTAAAATGTGTTGGTCTTGGATTTTTTGTTGGTGGATTTATATGTGAAGCTGTTTCAATATATAATTATTTTTCCAAGTAAAATGTCAACAATTTTATTTCAATATAAATTTGTAAAAATACAAATCCAATAAAGTTTCTTGTCACTTATACAAATAAATGTTTTTATTGACCTAAAATTCCCACCCCCATGTCCCACCTAAATGCCACAAATTAAATACAACACCTGAACATTGACCTACTCCTCTGCAAACAGCGAGTAACGTCTCTGTTTTCATCTAAATATAGCCACTCGGAAACATCATAAAATCATTCATCCAGTTATGACATAATCTCTGCAGCGCGTAAAATCACCATTCATCCACACAACATAGGTCATATCAAGTTTGAGACCAGAAACGCACATGGCGAATGAGGAAAGATAAACAAAAATAACAAAAGTAAAAACCCTCGTAAACCCATTCATGCATAGCGACATAGGTCAGTTATGACACACCAGTTTTTGTACAAACGATATACATCTTGTATTTTTATTTTTAATTACTCAGATCCATCCATTAACAAGACATTGTACATGGATATACATACGATGCAAGTATAACCAATTTCAAGACCGTATCAGCTAAATGCAATGATTGACTTTGAGCAGAATACACATTGTACATCTTAATGAAGATCCACACATACTTATTTTGATCTACCTTCATTAATTCCTTACACATACTTATTTTGATCTACCTTCATTAATTCCTTCCGATAAAAATCAAAGCAAACAAACCCAATACGCTTCGTAAACAAACCCCAGCAATCTCGCATTTTACTACGGTCAGCATGTAATTTACCCACAAGAAACAGTTATTGGTCATTCTCTTTTCACACAATATTCCCGTCATCATCATGGTAAGCGATCATCTTAAATACATTTCATTCAACACAATTTGCAACCCAATATACGTATGCTAATATGCTAATCGCCATATGCTTAATCACCAAGAAATGTGCATTTTACATCTCTGGAACTGGTTCATTCGGATCGATAAAAGTAAAATTATATACACTAACATAGCACGGACTATCGAGTTTGTTGTTAAACTAAAAATATGGTCTGATCGTTTGTAAACAGAGCGCAAGTCAAGCTTACAAAGAGAATAAAGGCGGGAAATAGCCCCTCCATTCGAACGATTTAACACGACTTAAGGCAATGCAAAGCACGGAACACACACACGCAACTCCTTGCACCCAACGCCCATTCTCTCACAAAAAGCTTCTTCATCTCCTCAAGCTTCCTCACAGCCTCGCACCCAACGCCCATTCTCTCGCACAAAGCTTCTCTCCATCTGCTTTTCTCCCTCTTACACATCACCCAACACACATCGCTCAACTCCTCATCAGCACTTCAACACTGCCTCCAGCCAAGATCGTGGTGGCACCTAAAGCCCTTTTCAACGGCCTCGCCCCCGGAATATAAAAGCTCGTCCTATACCTTAACACGTAAGCTCTTCTGGTGGCTACCTAGGGAGGTGGACCTACTCTGGTGTCACCTAAGCATGCTGTCTCTACCGCACCCTATGCTTATAACATGGTGCGGTGGCTTCCTTACTACTTAAATATAATAGTTTTTACTAATGTTCGAAGAAGAACATTAGTATTAAAATCACTTTGGCCAAAAATTCATATTTCTATATATATATATATATATATATATATATATATATATATATATATATATATATATATATATATATATATATATATATATATATATATATATATATATATATATATATAATGAGATATATATATATATCATCATCATATAAATATATATATATATCATCAAAAAATTTCAGTGAAAAAATCTCAGGAACGCGCCATCCGATTGAGCTGAAATTTTCAGGACACATTGGTGTATATGCAGAATAGTGCCAGGTCTCAGAAAAAGCTAAAAATCTTTAACCCTTTGGCGCCGGCGGCCATTTAAGTGATATTTTTATTATACCTATTATTCCGTACACAAATAAGTTTTGCAAAAATAAAGTTAACCAAATAAATTTCGAACGTGTTTTACATGTGAATCAGATTATTTTTTGGAATTTTTTAACCCCATGTGTGCGCTGGGTGCCTAAAAAGAGATCGGGAAAAATTGAAAATTTTTAAATTGCGATATCTTTTGACAAGGCTATTTAATCATTACCAAATTTTTAGAACATATTGGTATTATTTAGTTGTAAATTTGTGAAGCTTTTGATGAGCGTGCTGGCAACACTGAAGCTAGGACAAGCACTGAAAGTGAAAACTTTCAAATTATCGTTTCTCTTGAAAAAATGCCGTTTCTTCAAAAAAAAGCCGCTCATATGTAAATTTCGTGCTTTGTTAACATAGACAAAAAATAAAATTTGATATGGTATAACGGGCACGCCTGGTAATCCTTGCCCAATTTACCTATATTTTTAGCATCAAAAACTTCTGTTCACGGAAACTCACGATCTAATGAGCAGAATTAATTGAAATTTGCAGAATGTATTGAACTAAACTGGGACCAGGTCTGAAAGAAGTAATTTTGAAATGCAAGCGATTCTGTGCCAGTGGTGCCATCTTGAAAAATCACTAAAAAAGATAACTGTTTTTAGCCCTATAAATTCTGATTGAATCGTTCGATTTTGACGAAATTCACACAGTAGGTGGACCTCACTTTAAACCACGCTTGGTAGAAATTTGGTCGAAAAGTTCAGTTGGAGCTGCCAGCTATGATAATTTTGGTGTCTTAAATTTTAAAAAATAAAAATTTGGTAGTGAAAACATTCAAATCATCGAATATCCTAAAACTGTCCGTTTCTTACAATAAAACCAGTCTGTATACAAATCTTATGCTTTATCTACATGTTCAAAGGTAAACTTTGGAAATCTCATGTCGGACAAGAACGGTAACCCTCTCCCAGTTAACCCATATTTTTAGTATCAAAAACTTCTGTTCACGGGAATTCACGAACCAATAATCAGATACCATTGAAATTTACAGAATGCATTGAACTTAAGTAGAACCAGGTCTGATAGAAGCGATTTTGAATTGGGGGCAACTCTGTGCCAGTGGTGCCATCTTGAAAAATTACAAAGAAAAAAAAACTGCTTTTTGCCCTATGAAATGTGAATAGTAACCAGATTTTCATGAAATTGACGTAGTAGCTGCACCTTACTTTAAACTCTGTTTGGTAGAAATTTGGTTGAAAAATTCGATTGGTGCTGCCAGCCATGGTAATTTTGGTGTCTATGGTTTTGAGAATTCGCTCAGGAAAATAAAACTTTTTGCCCTATAGCTGCCAGTGCAGTCACGAAATCAATACGAATTTCATACAATTAACGGAACCTATTATAAGCATTATTCAGGCCAAATTTGGTTGAAAAGCCACGATAGGGTTGCCAGCTATTGTTGGTTTTGTGTTTAATTGCAATATCTTTATTAAGCGGTTTTATCGTAGAATTTTCAAATGGTAATGATATTGTAGTGACAATAAACAGCAAATATTAAGCTTTCGATTATTTGAAAAAACTTCCTGTAGGTAACCCTAAATTTCTTTATACACCTATAACTTCGAATGTAATATAACAACGTGAAGCAGATGTGATATATTCTTGGCTTTGATACTAGCAGAAGGTTGCCAGCACGAGTCGGTTGTGCTACTTTTGTCTCAATAAATGCTTACAGTTAGTATTCATACCGGAAACATTTACAATGAAAATAAATAACCAATGTTTCAATTCCCAAAGTTCTGCAAATTTTTCGGATCGCAGCCCCAAACGCCAACTTCAGTTACAGTGCTGCAGGCACTGAGCATTTTCTTCATTGGTGTTATATGAGATGCTGCTTTCAAAGTTTGGTGAAATAAGCAACTGATAACGAATATAATTAACAAGTGTTTTTCTTTCATAAACTTTGAAACCCATGCCAATGGTAATATCTGAAACCTTCTACCATATGAGTTATAATGCATTCTTGAGACCAAAGTAAAACGTGGCATTTGAAACAGTTTGGCCGTAATAAGCAGCTCATGTGGTGGAATATGCACTCAAAACCTGCACGATTCTTCTACTGTTCTTCGAACATTAGTGTTTCTAGCGGTTCAGGTGCGCTAGAGTTTTTTCATAATAAAATTTTTAAAAAGTGTTTTTTTCAATTTCAAAGGCGAATGTCCCCTTAAGTTGTATAGACGGGCGGAGGAGTCTATTATATACCGCGGGTGAATAAAGTGCTCAAAAGTCCCCTTGTGTAAAAACCCATTTTGAGAAAGTGTAAAGAGGCAATATTGTGTAAATTAAGATCCAAATCCCAGTGATGGCGTCAGTCATATGTCTTTTATACCGTCGTCCTGACTGGTGACCCAATTTCCCCTGAATTGATTATGCACATCGTGCAGTCAAACCTAAAATCAATAAAGTTCTAATGCCACATGGGAGTCAAAAGGCACTTCGGTAATATTGCGTACTCGTAATACACACACGCTCGAAAAGAAAGCCAATGGTGTTTTAAAGTGGTTCGGCTGCATACTCGGTTAAGTGATAAGAAAAAAAAACTGCTGAAATTCGAACGAGCATAATGCGACGCAATGCAATTTCGATGTTTATGGAAGGAAATGCGATTTGAATGACCGTAAACCTCAAGTGTTCTTGCTTCGAACCTGGACGAAAAATCTCGTAAAATTTGAAGCCATCAAGTGTTTTCCCGCTACGCTTGCGTTGCCTTCATTCGTGGCGTCGAGGACGAAAAATGCAAATCTAAGTTTTAACGAAGGGGGTTTTTCTGCAAATAAATGAGCAGTGTTTTTATGCCGCTAACTGAGCGATCACGGCAAAGATATTTAATCAAGAAGCACAATTTCTAATCTAATTCGAGTACAACCAGTTGTCGGAAGAATTTCATCACGAGCTGTATATATGGCCGGACCTAAGGAACAATTCGTTTTGTATACTATTAAAAAGGAAAAGAAGATCGTGACGATACCGATGGAATACAAAACATTCTTGGAGAAATGACTAGAGGCCGGACGGTGCCACGAGTATTTGTTGATGGAAAATTTATAGGCGGTGGAACGAACGTGGATGACCGAAATA
>OZ022263.1:117830307-117860307 GCA_963978885.1 Nemotelus pantherinus | reverse complement strand
TGGTTTCCTTTACGGAAGTATGCCCCCTTTTGTCCCTAGATATGTTTACATATCAGTTTGCGGCTACGTATTCATGACGGATGAATATTAAGTAGCATCCCGTTTTCTGGAGAGCAAACCATCCCCATTATTTCATGAACCCACCCAAGCCGCAGCGAGCTAGCAAAGCGGCACCCCAGCATCCGTCGGGGTTGGTTAAAGGGTGCTCCGATAATGCAGACGAGGGGCCTTCACGGCCATTTCTAGGGCACCCTGCTCTCGGGGCCTTTCTTTTGCCTCTTGAATGGCACTAGCCTTCTGACCTTAGCACTCTTGGTTCTGGACGTCGGTCTGGTTCTAAGTTGTGCTAAGGCCAGTCCCATCCACATTTTTGCTACACGCAGTTCGAAAAAAAAGCAGCACGACCAGTTGCAGAGTAGTTTTCAACGCTTCTAGGAAAACTAGATCTGGCGTATCACTGAACGACTTTTTATTTACCGGTCCTGCAATCCAGAATGACTTGACGACAATATTAATGAGTTGGAGGAAATATCGGTTTACATTCGTAGGCGACATCACAAAAATGTACCGTCCGATAAAAATACATCAAGAAGATGCCCAATATCAAAGAATTTTGTGAAGATCTCACCCGTCAGAAGAAATCAAGATTAGGAACTTAATACACTAACATTTGGAACAAGCTGTGCACCATTCTTGGCAATTAGGACGTTAGACAATTTGGCGGAGGATGAAAAAGAGGAGTTTCTCAATGCATTTAAATCTATATTAACTGAATTCAACGTAGATGATATGCTGTGTGGAGGAGACGATCTCTTAGAAGCAACAAATAAGCGAAACGAAATAGTTGAAGTGCTGCGAGCTGGAGGATTTCCTCTTCGAAAATGGGTTAGCAATGACTTTAGAATTTTAAAAGATGTACCTGTGGAAGATATTGAAATGCAAGAAGCATTAGACTTGAACTAAGACCTGGCATACAAATCCTTAAGAATAATCTGGCCTCCAGTAACAGACCAATTTAGCTACCGTATCAAATTTACGGAAGAGAGCAAGGCATATTCAAAACGTCAAGTGTTGTCAGTTATGATACTTTGGTCTGGATTTCTCCAATTATGATTAATGCAAAAATTCTGTAACAATCTTTGTGGTAACAGGGGCTTTGTTGGAATGAACCGTGATCAGCTGATATTCACAAAAAATGAACTGAATTCAGAACTAAATTATTGAAAATCGAAAGCTTACAAATACCTAGATGGATACATTATGCAAACAATTCGAAACTAGAACTACGTGGATTCAGTGATGCTTCACTAAAAGCTTATGCAGTAGCAATTTACTTAGTTGATCGACGTGAAGACAAAACCAACTCCCATCTTGTTATAGCAAAAACACAGGTCGCACTAATATGGACTGTTTCAATACCACGCCTGGAGTTATGCAGAGCAGTATTTTGGACAAAATTAGAAAAAAAATCATAGGTTCATTAAATATCGCAGAAATTAATATTTTCCAATGAACCGATTTCGAGATCATGTTGGCCTGGTTGAATGTCATCCAGCCCGTCGGACAGCGTTTACCGCCAATCGAACTACGGAAATCTTAAATCATGTCGGGAACACTCCATGGCGACACGTCCCATCGAATCAAAGCCCCGCCGATTTAGCTTCTCGAGGAATAGACGTAGAAGAAATTTTCGAAAATTTGCTGTGGTAGTGTGGACCTATCTGGTAACTAAATGAGCCTTGTAAATGGCCTTACACGAAAAATTCTACTACGACTACGTTGGAAAGCAGAAAGTTAGTTCTCCTACATAGCATGCAGAAAAACAATAAGGAGCTAGAATATATGTAACTTAAATGCTCAACTTTGTCACGCTTGATCCGGGTAACAGCATACTGTTTTCAATTTTTTACGCTCCTATCAAAACAACCCGTCTCCAAAGGATATTTAAGGACAGTAAAATTGCAAAAGTCTTAACATTTTTGGACAGGCTGACTCAGTTAATGACCAACATTATACGGAAACGTTATTGGATAATTGATATTCGAAATACAATCAATTAAGAAGTCCGCATGTGTATCAAATGTGTCAGAGCGAAGCCATGAATATTGCAGCAACTAATGAGAAGTTTATCTAAGCCAAGAGTCACCACTTCAAGACCTTTCACTCATACAGGGATAGATTACTGCGGACCATTTGAATACCGTGATCGACGTAGACAAGGTAGCAGAGTGCACAAGGGCTATGTAGTAATTTTCATATGTTGAGCAATCAAGGCTTTTCATCTCGAATTTGTAATGGGCCATTCAGACATGCGTCCATGCGTCCAAGCGTCCAAGCGATCTAGCGTGTTTTGCTTACACGAGTCAATTTGATTTTGTTTATATAGGCGGGTCTAAAGCGAAGGAGGTGGAGTATGCTGATTAATGTACAATAGAGTTTCAAATGATTTATTTCGCTCAGTAGCATGTGTGGATGATTCGTTGATGATCATTTTAATATATGTTTTGTGGATGATTATTTTATTATATGATGATGTGGATAATATTTTTTTTGCATCCTTACGTGCATGACTATTACGAAAAAATTTGAATGCATACGAATAGCTAGACACAAACAATTTTATATGAAGGTATATATAGTCATATGGATAAATATATCCAATTGTCTGCTACCAATTCATTTTTACGGAGAAAAAAATGGGGAAAAATTGAGGAATGAGAATTAGTAATGTTTTCAAATTGATCACAACGATGATTTTGAAATTTTTAGGCGTTTGCGGGCCCTGGCTGTTTGAAAATGATTTTATTTTAAAATTTCCATTTATAATAACTTGTTATGTAAAGGTGATATCATGAGGAAATACACACGCGGCGTAATGTTTACTGCAAATATATTGGATATTATATTAGGGCTGCCTGGTATGGTTTTTTTTTTCTAATTATTTTAAGAGCGCATGAAACCATACAATTCGCAAATGATGGTGTCCATACAGTGAAAGTAAACAAGCAATATTTAAATTATGATAAATTTTTAATTGTTTCCGCGTGGCAAATCTAAAAATTTTTGCATTCTGCTAACTTGGAAGTAAGTCAGTAGATGTAAAATGAATTTGTATGATACGTTGATTTTTACGAAACAATTGTGATGTTTTTCAAACAGTTGGGATGCTTTTCTTCCATTGGTGACACACTGTTGCCGACAATGAAAATTACCAGCGTTTCTGTAATTGAACATACTGCCGCTATTTTTGTAATGATAAACATGCAATAGTTGAAATAAGCTTAAACTATTGCTGAATTTCGAAGGAAATTAGTATTATAACTGTTTCAATTGTTATAACTGTTTCAAAAAAAAGCTGCCATACCAATAAGCCCTAATAGAATATCCAATATATTAGCAGTAACAATGATGGCTCGCGAAAATTTCATAATGATATCATCATTTGACAAGTCAACATAAACCGAAACCATCATTTTCAAGTTGTCAGTGCCTCCGAACGGCTGAACATTTTTAAAATATCGTCGTCACCAAGCTTAAAACCATAATAATACTGATTTATCATATTCGTTATTTTTACAATTTCTTTTTCTATATAAATAAATCTCTGCCTCAAAACTATATATATAGGTTAATGTATAGTATCTAGGTATATATATATATATATATATATATATATATATATATAAATATATATATATATATATATATATATATATATATATATATATATATATATATATATATATATATATATACATATATATATATATATATATATATATATATATATATATATATATATATATATATATATATATATATATATATATATATATATATATATATATATATAGATATCACTTTGATTATATTCGTATATATTCAAATAGTATGAAAATAAAAAAACCATCGTTGCAAGCGCGCAATATCCATCCTCTTATCAATCCATCCATCCACTGATCATCTCGAAATGACAAAGAGCGAAAGTAAAACAATTAAGTCTATGGTATATCAATCACCGTATCCGACCACTTTCGCCTTAGCCCCGCCTTCAAAAAACCGGATTTGAGTTGACTTGACTCGTGTAATCTAAAAACCCTTGGACGCTTGGACGCATGGACGCATGTCTGAATGGCGCTTTAGAGATATGTCAACAGCAGCCTTTTTGGCAGCACAACGTCATTTCATGGGACGTCAAGGGCTCTGCAGTCACATTTATTTTGGTGCTAACATGACACTACGCCAATTGATAAAATCAAACAATGAGTTTGCTGCGAAAATGTTGGCCAATGAGAACATTGTCTGGCACTTCAATCCTCCTGCCTCACCACATTTTGGTGGTCTCTGGGAAGCAGGAGTGAAATCAACAAAACAACATTAACGTCGTGTGGTCAGAGGAGCAGGACTTACATTCGAAGAAATGTCGACCGTATTAGTGAGAATTGAAGCATGCCGTAATTCGCGACCACTATGTCCCATGTCAGATGATCCAACGGATACAGAAGTGCTAGCCCCTGCACACTGCCTCATCGGAGGAGCAATGCTTTCGCCACCGGAACACAATTTTTTGGACTTCAATAGTAACTATCTGAACTGATGGCAATTAGTTCAACGAATAACACAGAACTTTTGGAATAAGTGGAAGGTCGAATGCTAAAACCGTTGAAAATCCCGCCATAAATGGCTCAACAAAGAAAAATATGCTCGCGTTGGAGGTATTTGTATTTTGAAAGACGAGAAAGTGGTAGCGTATAAATGGCCTTTGGCAAGAATAGTTGAACTGCATGCCGGTAAAGACAAATTAGTTTTTGAACGGAAGAACTTACAAAAATCCAATTTCGAAATCGTTTTGTTACCTATATCCAATTATAATTCAAATACAAATTGAAAAGGTGAAAGGTGAAAATCTCGAATCGAATTCCATATTATCAGATCTAATAATCGGCATAAACGAATTTATCTTCGAGTCAACTGACAAAATTGCAAACATTATAATAAAAAAAAACTCTAGCGCATCAGGTCCGATAGAAAATTTATTTTCGAATAAATTGGCTTTGAGTGACCATGTAGAAATACGTAATATACTTTTTTGTAGAATCATATCAACCATTCTTTATCCAAAGCAACAAAACTCAACTATAACACAAATGATGAAAATGTTCAGTGCTGGCAACTCTTTTCCAACGAAGCAGCAATAAGTTTGCCTTAACAAGCTCATACTTAAATCAACTTATCCTTTGAATTTCGTTCTCATCGGAGGATGTCATCGAAAGTTTCAGCGGTTAAACGTTGTTTGAGGCTACCATCCGAAAAATGTTCAAAACTCGGAAAATTTAAAAATTGTTTTCATATTTTTAATGCAAATGCTTTGCATATGAGTATGTAATTTGAAGCATCTGTAAGTGCAATATTTACGAAAATAGCTAAAGCTGGCTATCCTTTGTCAGCAGCAAAGCAACATATTTACCAAATCTGCTTCACGTTAAGTTAAGCCCAACCAGTAAATTTCTTTTCGATTGAATCACTGCGCTGGAAGTTATACGGGTGAAACAAATTTTAGGGTCACCACCCTCAAAACTTTTCAAATTTTTGAAACGTAAATATTTGTTGTAAATTTTCATTGCAGGATTAGGACAGGTTTCCAATGCTGGAGTGATCTTTCGCAAAATCTCAGAGTAGAGCTGGCCTGTTCCCAATGATGGATTTTCTAAATTCGAAAATTGACAATTTGTGCTTTGAAAACTCAAAGTGGTAGCACTCATTGCTAGTTTAGGGGCATTTATCAAAAACTAATATAATCGGATTTTTTTCTATATTTCTTGAAAACAAACAAATTAGCTAGTAATTTGTATAATATATATAAGTATAATAATTTGTAATACATATGTTATATAAATAATAAATTTAGATGTTGTACAAATTAATAACTTGAATGTTCGCTTGGAGTTTATATACGATAAATTCAGTTTTAAAACTAGGCCGCGTTTCCAATGCTGGTTTGGAGTGTAATGTATCTGCGTACACATTAGCTGTCATGAATTAAAGTTACCCTTTTTAGATTTCTTTACTTGTTGATCGTTTGATATCGACTGAACTTATCCTGCGAGATTTTGTATCAGGAATTTCCGTAGGAATAAAATGAGTGGATAATAATCGGTGCTGCCATTCTTAATTATTTCGAAGCAATGATTTTAGGACAGGTTTGGGTGAATTTAAAAGTATGTTTGGAGTTGAATGTGCAGATGGAGGTAACTGAGCTGAGCGTATTAATGTCATGGAAAAGTACTCTTAGCCATTTACTAATTTCCAGTATTTTTGCTGAGAAAAAAGGACATTACGTCCCTTCGAATCCAACATCTAGCTGACAATGGCGCTTAAATGATGCGCATTACTTTGGATGAAAAAGAATTAAACCATACCCAGATTACTTGGCTGGGATGCACATGACACAATGGCCAAGGAATTTATTACAATTCGATCAAGAAAGGTCGAATCATAGACCATTTAGATATGTGTAATGAGCTGAAGCTTGCAAGGAATACTTAAGCAGATTTTCAAATTATCATTGATGCTGAGCATTAAGTAGGTCTGAAGCAGATAAATTTGACTTTCTTCGAAAGGCACGTAATAATATATGTTTATAGTATGTACTTTTATGATATATAAAAGTAATATAAAATTATAATATAGATTAATCATGCATAGCAATTTTTTTTTTCAGTCGATTTATTATTGATTGTGTTTTTTAAAGGCAAACTATTCTCATTTATTCCGTGAATTAAATTTTCAGCAGTATCATTGTCTTAATCAAGGGCTCCCAACTTTCAAACTAAGAAATTCTTCGAATTTGAATTTTGAAGGTACAACGACATCTGTCGTAACATATATTTGAATTTAATTTTCAATAAATATTCTTATCACAGATGGGTTATAAATTTGTTTCATTATTGATTTCAATGCACAAATCATTCATTAAACTGTATTTTCTATGACATTATCTTTTTTAAACGCGGAAAACAACACTTTCCACTTCACTATAAATAGAGCTTTCAGCAACGCTTTCCATTGGAAAGAAGTGAATTCAAAAATTCGAAAATGTCCGAAAAGCTTCACGCTAGAGTTGAAATAGGTCCCACTCTAGAGTTCAACCACAGATTTTAGAGATTGGTAAGAAAGAGAGAGGAAGATATGTGAAAGTGCATGAGAGCAAAAGTGTACGCAAACACATTTCACTCCAAGCCAGCATTGGAAAAGCGGCTTTATTTCCATTTGCAAATATAAAAGCATAATCGCTCAGTAAAGAAATTTCAAAAAATTACAAAGATGTTCATAGCTGGCAGCCCTTTCATGGTTTTTGTATGAAATTCCTACGACGTTTGGTTCACATCAAAATCTATTCACTGCATGAATTTGATTTTGATTCCATGACTGCACTGGAAGTTATAGGGAAAGAAGCTTAATTTTGCTGAGCAAATTTGCTAGATTTAGGAGACAAAAGTTACCATAGTTGGCAACTCTATGCTAAATTTTTAGCTTAATTAGCACCAATTGTTATTTAAAGTAAGATCCAAATACTGTGTGAATTTTGTTAAAATCTGATGGCTGAATCGGAAGTTATAGGACAAAACGCTGTTTTTTTCCTCAATGATTTTTCAAGATGGTACCACTGCCATAGTGTTGCCTGCATTTCAAAATCACTCCTGTCAATACTGGCTAATACCAACATGTCCTGTAAATTTCATTTTGATCGGATAATCCGGTCGTCAGTTCTCGTGAACAGAACTTTCGAGTGCTGAAAATAGAGGTAATTTGGTGATAGGATGCCGTTGTTGTGTAAATCGGAATTCTAAAAATTTCAATTTGACATTATGAACAAAGGTTAAAATTTATCAATGATTTGAATTTTATGTCAAAAATCAAAAAAATTTCAGGAAGGTCAATGATTTGAAAGTTTTTTTTCAGGATTCGACCGTAGCTACAGGGTTACCTGCACTGTCTTAAATATCCATGTGTGTCAAGTTTTAGTCAAGACCAGTATGCTCTGCAAATTTAACGATGATCCAATGTATTTGTCAGAAGTAATAACAAATCAAAATTTGGAAAAAAATGCTTGCCTGTTTTAAGGCACGCTGCACCCACACACGGCTCAAAATTTTCAATTCTTTATCATAGACAAGCTAAAAACATACTTAGTTTTCAGTCCCAATACTTTTTTTTACAAAAATTTACACTGCTTGGAAATATGGGAGTACCTCAAAATTAACTAGAACGCTCGCCACCAAAAGGTTTAGGATATCTAAATTTAAGAAAATCATGGACCTGCCTACTATATACATCTACGTTCTCCGAAAATTTCAGTTCAATCGAATCAGTCACTCCAGATATTATATCCCTTAATCATTTTGCTGATATATATATATATATATATATATGTATATATATATATATATATATATATATATATATATATATATATATATATATATATATATATATATATATATATATATGTATATGTATATATATATATATGTATATGTATATATATATATATATATATATATATATATATATATATATATATATATATATATATATATATATATATATATTTATATATACATATATTTATATATACATATATATATATATACATATATATATATATATATATATATATATATATATATATATATATATATATATATTTATATATATATATATATATATATATATATATATATATATATATATATATATATATATATATATATATATATATATATATATATATATATGCATATATATATATATATCTATATGTAAATATAAATATATATATATATATATATATATATATATATATATATATATATATATATATATATATATATATATATATAGTTGGTGTGTTGGCGTTCTGGGCTTATAAGGCACGTCAAGCTACCAGTCGGTGTGTGTTTGCCAAATTCGCACCTTTTTCATTGGTTCGGCATGTTTGGCAGCCCGCCAGCGGGTCACCCTAGAAACGAGTTAGAGGGCTATTAGATACTTAGCTTACAAGAATATGGGCTCCTTCACCTTACAAAAGGACGTCAAGAAACATACAGTCATGCAGAAGAAAAATACAGGAAGAAACAGTTACATATATTTGTGCAAGTTGTGTGAATGAACGTTAAGTTGAGATAAATATTGAACAAGTAGCAGAATTCAAGTAGTTTTGCAGTCGGTTATATCGGTCAAACGGCACGGGAACGGGCTATATGCGCGAGCGTGAAATGGAAAATGAATCCGCGTATCGGAGGTTAAAAATCACGAGAGAGACGACGAGGTAAAGGCCGAGAATTCCTACGAAATTTTCTGAGGCGGAGGAGGTGTCACGGTCGCTCGTGTTACAAGTATTAATATAAAAAAACCAGAAAACTAATTTTCGAAGAAATTGTCTTTGAGTGACAAAAAAATGTGGAAAGACGCTGTACACTTTTTTGTAGAATCATATCAATCATTCCTTATCCCAAGCAACAAAACTCAACTATAACACAAATGATGAAAATGTTCAATGCTGGCAACATTTTCCCAACGAAGCAGCAATAAGTTAACCTTCACAATCTCATACTTAAATCAACTTATCCTTTGAATTTCGTTCTCATCGGAGGATTTCATCGAAAGCTTCATTAAACGTTGTTTGAGGCTGCCATCAGAAAAATGTTCAAAACTCGGAAAATTTAAATATTGGTTTCTTAGTTTTATTGCAAATGTTTTGCATATGTGTATGTAATTTAAAGCATCTGTTGATGCAATAGTTACAAAAATGGCTAAAGCTGGTTACCCTGTGTCAGTAGCAAAGCAAAATATATACCAAATCTGCTGGACGTTAAGTTAAACCCAACCAGTAAATTTCGTTTCGATTGAATCACTGCGCTAGAAGTTATACGGGTGAAAAAATTTTTAGGGTTACCACCCTCAAAACTTTTCAAATTTTTAAAGCGTTAATATTTATTGTTAATTTTCATTGCAGGATAGATCCCATTTGCAAATCTAATGACATAATCGCGCAGTAATGAAATTCCAAAAAATTACATTTCACGATTTTTGCACGAAATTCCTATGACATTTGGCTCACATCAAAATTTTTTTACTGCATAAACTTCATTTTGATATCATGACTGCACCGGAAGTTATAGGGAAAAAAGCATTTTTTGCTGAGCAAATTTGCAAGATTTAGGAGACAAAAATCACCATAGCTGGCAACCCTCTTCTAATTTTTCAGCCAAATTTTCACCAAATGTTATCTTAAGTAAGATCCTACTATTGTGTGAATTTTGTTTAAATCTGGTGGCTGAATAGGAAGTTATAGGCCAAAAAGCTGTTTTTTTTTCTCAGTGATTTTTCAAGATGGCACCACTGCCACAGAGTTACCGCATTTCAAAATCATTTCTATCAGACCTGGTCCTAGTTGATACCAACATGTCTTGTAAATTTCATTATGATTGGAAAATCCGGTCGTCAGTTCTCGTGAACAGAACTTTCGAGTGCTGAAAATAGAGGTAATTTAGTGATGGGCTGCCGTTCTTGTGCAAGTCGGAATTTCAAAAATTTCAAATTGACATGATGCACAAACGTTAAAATTTATCAATGATTTGACTTTTTTGTCAAAAATCAAAAAAATTTTCAGGAGGTTCAATGATTTGAAGGATTTTTTTTCAAGAGCCTGATGCAGCTACAGGGTTGCCCGCACTATCTTGAAAATCCATGTGTATTAAACTTTAGTCAACATCAAAAAAGCTTGAGTATCCTAGTGGGTAGAGCACTGGCTTCTTGCGTGTGGGGTTCCTGGTTCGAATCCAGGTTCGGACGAGGGTCCACTCACCAAGCTTTTGAGTTCACCTAGCTCTGATTAGGTACCTGATTTAAATCAGGGGTAAAGTGAGTCGTGGAACTAATCACTCCACACTCGTATCCACAATGATTAAAAAAAATTGTAATGAAGCTCTCTACCAGCTTCAACCCCTAGACCCGTACGAGGGTTGTCGTGGGATTGCTTTACTTTTTACAACATCAATATGCTCAGCAAATTTCACGATGATCCAATGTTTTTGTCAGAAGTAATGACAAATCAAAATTTGAAAAAAAATCTTGCCTACTTTTAGGCACGCTGCACCCACACACGGCTTAAAATTTCCAATTCTTTACCATAAACAAGCTTAAAAGATAATAAGTTTTCATTCCCAATACTTTTTTTGAACAAAAATTCTGCTGCTTGGAAATATGGGAGTACCTCAAAATTCACTAAAACGCTCGCTGCGGCCAAAAGGTTTAGGATATCTGAATTTCAGCAAGTTGTGGACCTCACTACTAAATACACCTACGTTCTCCGAAAGTTTCAGTTCAATCGGATTGGCCACTCCAGAGATTATCTCCCTTAATCATTTTGATGATATATATATATATATATATATATATATATATATATATATATATATATATATATATATATATATAAATATATATATATATATACATATATATATATATATATATATATATATATATATATATATATATATATATATATATATATATATATATATGTATATATATATATATATATATATATATATATATATATATATATATATATATATATATATATATATATATATATATATATGTATATATATATATATATATATATATATATATATATATATATATATATATATATATATATATATATATATATATATATATATATATATATATATATATATATATATATATATATATATATATATATATATATATATATATAAAGAAATATGAATTTTCGGCGAAACGAGTGTAATACTACTTTTCTTCGAAAATTAGTAAAAACCTCCACTGACCCACGGATGCCAGGCCGATGGAGGTTGAGCCGCAGCCACCGAGGAATAAGCTCTCTTAAGTCTGCGTATCTCTTAGATTAAGTAAACAATGTTGTGTACATGCATCAAGCACAAGCGATAGGGCAGAGTTTAGGACGTGAAATGTTCATGCAACTAAGCGATGGAACAACCTATAAACAACGCGATCTACGACTAGACATGCATCACAACTCATGACGATTACGACAGTGTCATATAGATGATTCGTCGTAAATAGAATTGAGACACAACAGCTGAAACACAAAGACACCTGAGATACTGAAGGCGAATCACTAAAGATGCTGTACACGAATAGAATTGCAGGCGAACTAACTTTGGAATGGGCGGCTCAGAGATAGTTACATATCTAATGCGACACTTTAATTTCGACGTACGAACACGCGGGGCATCGCACAATTTTAGTTGCTCGGGTCGGCGGCTCCTGACCTGGGCCAACATTTTACCCAGATATGACAAGCAGTGAATGCACTATTGGAACTAGGGCAATATACAAACGACTGTGTAAATGACTTGGAAATCAGTTCAAGAGACACTCAGATAGAAATGGATGATTGATCGACGTGCGGCGAACCAATCGAAAAATACTGCGAATAGTCGAGGGAAGCGCACTCACTACCGTCGGCAAAATTGCAGAATGGACGTCGTACGCGCAGCAATTTCGATCGCGCGAGATGTGTTCACACAAAATAACAAGTGTTTTACTTACCCAATGGGTAAGTTTTCCAGAACGACAAGAACGACAATATAATAATTTCACCTGTCACTATACAACTTGAAATTTGACAATTCGAAATGTCACGGATTGGAATGTCACAGATGACGGATGATCGAGCAGGGGAAATCGAGTTGTCCCAAACGGGTGGAACGCGAGGTGAAAATGGGAACTCGACGCGTGTGGAACAGTGACGGGGTGAATAGACTAAGCGGGTCAGGGAAGTCCCGATAATTTTGAAAATTTCGCTTTGTCGAAGAAAAAGTGAAAGCCTTTCTTTCTATTATATCGGAGCCAGGTACAAAGGCAGACGTGAGCGGTGCGCTTGGAGAAAAATTTAACTTGTAAATTTTTGATTTTCATGTCGACGTAAGGAAGTGATTGAGGACGATCTTTATTGCTGGAAGGAGGCGCAGACACCGGGGAAGAAATATCTCGAAGGCGCGATAGCAACGGTGTGCGAATATCGTTGATAAAAGAACGAGACTTTGGTCTGGTAGATTGAGGCCGGCTACGAACGTAAGTGCCAGCGAAGGAAAATAACGAAAGATTCGATTATCGGCGATGAAGTCACCAGGGCCCCAGCGAGGGATCTAAGTCAGGTTAATTTATTTAAATATTTTTATTAATGTTCGAAGAAGAACATTAGTATTAAAATCACTTTGGCCAAAAATTCATATTTCTAT
The DNA here is from genome assembly GCA_963978885.1 of Nemotelus pantherinus. NCBI lineage: Eukaryota > Metazoa > Arthropoda > Insecta > Diptera > Stratiomyidae > Nemotelus > Nemotelus pantherinus. The sequence continues at coordinate 117,846,985 of OZ022263.1, read as the reverse complement.
ATATATATATATATATCATCAAAAAATTTCAGTGAAAAAATCTCAGGAACGCGCCATCCGATTCAGCTGAAATTTTCAGGACACATTGGTGTATATGCAGAATAGTGCCAGGTTTCACAAAAAATTAATAATCTTTAATCCTTTGGCGCCGGCGGCCATTTTAGTGATATTTTTAATATACCTATTATTCCGTACACAAATAAGTTTTGCAAAAATAAAGTTGACGCAATAACTTTTGAACGTGGTTTACATGTAAATCGGATAATGTTTTGGAATTTTTTAACCCCATGTGTGCGCTGGGTGCCTAAAAACAGAACGGGAAAACTTGAAAATTTTTAAATTGCGATAACTTTTGACAAAGCTTTTTAATCATTACGAAATTTTTAAGACATATTGGTATTATTTAGTTGTAGATTTGTGTAGCTTTTGATGAGCGTGCTGGCCACCCTGTAGCTAGGGCAGACACTGAAAGTGAAAACCTTCAAATCATCGTCTCTCTTGAAAAACTGCCGCTTCTTCAAAAAAAAGCCACTCATATGTAAATCTTGTGCTTTGTTTACATAAACAAAAAAAAAAAATTTGATATGGTATAACGGGCACGCCTGGTAGCCCTTTCCCAATTTACCTATATTTTTAGCATCAAAAACTTCTGTTCACGGAAACTCACGATCCAATGAGCAGAATTAATTGAAATTTGCAGAATGTATTGGTCCTATATAGGACCAGGTCTGATAGAAGTGATTTTGAAATGTAACTCGTTCTGTACCAGTGGTGCCATCTTGAAAAATCACTAAAAAAGATAACTGCTTTTAGCCCTATAAATTCTGATTTAATCGTTCGATTTTGACGAAATTCACACAGTAGCTGAACCTTATTTAATACCACGTTTGGTAGAAATTTGGTCGAAAAATTCGGTTGGAGCTGCCAGCTAGGATAATTTTGGTGTCTTAAATTTGAAAAAATCAAAATTTGGAAGTGAAAATATTAAACCATCGAATTTCCACAAACTGTCCGTTTCTTACAATAAAACCAATCTGTATACAAATCTTATACTTTATCTACACGTTCAAAGTAAAACTTTGGAAATTTCATGTCGGACAAGAACGGTAACCCTTTCCCAGTCAACCTATATTTTTAGCATCAAAAACTTCTGTTCACGGGAACTGACGAATCAATAATCAGATACTATTGAAATTTACAGAATGCATTGGACTTAAGTAGGAACAGGTCTGATAGAAGCGATTTTGAATTGTGGGCAACTCTGTGCCAGTGGTGCCATCTTGAAAAATTACAAAGAAAAATAACTGCTTTTTGCCCTATGAAATTTGAATAAGTTACTAGATTTTCATGAAATTGACACAGTAGCTGAACATTACTCTAAACTCTGTTTGATAGAAATTTGGTTGAAAAATTCGATTGGTGCTGCCAGCTATGGTAATTTTTATGTCTTTGGATTTGAAAATTCGCTCAGGAAAATAAAACTTTTTGCCCTATAGCTGCCAGTGCAGTCATGAAATCAATACGAATTTCATACAATTAATGGAACCTACTATAAACATTATTCAGGCCAAATTTGGTTGAAAAGCCACGATAGGGCTGCCAGCTTTTGTTGGTTTTGTGTTTGTTTGCAATATCTTTATTAAGCGGTTTTATCGTAGAATTTTCAATTGGTAATGATATTGTAGTTACAATAAACAGCAAATATTAAGCTTTCCATTATTTCAAAAAACTCGCTGCAGGTAATCCTAAATTTCTTTATACTCCTATAACTTTGAATGTAATATAACAACGTGAAGCAGATGTGATATATTTTTGGCTATGATACTGGCGAAAGGTTGCCAGCACGAGTCGGTTGTGCTACCTTTGTAGCAATAAATGCTTACAGTTAGTATTCATACAGGAAACATTTACAATGAAAATAAATAACCGATGTTTCAATTACCAAAGTTCTGCAAATTTTTCGGATCGGAGCTCCAAACACCACCTTCAGTTGCTGCAGGCACTGAGCATTTTCTTCATTGATGTTATATGAGATGCTGCTTTCGAAATTTTGTGAAATAAGCAACTGATAACGAATATAATTAACCCGTGTTTTGCTCTCATAAACGTTGAAATTCATGCCAGTGGTAATATCTGAAACCTTCCACCATATGAGTTATAATGCATTCTTGAGACCAAAGTAGAACGTGGCGTTTGAATCAGTTTGGCCGTAATAAGCAGTTCATGTGGTGGAATATGCACTCAAAACCTGCACGATTCTTCTACTGTTCTTCGAACATTAGTGTTTCTAGCGGTTCAGGTGCGCTAGAGTTTTTTTTACTAATGTTCGAAGAACATTAGTATTAAAATCGATTCGGCCAAAAATTCATATTTCCATATATATATATATATATATATATATATATATATATATATATATATATATATATATATATATATATATATATATATATATATATATATATATATATATATATATATATATATATATATATATATATATATATATATATATATATATATATATATATATATATATATATATATATATATATATATATATATATATATATATATATATATATATATATATATATATATATATATCATCAAAAAATTTCAGTGAGATAATCTCGAGAACGCGCCATCCGATTGAGCTGAAACTTTCAGGATACATTGGTGTATATGCAGAATAGGTCCAGGTCTCTTTAAATGTCAGTTATTGTTAACCTTTTGGCGCCGGCGGCCATTTAAGTGATATTTTTAATATACCTATTATTTCACGCACAAATGATTTTCGGAAAAGTAAAGTTAACCAAATAAATTTCTTACGTGTTTTACATATGAATCGGATAATGCTTTGGAATTTTTTAACCCTATGTGTGCGCTGGGTGCCTAAAAAGAGGACGGGAAAATTTGAAAATTTTTAAATTTCGATAACTTTTGACACAGCTATTCAATCATTACGAAATTTTCAGGACATATTGATATTATTTAGTTGTAGATTTGTGTAGCTTTTAAAGAGGATGCTGGCAACCCTGTAGCTAGGGCAGGCACTGAAAGTGAAAACCTCCAAATCATCGTCTCTCTTGAAAAAATGCCGTTTCTTCAAAAAAAGCCATTCATATGTAAATCTTGTGCTTTGTTTACATAACCAAAAAAAAAAAAAAAAGATATGGTATAACGCGCACGCCTGGTAACCCTTGCGCAATTTACCTATATTTTTAGCATCAAAAACTTCTGTTCACGGAAACTCACGATCCGATGAGCAGAATTTGTTGAAATTCACAGAATGTTTTGACCTTAAATAGGACCAAGTCTGATAGAAGTGATTTTTAAATGCGGGTGATTCTGTGCCAGTGGTGCCATATTGAAAAACCACTAAAAAAGATAACTGTTTTTAGCCCTATAAATTCTGATTGAATCGTTCGATTTTGACGAAACTCACACAGTTGCTGGACCTTACTTTAAACCACGTTTGGTAGAAATTTGGTTGAAAAATTCGGTTGGAGTTTTCAGCTATGATAATTTTGGTGTCTTCATTTTGAAAAAAAAAAATTTGGAAGTGAAAACATTCAAACCATCGAATATTCAAAAAAATGTCCGTTTATTACAATAAAACCAATCTGTATATAAATCTTATGTTTTATCTACACGTTCAAAATAAAACTTTGGAAATTTCATGTCGGACAAGAACGGTAACCCTCTCCCAGTTAGCCTATATTTTTAGCATCAAAAACTTATGTTCACGGAAACTCACGAACCAATAATCAGATACAGCTAAAATTAACAGAATGCATTGGACTTAAGTAGGACCAGGTCTGGCAGAAGCGATTTTGAATTGTGGGAAAGTCTGTGCCAGTGGTGCCATCTTGAAAAATTACAAAGAAAAAAAACTGCTTTTTGCCCTATGAAATGTGAATAAGTTACCAGATTTTCATGAAATTGACACAGTAGCTAAACCTAACTCTAATCTCTGTTTGGTGGAAATTTGGTTGAAAAATTTGATTGGTGCTGCCAGCTATGGTAATATTTGTGTTTTTGGTTTTGAAAATTCGCTCAGGAAAATAAAACTTTTTGCACTATAACTTCCAGTGCAGTCGTGAAATCAATACGAATTTCATACAATTAATGAAACCTGTCATATACATTATTCAGGCCAAATTTTGTTGAAAAGCCACAATAATGTTGCCAGCTATTGTTGATTTTGTGTTTAATTGCAATATCTTTATTAATCGGTTTTATCGTAGAATTTTCACAGCAAATATTAAGCTTTCGATCATTTGAAGAAACTCGCTGCAGGTAACCCTAAATTTCTTTATACTCCTAAAACTTCGAATGTAACGTAACAACGTGAAGCAGATGTAATATAATATTGGCTTTGATACTGGCGAAAGGTTGCCAGCACGAGTCGGTTGTGCTACTTTTGTATCAATAAATGCTTACAGTTAGTATAGGTACATACCGGAAACATTTACAATGAAAATAAATAACCGATGTTTCAATTCCCAAAGTTCTGCAAATTTTTCGGATCGCAGCCCCAAACACCAACTTCAGTTACAGTGCTGCAGGCACTAAGCATTTTCTTCATTGATGTTATATGAGATGCTGCTTTCAAAATTATGTGAAATAAGCAACTGATAACGAATATAGTTAACCCGTGTTTTGCTCTCATAAACGTTGAAATTCATGCCAGTGGTAATATCTGAAACCTTCCACCATATGAGTTATAATGCATTCTTAAGACGAAAGTAAAACGTGGCATTTGAAACAGTTTGGCCGTAATAAGCAGCACATGTGGTGGAATATGCACTCAAAACCTGCACGATTCTTCTACTGTTCTTCGAACATTAGTGTTTCTAGCGGTTCAGGTGCGCTAGAGTTTTTTTTATTTGTTTCTTTAGTATTAATTAAAATTAGTGTTTACTTGGACGGCGGCCACCTAACAATAGCTTTGAGATTGTGTTAGATTCGCTTGAAGCGACATTGAAGAGTTGTGATAGTGGTAAAAATGAATGTAGTACATAAATAGAGTTTTTTTGTTAACATGTCGAGTTAATTCCGAGAGGTTAGTGAATCAAGGTGTATGCACGTCGCCCATTTCTCGCTTTTGAGTGACGGTGCCTTTAGTGGTTTCGGGTCGAATAAAGCGAGTGGCGCTCAACCCACCGCTTTCTCCGTGAGCAGAGGTGCCCGAAGCTATTACCCTAACATCCCAGTCGGGGATGTAGGGTTAGAAGACGGTTTGGAAAAATAACGGTTACAATATTCAAACGAAAATTGAAGTGAAATAGATTCGTTGTGGTGCTTGCGCAGCAGTTGAACAGAATATTATCGGAGATTTTCTACATAATTGCATCAGGTATATTCAAAGAAAAAATAAAGTGAAATAGATTCGTTCTGTCACTGGCGCTGCAGTTGAACAGAATCTAATCGGAGATTTTCTACATAATTGTACAGGGATAATCAAAGGAAAAAATGAAATTGAAATCGAGTCCAAGTGCGATTGGACACATTGATAAATTCAAATCGGAGTTTTTTTTAACAAAATTGAAACTGATCGACTAGGAAGAGTTAAGATCGACTACCTGGATGGGGGACCGACGAAAGTGAACACAAATCGATGTGATGAGGTACCGCGCCCATTTTAGGTCAAGCAGGTCGGGGTTCGAGGCCCAGGCCATGATGAAGTGAGTGGTAACTGTATACGAAATTCTCTGTGGAACCGTGAGTTAACAACACAAATCTGAGTCAAATGCTGGAGCGTGGAAGCAGAGCTGACTTTTATTTTAAGGTTAGTGAGTAATCTTACATTTTTTTAACATGGATAGGAATTCTTTTACATTATTTGCCGAAATTCTCATTTTACAAGTTGAATGCCAAAATGAATTATATATACTGAGTGGTGGAAAAGAATTTATTTTTACAAAAATTACCATTATTTGGTCAGAAATCGGAATAAATTGACTTTCGGTTTCGAAATTAACAGTATGCAGCGAATCGATTTTGATGTACTGCTGTGGCAAAGCTTGGCCAGAAGTTGCGCTGAATAAGACGGACTCTAGGCCAGCTGAATTTCATGAGTAGAGCAAAGTCAAAATTGGGAAATTTGTAGTAGGACTTAACAAGAGGGGTCTTCTGTGAGTATTTAGTGAACTCAAAGCCAGGGGGAGGACTTAATCACGAAATATAAGTTATATCCGAGAGCCGAGTCTTGCTCGCGGCTCTTGAGGCTCCATATCAAGTGAGCAAGTGGCACCTACGACCCGTCTTCTGCGGGCAAACCAGGACCCAAAAGGAGCCTCCGCCGGACATCCTCCCGAGGCCGGGAGGGTAGCGATTGGTCCACAACTTAGGACCACATTTTATGCGCGGGCAAAGCCAAATTGTACGTTTTACGATATCGAAAATCGTGTGAAGTTTCAAAAGTGTTAGTGCCAGTGAAATTTTATCGAAATCCAGAACTTAGACTCAGGTGTGTGTACCAGTCCCGGAGACAAGTGAACTCAAGTGAGAAAGGTTCAAGTGACGACCAGTAAGAGGACAAGAAGATCGTTCTGCATACGGACAACTGGGAGCCAGAAGTGAAAATATCAATATATGAATATATTCAATTCTGTTATACCGGAAAGATAAAATATATTTATCGGTTATCCGAAATTCACAGTACCTGGTGTTTCTTTTTCGTTAATATACTAATATTATTGTTACCTGATCAACAAAGTTGAGAGTTTCAAGGAGCGGCAGACCCAAGATGTCAACCAACGCTAAGATATTATTCGAAAGGCTAAATAAGGATGAGTTAGTTTATGAACTGGAGCTTAGAGGCCAGCAGACTGGGACAGTTTAGGCCATACGGAAGACCCTTAGAGTCGCGCCGAGGGCTAAAGCGTCGATAGACACTATCTTTATATATATATATATATATATATATATATATATATATATATATATATATATATATATATATATATATATATATATATATATATATATATCTATATATATATATATATATATATATATATATATATATATATATATATATATATATATATATATATATGTGAAGATATATGAATTTTCGGCGAAACGAGTTTAATACTAATTTTGTTCGAAAAGTAGTAAAAAGATTAGATTTAGAAATCAAAGTAACATCAAAACCTACCTTAACCTGTCACTGACAAATGACTAGAGCATCAGCCGTAGTAACTTCAATTTGTATTCCAACCGGCTGATCATTGGAAAGTTAATGTTGTATGCTTAATTAAATCTTTGATTAAGAAAGAAATAATATTGTTCGAATGATATTTTATAACAGTGAAAGCGGGAGATTTACCGAAATTTTCATCGCGTGAAAATTTTCTTTGTTATCCTAGTGGCGATGACAAGAAAAATTTTCACGCGATAAAAATTCGAAACGGATCGAATGAAAATCTACCCCGAGTTTTAAAGAGTGTGGATGGAAGAAGAGCCACCAGTTCTTGTAACCAGTCCACCTTCCCCTCCAGCTTCACCGGTATAGCCACTGTTCCCGCGATTGAACACCCCTGTTTATTCGCCATTCTGATAGTTTGTTGATCAGTTTTCAACAGCTCGACTCCCAGCTGTTCCAAAGCCCGCCATCATTCTGCACCCATCACAGAATGAAAAGCCCCTGAGTCCACAAGCCCAAGGATCATATAATCTTAAATTTCCATCTCAATGTGTGACCTATTGTCTCCTTGCTTCTTCTTTAGCAAGTAGTTAATCTGTGCACCCACCGCGGTTTTGTCTCCTACTGGTTTAGTGCCCAGGCTGCCGCCTACTGAGCACACCGCTCGTTTCCCGACAGTTGACGCAAAAGGGGTACCTGCCCTACTCTACCAGCACTACCTTGGGACTTGGCTCTGCCCTGGTATATATTGGAATGACCCCTGAAATTTCGTCCTGGACTTTGAGCTCCTTGACAATTAAGGCAGGCCGCCTTCTTCACCCCGCTCGGCCACAACGAAAGAATTTCTGAGGCTTCGAGCAAGTTCTGGTCGTATGCCCGACACCTTGGCAGTTCCAACAACGTATTTCTTCTCTCTAATGAAGCAAGGTTTGATCCAGGATTGATTCCAACGTACGTCAGATCCGGTTCTAGAAGTCGTTGGGATTTCCGCGAAGGGGGTGACATATATGCTTCCACCGCAATCCGTGTTGCCTCCAACGAGCGTCTAACTTTAACCAGATCCGCAATGGTCTTCACGGGCGTCGGTGCCAATTGAGTTTAGTAGAATGGGGTGATATTCTTGCGGAGGATTTTTAACCCTTCTTCCTCTGTGCAGGGAATGGCACAACGTCAGAGCAACCCCTCCATTGCTGACACGTACACACCAATGGTTTCATCTGGCCCTTGAGTGCGTCTCCCTATCACCATGAGAAACCGGTCGTCGTAGACTGGGGGTAGGAACTCGGCGCGCAACTTCGCGACCAACTCCTGCCAAGAGTTGACGCGCGTCCGATTTGCACGGTACCAAATCAGCGCTTTCGCCTCAAATAACTCGACGGCTGACTGGAACAACTGCCTTGTTGCCATTCTCCTGGCTTCTCGTAACTCTTCGGCTCGTTCCAGAAAGGCACTCAGGGACTCAGAGTCACCACTATAGTGAAGTCCCCATTTAGCTATATCTTGCTCTTTGACGCCCCCACAGTCACTCTGGGTGTGGAGAAAAGAGGGTTCCCTAGATCGTATCCTTCTTGAATTGGCTCACTGATCCTTCCGCAACTCCCCTCGCAGGTCCGTCACCCTGGTTCTGCCCGTCGCAGTCGCCAACACTTCCATTATCTTGTTCCGGTTTGGCTTCCAATTCACCATCTTCTCTTTCAGCTTTCACCACAAATTCCTCCATAGCCATGATTAAATGCACTCGTTATTTATTGGCCTCGTCACTCATGATCCTCCTTTCGTGTTATGCATTCCCCAGTCGCCCCATGCCAAACTCTATCTTCACCTTGATTTTGAGGAATTCAGATGGCTGTCTTCCAGCAAATCCCGCTATCAGTGCCTGTATTTCAGCCGATTTATCCTTTACGGTCACCATATTCTCGTCAAGAGAGTCAAAATAGTCCCGTTTAGACACCAAAATAGTGTCTATCGACGCTTCTGCCCTCAGCGCGACTCTAAGGGTCTTCCGTATGGCCTAAACTGTTCCAGTCTGCTGGCCCCTAAGCTCCAGTTCATAAGCTAACTCATCCTTATTTAGCCTTTCGATTAATATCTTAGTGTTGGTTGACATCTTGGGTCTGCTGCTCCTTAAAACTCTTAACTTCGTTGATCAGGTAACAATAATATTAGTATATTAACGAAAAAGAAACACCAGGTACTGTGAATTTCGGATAACCAATAAATATATTTTATCTTTCCGGTATAACAGAATTGAATATATTCATATATTGATATTTTCACTTCTGGCTCCCAGTTGTCCGTATGCAGAACGATCTTCTTGTCCTCTTACTGGTCGTCACTTGAACCTTTCTCACTTGAGTTCACTTGTCTCCGGGACTGGTACACACACCTGAGTCTAAGTTCTGGATTTCGATAAAATTTCACTGGCACTAACACTTTTGAAACTTCACACGATTTTCGATATCGTAAAACGTACAATTTGGCTTTACCCGCGCATAAAATGTGGTCCTAAGTTGGGGACCAATCGCTACCCTCCCGACCTCGGGAGGATGTCCGGCGGAGGCTCCTGTTGGGTCCTGGTTTGCCCGCAGAAGACGGGTCGTAGGTGCCACTTGCTCACCCGATATGGAGCCTCAAGAGCCGCGAGCAAGTCTCGGCTCTCGGATATAACTTATATTTCGTGATTAAGTCCTCCCCCTGGCTTTGAGTTCACTAAATACTCACAGAAGACCCCTCTTGTTAAGTCCTACTACAAATTTCCCAATTTTGACTTTGCTCTACTCATGAAATTCAGCTGGCCTAGAGTCCGTCTTATTCAGCGCAACTTCTGGCAAAGCTTTGCCACAGCAGTACATCAAAATTGATTCGCTGCACACTGTTAATTTCAAAACCGAAAGTCAATTTATTCCGATTTCTGACCAAATAATGGTAATTTTTGTAAAAATAAATTCTTTTCCACCACTCAGTATATATAATTCATTTTGGCATTCAACTTGTAAAATGAGAATTTCGGCAAATAATGTAAAAGAATTCCTATCCATGTTAAAAAAATGTAAGATTACTCACTAACCTTAAAATAAAAGTCAGCTCTGCTTCCACGCTCCAGCATTTGACTCAGATTTGTGTTGTTAACTCACGGTTCCACAGAGAATTTCGTATACAGTTACCACTCACTTCATCATGGCCTGGGCCTCGAACCCCGACCTGCTTGACCTAAAATGGGCGCGGTACCTCATCACATCGATTTGTGTTCACTTTCGTCGGTCCCCCATCCAGGTAGTCGATCTTAACTCTTCCTAGTCGATCAGTTTCAATTTTGTTAAAAAAAACTCCGATTTGAATTTATCAATGTGTCCAATCGCACCTGGACTCGATTTCAATTTCATTTTTTCCTTTGATTATCCCTGTACAATTATGTAGAAAATCTCCGATTAGATTCTTTTCAACTGCAGCGCCAGTCACAGAACGAATCTATTTCACTTTATTTTTTCTTTGAATATACCTGATGCAATTATGTAGAAAATCTCCGATAAGATTCTGTTCAACTGCGGCGCAAGCACCACAACGAATCTATTTCACTTCAATTTTTGTTTGAATATTGTAACCGTTATTTTTCCAAACCGTCTTCTAGCCCTACATCCCCGACTGGGATGTTAGGGTAGTAGCTTCGGGCACTTCTGCTCACGGAGAAAGGGGTGGGTTGAGCGCCACTCGCTTTATTCGACCCGAAACCACTAAAGGCACCGTCACTCAAAAGCAAGAAATGGGTGACGTCCATACACCTTGATTCACTAATCTCTCGGAATTAACTCGACATGTTGACAAAAAAACTCTATTTATGTACTACATTCATTTTTACCACTATCACAACTCTTCAATGTCGCTTCAAACGAATCTAACACAATCTCAAAGCTATTGTTAGGTGGCCGCCGTCCAAGTAAACACTAATTTTAATTAATACTAAAGAAACAAATAAAAAAAAACTCTAGCGCACCTGAACTGCTAGAAACACTAATGTTCGAAGAACAGTAGAAGAATCGTGCAGGTTTTGAGTGCATATTCCACCACATGTGCTGCTTATTACGGCCAAACTGTTTGAAATGCCACGTTTTACTTTCGTCTCAAGAATGCATTATAACTCATATGGTGGAAGGTTTCAGATATTACCACTGGCATGAATTTCAACGTTTATGAGAGCACAACACGGGTTAATTATATTCGTTATCAGTTGATTATTTCATATAATTTTGAAAGCAGCATCTCATATAACATCATTGAAGAAAATGCTCAGTGCTTGCAGCACTTTAACTGAAGTTGGTGTTTGGGGCTGCGGTCCGAAAAATTTGCAGAACTTTGCGAATTGTAACATCGGTTATTTATTTTCATTGTAAATGTTTCCGGTATGTATACAAACTGTAAGCATTTATTGATACAAAAGTAGCACAACCGACTCGTGCTGGCAACCTTTCGCCAGTATCAAAGCCAAGAATATATCAAATCTGCTTCACGTTGTTTAATTACATTCGAAGTTATAGGAGTATAAAGAAATTTAGGGTTACCTGCAGCGAGTTTTTTCAAATAACCGAAAGCTTAATATTTGCTGTTTATTGTCACTACAATATCATTACCATTTGAAAATTCTACGATAAAACCGCTTAATAAAGATATTACAATTAAACACAAAACCAACAATAGCTGGCAACCCTATTGTGGCTTTTCAACCAAATTTGGCCTGAATAATGCTTATGACAGGTTTCATTAATTGTATGAAATTCGTATTGATTTCATGGCTGCACTGAAGTTATAGTGCAAAAAGTTTTATTTTCCTGAGCGATTTTTCAAAACCAAAGACACAAAAATTACCATAGCTGGTAGCACCAATCAAATTTTTGAACAAATTTCCACCAAACAGAGATTAGAGTTAAGTTTAGCTACTGTGTCAATTTCAGAAATCCGGTAACCTATTCACATTTCATAGGGCAAAAAGCAGTTTTTATTTCTTTGTAGTTTTTCAAGATGGCACCACTGGCACAGACTTGCCCACAATTCAAAATCGCTTCTATCAAATCTAGTCTTACTTAAGTCCAATGCATTCTGTAAATTTTAGCTGTATCTGATAATTGGTTCGTGAGTTTCCGTGAACAGAAGTTTTGATGCTAAAAATATAGGTAACTGGGAGAGGGTTACCGTTCTTGTCTGACATGAAATTTCCAAAGTTTTATTTTGAACGTGTAGATAAAACATAAGATTTATATACAGATTGGTTTTATTGTAAGAAACGGACATTTTTTTGAATATTCGATGGTTTTTCATTCATTCATTTATTAAAGTCGTCTAATGCAGACTATACATATACAATAAAAATTAATTATTCTTATACAGAATTCGTTAAGTGATGCTGTAGATAAATGAAAATCAAACTTATAATAAGCTTCGTTAAAGCATCTACTTATTGCAGTGACTGGTTCTTTGCGACCATAATTGGTCCGATGTTGAGGGATCGACAAAAAGTTAACACGCCTGACACGTTTGTTATTAGTATTAAAATTAAGTTGGCTTAATAAGTAGTTTGAGTCAACGGTGCCATCCAAAATTTTCGCGACAAATAAGATTTTGGAATTTTGACGTCGAGAGTCCAAGGTATCCATTCGTAAAAGATTTAAGTGGTCTTGATAAGGAGGTAGATGATAAGGGTCATACCACGGAAGACCGCGGAGGCAGAAACGTAAGAACCTCTTTTGAATTGACTCAATTTGGTCTATGTAGACTTTTTGATATGGTGCCCATACAATACTTGCATATTCGACAATAGGTCTGACTAAGCTGCAAAAGAGGGTCTTAGTTAGAAAAATGTCGTTGAATTCCTTCGAACGTCTTCTGACAAAACCTAAGGCATTGCTAGCTTTCACAACAATTGAATCGATGTGATCGTCAAATGTGAAGGATTGATTCAGCAATACTCCTAAATCGAGTACTTTCGCTGATCTATTTAAAGATGTACTCAAAAGTGAGTATTCATAGATTACAGGATTATTTTTGCGTGTGTAAGATATAACCGTACACTTGTCAGGATTAATTAGGAGATTGTTATTGGAACACCAGTTGGCAAATCTGTTTAGATCCTGCTGCAAATCATAGCAATCGTTAAGGTTTCTCACAACTTTGAAAATTTTAGCGTCATCGGCATAAAGAAGAACAGAAGATGACTGTAAAATGGAACCTACGTCATTAATAAATAAGGCGAACAGTAAAGGGCCTAGATGACTACCTTGTGGAACACTAGACGTGGTTCTAATTTCAGATGACAAGGCACCGCGAAAGGATACACGTTGGGTTCGATTCGTCAAGTAAGAGTCAACCCAATTAAAAACAAGTAAAGGAATTGAAAGGAATGAAGCTTAGCTAAAAGAATAGAGTGATCAAGCTTATCAAAGGCTTTCGTCAAGTCTGTGTAGGCGCAGTCAGTTTGGAGCCCAGCTTCAATTGAGTTGGTTATTTGGTGAGAAAATTCAAGCAGGTTGGTTGTGGTTGAACGACCTTTCACGAAACCATGCTGATACGGAGCCATAATTGATTTGCAATGAAAGGCTACAACATTTGTGACTATGGCTTCAAAAAGTTTTGCGACACAGGGAAGTTTTGCAATAGGTCTATAGTTGCAAGCGTGATTACGACTCCCTTTCTTGAATATGGGAGTGACGGTGGAGTATTTCCACAAATGAGGAAAGATGCCTGTTTTTAAGGATGTATTGAAAATATAAGACAGCACAGGTAGTAGTGACGACACACAATATTTCAAGACCAAGTTAGGTATGCCATCTGGGCTAGGTGTTATATTATTGTCAAGTTTATTAACAAATGTGATAATAGTGTCCTCGTCAATTTTTAAATCCTTCATCTCCAAAGAAGAAACTGTTGAGTTCGTCAAGTAGGGTGAAAAGTGTCTGGAGTTTGGAAAGTCCGTACGATAAGCTTTACGGAAAACGGAAGCAAATAAATTACTAATATCAAAGGGATCATCAAAATAAGAGTCGTCAGATTTAAATGTGAGTGGATACCCATCGTTATAAGTCTTAGAATTAACAAAATTCCAAAATCTCTTAGGGTGAGCTTGAAAATTAAATCTTAGCTGTTGCGTATGTCTATGATATGCAAATGCAGCTTCTTTATGATGCAGATCTCGTAATGTGGAAAAACGTTGATAGTCAAGTTCTGAGCGAGTCAGGCGAAACTTTTTCCAGGCTTTGTTTTTAGAATTTTTCAAATGGCAAAGCTGTGGAGACATCCAAGGAAAACGAACCTTGCTTTTAGTGAAGGTAGTTGGCACGCACCGTAAAAAACAGCTAAACAACCGAATGTGGAAATAGAACGTAGCTTTATCAGGATTAGTTTCCTGCAACGCGGAGGACCAATCATAGTTAGCAAGCAAGTCACGTATTTGATCGACATTAGCACGTCTAAAATTAAATTTAAGTTCAGATCTGCTCGATGATAAGTAATTACTAGACTTTGGCTCGAAAATAATGTTGAGTGCACAATGATGCGCGGTTTCGTCGATGAGAGATGATGTGAGGGGTTTCACCACAGTAGAAGAGGCATCAGTCGAAAAAATCAGGTCCAGCATTTTTCCATTTGCGTTCCGGATGCAATTGGCTTGAAACAAACCAAGTGATATAAATTCGTTTGCAATGTTGATGTCGTGTTGTCCGCCAATAGAAGTAGAGCTCGGAACTTCGAAAGTGCCGTCCGCTGAAGGGCACCAGTTTATTCTAGGTAGGTTGAAATCACCCATTAAGACGACGTCGTCGTTATTGTCCGCAAGGTTGCATATGAGCTGCATAATATGTATAAGCGAAGCATAAACATCATACGAAGAATTTGGTGGCGTGTAGTTGACACCAAAAAATATTTTCTTTGGCGTCAGTTGGACTTGGGCACAAATAAATTCATTATTTGTATGCGGTATTTCGATTAGAGATACTTTGAATTTTTTGTGAAACGACAGAAGAACACCACCTCCGACAGGAGCGTCAGTAAGATCTCCATGTCTATCCCGGCGGAAAATAGTATACTCCGAATTAAAAATTTCAGCATTGTGAATATTTGCACAAAGCCACGTCTCGGTGATCGCAATGACATCAAAAGCTTCAGAGTTCGACAGCTCATAGAACATATTAAGTTTAGATCGCATTCCACTTACGTTGGTGTAAAGTGCTGAGATGAGTTCGTCCCGTTTTTTGTTGCAGCACTTGATTTATTTATTCGTTTGCTGACGAATTCGTGCACAACAGAGTTCGGCGGCCAGAAATTGCTATTTGCAATGGAATCAAAGCAACAATCCGGTGCTATAATTTTAAATGATGATACGCGATGCCGATTCCCTATCTTAATAACTGATACACAGTCCTTAGGGATGAAGGATTTTGTATGTTCAAGGATTCCCTCAACATTTTTCTTTACGTCATCTGCGGTGGTATCAGGAGCAAGCCTAGATACAAATATAGCTCTGGGTTGTGTGACACCTCTGAGGGTGCAGTTGAAAATATTCAAATCATTTGATACTATATGAGGATCTAATACGATGTTGGTATCTACTGCTTTTGAGCTAGTTTTCTTAGCTACATTAGATGCGGAGACTGAAGATTTCGAAATGGCATTAGCAGATGATTTTGAACATTTGACGTTATTTTTTGAATTCGCTTTCCGCTCACTCATTGCTGCATCTGCTATTTTATAAGGTGATTTATGTTTTGCGCCAACATTATCAGAAATCAGTTTGTGTTTTGTAGCAACACTATCAGAAGTTGATGGTATTTCATTTTCCGGAACCGTCTGGCATGCAATGGATCTTGATGCAGGTTTTGAGGGTTGGGAGATTGAGATACGGTCAAGTTGATGCTCCATTGCATTTAATTTCGACGATATTAGGTCGATCGAACACGAAGTTAGACTCGTGTCAGTAATGTCTACTACAGTGTCAGCTACGGCTGACGCCTTAACATCGACACTCCTAATTTTAGATAGAATTAAGTCCATCTTATCTTCAATTTGGTCTAGTCTAGAGGATAGTGCCACGACTTTATCTTGCTGACCGCGTAAGTCGTCTATTAAATCGACCATAGGATTTACTGAAGAAGATAAGTTCTTAATAATATTCCCGATAACAGCATTGTCTCGAGATAACGACTCGTATTGCTCGTTCATGCTTTCCAAATTATTGTTTGTTAATTGAAGCATCCTCAGAATATGGCATGGCTTGATGTCGCTGCATTCATTGCAAGTAATATTAGAAGACTTGCGCGTAGATTTCATGCATGAATTGTGGAATGATCGATTGCATATCCCGACGCAAACAACAGAATTCTTATCCAAAGGTTTGTCACAGGCTCCACAAAGAAGGTAGTTGCGCGATGAAGATGTATTTGCCATATTAAGATTGTTATTAAAATTTATTGTATTCACAAAACTTCAACAATATAGCAGAAAGTATGTAAGGAGTCAAAAATACCCGTTAAATCAGGGGAA
>OZ022263.1:117772807-117827807 GCA_963978885.1 Nemotelus pantherinus | reverse complement strand
CACATTTCATAGGGCAAAAAGCAGTTTTTTTTTCTTTGTATTTTTTCAAGATGGCACCACTAGCACAGAATTGCCCACAATTCAAAATCGCTTTTGTCAGACCTGGTTCTACTTAAGTCCAATGCATATTGTAAATTTCATTGGTATCTGATTATTGGTTCGTGAATTCCCGTGAACAGAAGTTTTTGATGCTAGATATATAGGTTAACTGGGAAAGGGTTACCGTTCTTGTCCGACATGAAATTTCCAAAGTTTTACTTTGAACGTGTAGATAAAGTATAAGATTTGTATACAAATTGGTTTTATTGTAAGAAACGGACATTTTTAGGAAATTCTATGATTTGAACGTTTTCACTTCCAAATTTTTATTTTTCCAAATTTAAGACACCAAAATTATCATAGCTGGCAGCTCCAACCGAATTTTTCGACCAAATTTCTGTTAAACATGGTCTAAAATAAGGTCCAGCTATTGTGTGAATTTCGTCAAAATCGAACTATTCAATCAGAATTTATAGGGCTAAAAGCAGTTATCTTTTTCAGTGATTTTTCAAGATGGCACCACTGGCACAGAATCGCCCGTATTTCAAAATACCTTCTATCAGACCTGGTCCTATTTAAGACCAATACAGTCTGCAAGTTTCAATTAATTCTGCTCATTGGATCGTGAGTTTCCGTGAACAGAAATTATTGATGCAAAAAATATAGGTAAATTGGGCAAGGGTTACCAGGCGTGCCCGTTATACCATATCAATTTTTTTTTTGGTCTATGTAAAAAAAGCACGAGATTTACATATGAGTGGCTTTTTTTTTAAGAACCGGCATTTTTTCAAGAGAGACGATAATTTGGAGGTTTTCACTTTCAGTGCCTAGCTTCAGAGTTGCCAGCACGCTCATTAAAAGCTACACGAATTAACAACTAAATAATGTTAATATCTCCTGAAAGTTTGATAATGATTGAATAGCTCTGTCAAAAGTTATTGCAATTTAAAAATTTTCAATTTTTCCCGTTCTCTTTTTAGGCAATCAGCGCACACATGGGGTTAAAAAATTCCAAAACATTATCCGATTCACATGTAAAACACTTTCGAAATTTATTTTGTCAACTTTATTTTTGTAAAACTTATTTGTGTACGGAATAATAGGTATATTAAAAAATCACTAAAATGGCCACCGGCCCCAAAGGGTTAAAGATTATTAACTTTTTCTGAGACCCGGAACTATTCTGCATATACACCAATGTGCTCTAAAAATGTCAATTCAATCGGATGGCGCGTTCCTGAGATTTTTTCACTGAAATTTTTTGATGATATATATATATATATATATATATATATATATATATATATATATATATATATATATATATATATATATATATATACATATCTATATATATAAATATATATATATATATACATATATATATATATATATATATATATATATATATATATATATATTTATATATATATATATATATATATATATATATATATATATATATATATATATATATATATATATAAAAATATGAATTTTTGGCCAAAGTGATTTTAATACTAATGTTCTTCTTCGAACATTAGTAAAAATATTTAAATAAATTAACCTGACTTAGATCCCTCGCTGGGGCCCTGGTGACTTCATCGCCGATAATCGAATCTTTCGTTATTTTCCTTCGCTGGCACTTACGTTCGTAGCCGGCCTCACTCTACCAGACCAAAGTCTCGTTCTTTTATCAACGATATTCGCACACCGTTGCTATCGCGCCTTCGAGATATTTCTTCCCCGGTGTGTGCGCCTCCTTCCAGCAATAAAGATCGTCCTCAATCACTTCCTCACGTCGACATGAAAATCAAAAATTTACAAGTTAAATTTTTCTCCAAGCGCACCGCTCACGTCTGCCTTTGTACCTGGCTCCGATATAATAGAAAGAAAGGCTTTCACTTTTTCCTCGACAAAGCGCAATTTTCAAAATTATCGGGACTTCCCTGACCCGCTTAGTCTATTCACCCCGTCACTGTTCCACACGCGTCGAGTTCCCATTTTCACCTCGCGTTCCACCCGTTTGGGACAACTCGATTTCCCCTGCTCGATCATCCGTCATCTGTGACATTCCAATCCGTGACATGTCGAATGGTCAAATTTCAAGTTGTATAGTGACAGGTGAAATTGTTATATTGTCGTTCTTGTCGTTCTGGAAAACTTACCCATTGGGTAAGTAAAACACTTGTTATTTTGTGTGAATACATCTCGCGCGATCGAAATTGCTGCGCGTACGACGTCCATTCTGCAATTTTGCCGACGGTAGTGAGTGCGCTTCCCTCGACTATTCGCAGTATTTTTCGATTGGTTCGCCGCACGTCGATCAATCATCCATTTCTATCTGAGTGTCTCTTGAACTGATTTCCAAGTCATTTATACAGTCGTTTGTATATTGCCCTAGTTCCAATAGTGCATTCACTGCTTGTCATATCTGGGTAAAGTGTTGGCCCAGGTCAGGAGCCGCCGACCCGAGCAACTAAAATTGTGCGATGCCCCGCGTGTTCGTGCGTCGAAATTAAAGTGTCGCATTAGATATGTAACTATCTCTGAGCCGCCCATTCCAAAGTTAGATCGCCTGCAATTCTATTCGTGTACAGCATCTTTAGTGATTCGCCTTCAGTATCTCAGGTGTCTTTGTGTTTCAGCTGTTGTGTCTCAATTCTATTTACGACGAATCATCTATATGACACTGTCGTAATCGTCATGAGTTGTGATGCATGTCTAGTCGTAAATCGCGTTGTGTATAGGTTGTTCCATCGCTTAGTTGCATGAACATTTCACGTCCTAAACTACTGCCCTATCGCTTGTGCTTGATGCATGTACACAACATTGTTTACTTAATCTAAGAGATACGCAGACTTAAGAGAGCTTATTCCTCGGTGGTTGCGGCTCAACCTCCATCGGCCTGGCATCCGTGGGTCAGTGGAGGTTTTTTTACTAATGTTCGAAGAAGAACATTAGTATTAAAATCACTTTGGCCAAAAATTCATATTTCTATATATATATATATATATATATATATATATATATATATATATATATATATATATATATATATATATATATATATATATATATATATATATATATATATATATATATATATATATATATATATATATATATATATATATATATATATATATATATATATATATATATATATATATATATATATATATATATATATATATATATATATATATATATATATATATATATATATATATATATATATATATATATATATATATATATATATATATATATACATATATATATATATATATATATATATATATATAAGTATATATATATCATCAAAAAATTTCAGTGAAAAAATCTCAAAAACGCGCCATCCGATTGAGCTGAAATTTTCAGGACACATTGGTGTATATGCAGAATAGTGCCAGGTCTCAGAAAAAGTTAAAAATCTTTAACCCTTTGGCGCCGGCGGCTATTTTAGTGATATTTTTATTATACCTATTATTCCGTACACAAATAAGTTTTGCAAAAATAAAGTTGACAAAATAAATTTCGAACGTGTTTTACATGTGAATCGGATTATTTTTTGGAATTTTTTAACCCCATGTGTGCGCTGGGTGCCTGAAAAGAGATCGGGAAAAATTGAAAATTTTTAAATTGCGATAACTTTTGACAGAGCTTTTCAATCATTACCAAATTTTCAGAACATATTGGTATTATTTAGTTGTAAATTTGTGTAGCTTTTGATGAGCGTGCTGGCAACTCTGAAGCTATTGCAAGCACTGAAAGTGAAAACTTTCAAATTATCGTTTCTCTTGAAAAAATGCCGTTTCTTCAAAAAAAAGCCACTCATATGTAAATCTCGTGCTTTGTTAACATAGGAAAAAAATAAAATTTGATATGGTATAACGGGCACGCCTGGTAACCCCTGCCCAATTTACCTATATTTTAAGCATCAATAATTTCTGTTCACGGAAACTCACGATCCAATGAGCAGAATTAATTGAAATTTGCAGAATGTATTGGTCTTATTTAGGACCAGGTCTGATAGAAGTAATTTTGAAATGCAAGCGATTCTGTGCCAGTGGTGCCATCTTGAAAAATCACTAAAAAAGATAACTGTTTTTAGCCCTATAAATTCTGATTGAATCGTTCGATTTTGACGAAATTCACACACTAGGTGGACCTTACTTTAAACCACGTTTGATAGAAATTTGGTCGAAAAGTTCGGTTGGAGCTGCCTGCTATGATAATTTTAATTTAAAATTAAATTTGGTAGTGAAAACATTCAGATCATCGAATATCCTAAAAATGTCCGTTTCTTACAATAAAACCAGTCTGTATACAAATCTTATGCTTTATCTACACGTTCAAAGGTAAACTTTGGAAATCTCATGTCGGACAAGAACGGTAACCCTCTCCCAGTTAACCCATATTTTTAGCATCAAAAACTTCTGTTCACGGGAATTCACGAACCAATAATCAGATACCATTGAAATTTACAGAATGCATTGAACTTAAGTAGAACCAGGTCTGATAGAAGCGATTTTGAATTGGGTGCAACTCTGTGCCAGTGGTGCCATCTTGAAAAATTACAAAGAAAAAAAAACTGCTTTTTGCCCTATGAAATGTGAATAGTAACCAGATTTTCATGAAATTGACGCAGTAGCTGCACCTTACTTTAAACTCTGTTTGGTGAAAATTTGGTTGAAAAATTCGATTGGTGCTGCCAGCCATGGTAATTTTGGTGTCTATGGTTTTGAGAATTCGCTCAGGAAAATAAAACTTTTTGCCCTATAGCTGCCAGTGCAGTCATGAAATCAATACGAATTTCATACAATTAACGGAACCTATTATAAGCATTATTCAGGCCAAATTTGGTTGAAAAGCCACGATAGGGTTGCCAGCTATTGTTGGTTTTGTGTTTAATTGCAATATCTTTATTAAGCGGTTTTATCGTAGAATTTTCAAATGGTAATGATATTGTAGTGACAATAAACAGCAAATATTAAGCTTTCGATTATTTGAAAAAACTTCCTGTAGGTAACCCTAAATTTCTTTATACACCTATAACTTCGAATGTAATATAACAACGTGAAGCAGATGTGATATATTCTTGGCTTTGATACTGGCAGAAGGTTGCCAGCGCGAGTCGGTTGTGCTACTTTTGTCTCAATAAATGCTTACAGTTAGTATTCATACCGGAAACATTTACAATGAAAATTTTTCAAAGTTTGGTGAAATAAGCAACTGCTTTCAAAGTTTGGTGAAATAAGCAACTGATAACGAATATAATTAACAAGTGTTTTTCTTTCATAAACTTTGAAACCCATGCCAATGGTAATATCTGAAACCTTCTACCATATGAGTTATAATGCATTCTTGAGACCAAAGTAAAACGTGGCATTTGAAACAGTTTGGCCGTAATAAGCAGCTCATGTGGTGGAATATGCACTCAAAACCTGCACGATTCTTCGACTGTTCTTCGAACATTAGTGTTTCTAGCGGTTCAGGTGCGCTAGAGTTTTTATATTAATACTTGTAACACGAGCGACCGTGACACCTCCTCTGCCTCAGAAAATTTCATAGGAATTCTCGGCCTTTACCTCGTCGTCTTTCTCGTGATTTTTAACCTCCGATACCCGGATTCATTTTCCATTTCACGCTCGCGCATGTAGCCCGTCCCCGTACCGTTTGACCGATATAACCGACTGCAAAACTACTTGAATTCTGCTACTTGTTCAATATTTATCTCAACTTAACGTTCATTCACACAACTTGCACCAATTTATGTAACTGTTTCTTCCTGTATTTTTCTTCTGCATGACTGTATGTTTCTTGACGTCCTTTTGTAAGGTGAAGGAGCCCATATTTCTGTAAGCTAAGAATCTAATAGCCCTCTAACTTGTTTCTAGGTTTCTAACATGCCGAACCAATGAAAAAGGCGCGAATTTGGCAAACACACACTGACTGGTACCTTGACGTGCCCTAGAAGCCCAGAACGCCAACACACCAACTATTCCCTGAAGACCCTTAAATTGAGGGTGGAAACGGACGATGGACAGGAAACTTATAGTATCTCTTTAATCTTTATCTGGATGCTCATACCAGACTATTATTAATTCATTTAATCCTTTATTATGCCAGTAACTCATTCGCACCATCTACAACACTTCACTTACCCGATCACGCCAAATAAGTCACTAATTTCTATCGATTGACCATGATCATACACACTCACGCGCTAAACTTAGCCTACCGTACCCTCCACCACAAACTATCTAAATTATGCCATCAACTCACCGCCGTTCGACATTAGTATTAACTCATGTTTTCTCGAATCTATTATTATTCATTAATTCCTGCATTATAACTTACCGCTCTTACTGTATATTCCCACCACCTTTTCTTAAATCACTATAGTAGCTAGTCCTGCTTACCACTTACTGTCTATTCCCGCCACCTTTTCTTAAATTAAATAGTTAGTCCTACCAGTCATACATATTAATTGCCACTCCCATTTTTTTAAACGTTACTCCACGTACCGCTTGAGGAGGTCCTTAGCGTGCCATATACCTGTTACCTTCCCCTTACCATCGACTAACTCGTATACCCCTGCTGACGTTTGTTTAGCAATTTTTAACGGTCCCACGAACGCGGGAGCCAACTTGGCAGAAAAATGCTTGCTTGCATCCGATTGCACATAGTTCCTCCTCCACACATAGTCGCCTTTCTAGAAATGTTCTACTCTTCGACGGAGATCATAGCGCCCTTTGCTGGAGGTAGCTGCTTTCTTCATTTTTCGCACAACATCCTTGTGGATTTCCGCTAGAACCCGAGCTCTGCTCGATAGTGACAGGTCTCGTTGTGCACCGCCTGGAGACTCCACCCTTTCCCCGTGTTAACACTTAATCTATAAGCTTAATTTTAATGTAACACACATTGTCAAATATTGATGCCAACATACATTGTATTCATATTATCATGTTGCAATATAATCAATGTACGCATTAAGCATATTGCTCTTATTAATTTTGTAAAGAGCAATATGCACAAAGTGCAATAATATTAAACTAGAGCAATGTACGCGATATGTAATTATGCTTGCTGAAATATGTGAAACTAATCAAAATAAATAAATCAGGTTAGCAATGTGCAATTTGTCGATACACAAGCATTTTATAGGTAAGCAAAATTACGCATTGCATTTTTTAAGTCAATGAAAATAATGTATATAAACATAGGTGTTTTAATAAAAAATTCATTCGGTCTTGTGACAATCAAACAGTCTTTTAAAACTAACTTTACATCGGAACATTGGTCCTTCGAACCGGATTTTCAACATGGGCTATCAGCTGCAGGAAGTAAACATTAAACAGGTCCAACGTGTCGTTTCGAATTTTAAGAAAGACAGCGAGTCACGGCATAGTTTCATTTACTTTCAGACGAGATTAGAAAGACTAACCGAATCGTGGAGGAAATGTGAGGAACAGCACTTCCAAACATCTCAGGAGTTAGCGGTCAAAACTGAAGAACTCCAAAAATACATGGACGAGTACGAAAGGCTGGAGGCACTAGTCATCGACTACATTACTCTCTTCAGGGTAAAGATGGCTGAATACAGTGAAAAGAGCAGTCTAACGTCCGAAACATCGGAGCAATTGAAGCTGGAGCGTATAAGGATCCCAACATTCAATGGGACGTATACAAATTGGTTTGCATTCCGGGACCTTTTCAAAAGTATGGTTCACGAGAATTCGTCCTTGAGCCCGGTGCAGAAGCTCCAGTATTTACGCAATTCTTTGCGAAATGAGGCAGAGCAGCTAATAAATCATCTGAGCATAACTGCAGCCAATTATCAACCAGCGTGGGAACTTCTTTGCGAACGGTACGACAACCATCGAGCAATATCGCAGGAAATGATGCAACGGTTTAGTAATATACCGAAATGCAATCATGATGACCCGGATGGCTTGAAAAGGATGCTGGATACTGTCAATCAACTCGTGGCAAGTATCAAAACGATCAAAATGGATCCATTCGACCTTATAGCCGTCTTTATGCTGGATCAAAAATTGGATGGTGAGTCACGTAAAGAGTGGCAGAGACATATAGGGAATACAATGGAAATTCCAAAATTATCGCAATTTTTGGAGTTCATCAAACAAAGATTTACGATGCTGGAAGCATTATCACTTACACAAACAAAAGTGCAATCTAAGAATTACAAGCATGGTGTATTAAAGGCCCATTCCGCGCAGGTCGAAACAAAGCAGCAGTGTCCAATGTGTAAAGCCTCTCACAAGATATATGAATGCAACGTATTCAAACAAGCAAACGTACTAGTTCGTCGTGAGCTGGTTAATTCAAAGAAATTGTGTTTCAACTGTCTTAGCATGCAGCATAAGGTCAACAAATGTCCGTCGCAGCATAGTTGCAAGGTTTGTACCAAAAAACACAATACACTCTTACATGTATACACAGAAACACCATCAAACAATTTACCTATGAAGATACAATCCCACTGTGCATCAACGAAGTCGCATCAAGAATATGTGCTTTTGGCTACAGCATGGGTCAAAATTCAACAAGCAGGAAGCGAACCAGTAACTCTGCGAGCATTACTGGATACTGGTGCTCAACGGTCGTTCATTAGCGAATCAGCAATGCAAGTACTGGGAGCCTCTCGCAGTCACGCCAAAATTAAAATCGGAGGAGTTGGTGCTGTACATGCTGTAACCACTCGGGGAGTTACGACAATCACAGCATTAGTTAAAAATGAAGATGGCTCAACTGGCGAACTAACGTTTAAGCCATTGATTCTAAAATCTATAACTTCACCGCTACCATCGGTACACTTGCCAGTTAAAGTGCCAAAGGGAATTAGTACAGAAGACAGCTGATCCTACCTTTTATCAGCCATCAGATGTTAACATACTACTTGGAGCGGACGTATACAGTCAAATTGTGTTACCTGGGTTCTTAGTTGGCAATCCATCTGCCCAGCAAACGAAATTCGGTTGGGTACTAATCGGGACTATGCCACACTCAGCAGGAACACAAGCCTGTCATGCTTTAGTTTCATATCAAGAATTAGATCAAGCACTACAGCGTTTTTGGGAAGTTGAAGAAGTTTCATCTACAAGGCCAGCATCCGAAAGGGAAAAAAAAGCCGAAGAGCATTATCAAAACCATACAGTTCGAAATGAGACAGGTACATATTCAGTGAGATTGCCGTTTACAACAAGTGATCCATGGTCAGAAATTGGAGACACAAAACGGATTGCTCACATTCGATTCAGACAATTGGAACACCGATTTTCACAAAACTCAAAACTTCATGACCAGTATAAACAATTCATGGAGGAATATATTGCTAAGGGACATATGACTCGATTACCAGATCGATATGTGAGCGGAAAGAACTGCTACTATTTACCGCATCATGCTGTGATCAAAGAAAGTAGTTCTACTACCAAATTACGTGTGGTTTTCAATGCATCGCAGAAAGGTTCGAATGGTAAGTCTCTAAATGATTTACTTTTGGTTGGGCCAACAATTCAAGAGACTATTCTGCAAATTCTCATGCGGTGGAGGCAGCATCGATTTGTGGTAGCTGCCGATATAGAGAAAATGTATCGGCAAATATGGGTACATAAAGCAGATAGAAATTCTCAGAGAATCTTATGGAGAAGTAGTCCAACTGAGTCAATTCAACATTATCAGTTAAACACCGTTACATACGGCACAGCGAGTGCGCCTTTCCTGGCAATTCGAACACTTCATCAACTAGCATCAGATGAACAACAAAATTTTCCGGAAGCATCTCAAACATTACGAACAGATTTCTATGTTGACGACCTGTTGACTGGTTCCGATTGCCTGGAAGAGCTTTTGAAAAGGCAATCAGATCTACGACGCTTATTGCAAAAAGGCGGTTTGCATCTGCGAAAGTGGACAGCCAACAATTCGCAACTATTAGAACGTATTCCTGTCGAAGACAGAGAAACCCACGTACCGTTCAGTATAACATTAACCGATGATATCAAAACGCTAGGACTCCGATGGCATCCAGTATCTGACGAGTTCTCATTCATGGTTTACAATGTTGAAGGTGAAACCAAAAACACGAAACGTAGCATACTGGCAGAGGTGGCTAAATTATTTGATCCTATCGGTTGGTTACAACCTTGTATTATAATTGGTAAAATAACCATACAAAAACTTTGGCTAGCTAAGAGTGGCTGGGATGACCCTTTGGAAAAGGAGATTGTAAAGGAATGGCTAATAGTTCGCAATCAGTTGCCAAGTCTTTCTAACCTACGCATTCCTCGCTGGATAGGGTACTCATCAGAAAGGCAAATTGAACTTCATGGATTTTGTGACGCATCAACAATGGCGTATGCCGCAGCTGTGTACATAAGGGTTATTACACCGTCATCAATAACAGTTAAGTTATTGGGAGCAAAGTCGAAAGTAGCTCCAGTTAAAACACAATCGATACCAAGGCTGGAATTGTGTGGAGCAGTACTACTAGTTAAGCTGATGAACCAAGTAATGAAAGCACATCATTGGATAAATGTGCAAAGGTTTTATTGGACTGACTCTACAATAGTCTTAGCTTGGATTCAAAGCTCCCCGTCTAGGTGGAAAGTATATGTTGCTAATCGAGTAAGTACTATTCAACAAGAGAGTACAGTGGAAAGTTGGCACCATGTGTCATCCGAAAACAACCCAGCAGACATTGCCACTCGGGGAATGTACCCTGAAGAATTAAAAACAGCAGGTATATGGTGGCATGGACCAGAATGGCTCAGAGCTCCACTCATCCGATTTCCGAAAAAGGTAGTTATGTCACACAATGGAATAGAAGAGCGGATTGTAGCTCACGTAGTGACGTCATTACCTGAACCAGAAATATTCAATCGATATTCCAGTTTCGGTAAATTAACCAGGGTATTAGCTCAATGTCTTCGATTCATACATAACACACGAAACCCTCAGTACAAACGCTCAGGCTATTTAACAACTCAAGAACTGAAAGCTGCCCACAACAAGTGTATTGTAATTGCCCAACAACACTCATTTGGAGAAGAACTACAACAGCTGCGACAAGCGAAGCCAATCACTAGCAATATTCGTTCACTCTTGCCTTGGATTGATACTGAGGGTATCCTCAGGGTAGGCGGGAGAATACAGAATGCCTTAGTCGGACAGGAAACAAAACATCCGGCAATTTTAAAAAAAGGTACTTTGGCAAAGTTACTGGCGCAGCAAGCGCATCACCAAACATTGCACGGTGGTGTGCAATTAACCATAGCCACGCTGCGACTTCAATATTGGGTATTGTCCGGACAGTCATTAGTGCGGAAAGTAGTTCACGAATGCTTAAAGTGTTATAAAATGATGGCGAGACCCAGGGAACAATTAATGGGAATTTTACCTCCTGCAAGAGTTCAGTTAGAAAAAGCCTTTATGAACACAGGTGTTGACTATGCTGGACCTATCATCATAAAATGGAATGGAGGACGTGGCGCGAAAACCACAAAGGCTTATATAGTTCTTTTTGTGTGTATGGCAACAAAGGCGTTTCATTTGGAATTGGCATCAGATTTATCGTCAACTACATGTATTGCTGCAATACGTAGATTCATCGCTAGACGTGGAAAATGCCGTACAATTTATAGCGATTGTGGAAGCAATTTTCTGGGTGCCAACAAACAATTACAGGAGCAGTACAAAAGAATATTGCAAACAAGTGGCGCTGAGTTAGCAAATGAAGGTATTGAGTGGAAATTCATCCCTCCCGGTAGTCCCCATTTTGGTGGACTATGGGAAGCCGGTGTAAAGTCTATGAAGAAACATCTCTACAAAACAATCGGACATCAACTTTTAAATGTTGAAGAATTTACTACCCTTCTTGCGCAAATAGAAGCTTGTTTAAACTCGCGTCCGCTTACTCAAATAAGTGATGATCCAACAGATATGGCTGCTCTTACTCCAGGTCATTTTCTAACTGGGGACAATTTGTTCGAACTGAAAAGCGATCCAAGTGAAACTGCTGCCACACTGCTAAAGAATTGGAAGTTAGTGCAGCAAATGAAGCATTCATTCTGGCGTCGATGGAGTCAGGAATATTTACATCGACTACAGCAAAGACCCAAATGGCTCAAACCACAAGAAAATCCTGAAGTAGGAGAGCTGGTGCTGGTTAAAACTGATCACATTCCATCCATGCAATGGCCATCAGCAAGGATTGTAGAAACTCATAAAGGAACCGATGGTCTAGTCCGAGTTGTCACACTCAAGATGAACGGGAAACTTACAAAGCGGCCAATCACCAAGATTTGTATGCTTCCTTTTTCAAACAAACCGCAAGAAAACAACATACCAGAACCTTTGACAATTCATCATTCAGAACCAATAGTTTTGTCTGGAAAGAGGTCTCAGTCGATTAATAACAAAGAGGATAATAAACGAAGGAAAAGGATGTTACCTTCAACAGCAAAGAACCCGCTAGGAACCGTGTTATTCACCATGTTAATGGTTCTTGGGTCAGCAATATCACCGTCATTTGCAGCAGCTAACATTACCCAGTTAAGTGGCGGAATATACATTGAACATCTTGGATCAGCAAACTTATTACGAGGAAGTTTACAAATAAAAATACAAGTACCATTTGGAGACTTATCAAAAGACGAACAACACATACAAACCGTAAATGAAAGCATACGATCTATGTGCTCACTTGGGAAAAGCACAACAAACGAAATACATTGTTGGGACTTAGTCAGCCATGTTGCAGAGTTAAGTCAGGAGGCGATGCAAAAAATCAACACATTACGTTTTATGCGAGCCCGCACTAAACGAGGCATTCTTGGGCGAATGCTCACGGCAGTGTTTTGAGTAAATGAAGAAGTGATCACTGATGTAAATGATTTAAAAGAAAATCAAGAAGCATTTAATTCATCAACAAGGAAAAATTGTGCTTCAGGCAACAAAAACTTTAAACACAACATCCAGTAAAATCAATAAACAGCTTGAAAGATTTCAACAACAGCTTCAAAATGGAATAGACCAAATCAATGGATTCAGAAAGTGGTATAGTATGACAGTAGACCACAACAAAATTAACATCCAGTTTTTGGCGACATATCAAAGAGCGATAAATTTTGTTCAAGAGGTCCATAGCAAATATAACAGCATTTTGACAGCCATTTACACACAGAAGGGAATCTGGGACTGTATAAAACTGGCAGAATTTGAGCCTACTATAAGGAACACGCAAAAATTATTAACAGCACATTTGGAAATTCTGCACATAACAACTACAAAATTATCGGTAAAAAACACTGACAAGGCAATAGAAATACCACCTTGATCAAAAAGTTCCCGGAATCACCATCGTGTTTTGCTCTCAGTCACCCGATTTGAGTACTTTTTTTTTTTTAGGTTGCTACATCTGTTATTGACATTCGGTCAAATTTTCAGGTTAATAGCTTGACATTTCTAAAAACAACGGCGTGTTGAGTAAATCTATTTTGTGCGTGTTCTCGATTTTGTGCAATTTGAAAAATGGAATTGAATTTGCAACAACGAGTTTGTATAAAATTTTGCGTTAAAAACGGTTTCAATGGTGCAACGACATTGCAAATGTTAAAAAAGTGTTTCGGCAACGATACTCTGAAGAAAACAGTCGCTTATCAGTGGCACAAACGTTTCAAAAGTGGCCGTAAGTCCGTGAACGATGATGAACGCAGTGGCAGGCCATCAACATCGAAAACCGACGAAAACATCAACAAAATTAAAGAGTGGATGACCGTAGACCGCAAATTGACCATTAGAGAGATGGCAGAGGAGTTGGATATTGCTTTTGGATCCGTTCAAGACATTTTGGTGAATGATTTGGGCCTCAGACGTGTCGCTGCGAAGTTGGTGCCGAAAGAGCTGAATTTCATGCAAAAAAGGGACCGCATTGACGTCGCAAAAGACATGATTTCCAAGGTCGAATCCGACCCAACATTCATAAAACGGATCATTACTGGAGATGAGACATGGATATATGAGTATGACACGCAATCCAGACATCAAGCGAGTGAATGGCGAACGACGAATGAACCGCGACCGAAAAAACCACGTCGTTTCCAGTCGAAAAAGAAGGCGATGCTCACAGTTTTCATGGATTACAAGGGTATTGTGTATCATGAATTCCTTCCACAAGGCCAGTCAGTCAACAAGGAGTATTATTTGGGCGTTATGAGACGTTTGCGTGAAGCGATTCGCCAAAAAAGACCGGATTTGTGGGCAAACAACTCTTGGATCTTGCACCACGATAACGCACCGTCGCACAATGCCATCGTTATCCGTGAACATTTCGCTAAAAACGAAACGAAAACCATTCAACAACCACCGAATTCGCCTGATTTAGCTCCCTGCGATTTTTTCCTATTCGGTCGACTCAAGAAACCACTCCGCGGAACGCGTTTCAGCGCCCGAGATGAGATCATGGAAAAATCGAAGATGGCTCTTATGGCCATACCGCAAACGGAATATAAAAAATGTTTCGAAGATTGGATCAAGCGCTGGCATATGTGCGTTGCAGTCGACGGGGAGTACTTTGAAGGAGACAATATCAATTTTGATGAATAATCTTGTATTTTTTATTTACTGAATAAATTCCGGGAACTTTTTGATCAAGGTGGTATCTGGATTCTTGCCCATCATTGACAATCGAAATTATGAGTTAGTGAAGGCAACGGCAATCCCACAGCAGCAGAATTTGAATATTTTTGCTGCTTTAAATATTAATTCTGATATCCTTGGAATCAACTATAACGAGCAATTATACTTTGAAATTTCTGAAACTTCTGTACTTGCAGCTCCAGAGATTGACACCAACAAATTTTTGCTGTCGCTACCAACACTAATCGACATGAAGACCAAACCTAATTGCGTAATTAAAGAAATGTATGCTGCTTACGGAATGAGCAATTGTTCTTCGCACAGATTTCGAGTTCACACACTACTTTGGAAGCAGATGGTCAATGCAAATTCTTGGCTTTTTGTTTCACCAAATCCCGTCCCAGCACAGACAGTATGCCAAGGTGTAAGGTCAGATATAATATTGCAGGGCACAGGTATACTAAGGTTATCAAAAGATTGCACGCTGTTCACCAAGGATTTTTTACTAACGGCACAACAAAATTATAAAGGATCAGAGTTTCCAGTATATATCACACCAAAAATAGTATCATTTGACAACAGTTCAATGACAACACAAGAAATAGAAACTCTTAACATTACATCAATCATGAAAACAACAGATTCATTCGCATCGTTAGTCACCGCTCAAGAAATGATGAATAGAAACATCGACGAGATACCATGGAAGTCCGTGCGACATCATGTAACAACTGGTAGCATATCTACTGTGACATCATGTCTAATCTGCGCAACAGCAATTATAGCGTTTTTACGTTACAAATACCACAACAGACATTGCAGCAAACAGGACAGTGGCCCAACAAATACGTCAACCTGGTATGAGGAACATGAAGTATAATAGCCAAGAGGCTCTTGGTGGGCGGTGATGTTAACACTTAATCTATAAGCTTAATTTTAATATAACACACATTGTCAAATATTGATGCAAACATACATTGTATTCATATTATCATGTTGCAATATAATCAATGTACGCATTAAGCATATTGCTCTAATTAATTTGTAAAGAGCAATATGCACAAAGTGCAATAATATATCATAACGCATATACAGTGTCAATGTACGCACTAAGCATATGCTCTAATTAATTTTGTAAAGAGCAATATGCACAAAGTGCAATAATATTAAACTAGAGCAATGTACGCGATATGTAATTATGCTTGCTGAAATATGTGAAACTAATCAAAATAAATAAATCAGGTTAGCAATGTGCAATTTGTCGATACACAAGCATTTTATAGGTAAGCAAAATTACGAATTGCATTTTTTAAGTCAATGAAAATAATGTATATAAACATAGGTGTTTTAATAAAAAATTCATTCGGTCTTGTGACAATCAAACAGTCTTTTAAAACTAACTTTACATCGGAACACCCCGTACGTAGTCGTTTCCTTCCCAAAAACCAAGAAATAGGACAAGAAACCAGTCACCTCATGTTTGTACGTCCTTAGTGCGCATGCTATCTTGGCCAAATGTTGATCCCATGAACGATGATCGCCTGTCGCGTAACATCTCAGCATACATTTGATATCTTGGTTCCGTCTCTCTGCTGGATTGGCCTGATGATGGTACAAAGCAGTGTAACTCACTTGTACACAATATTCCTCCACCGCCTGGCTTAATTGTCTTCCCCTAAACTGTACCCCATTGTCACACACCAGAACCTTTGGTACGCCATATACTAGGAAAACATTCTCCTCTAACAAACGAAAGACAGCCGATGCCGTGGCGGTGCGAACTGGCAGTATCACCGAATATTTGGTAAAATAATCAAGTATCGTCAATATATAACTATGTCCTCGCGTCGACCTGGGTAATGGTCCAACCAAATCTATACAGACCATTTCCCACGGAGATTTTGCCACTCCTGCTCTCGTTGACATTAGCCCCACCGGTGCCTTCCGCTCTACCTTGCACGCCTGGCACACTTTACATTTCCTGACATATTCACAAATGTCAGCCTACATTCGTGGCCAATAATGATTTTGCGCTACTCTCGCCAGTGTCCGAGTGATACGCATGTGCCCTGCTTTCGGGTCATTGTGGCATCGTCTGAGGATGGCATCTCTTTCTCCCTTCGGTACTACACGCTTCCAGACGGAATCCATCGTCCCCTTGCTTTTGCGACCAGACAATCTTTTCCACAACGTATCACTCACAATATTCCAATCACAATATTTCTGCGGCTCAGTCTGGACCCGCTCTATCATTTCTTCGAACCAACGATCCGATGGTTGGGGTACTGTTGTACTACTTACCTCTCCAATCACCCGTGAAAGCGCATCAGGGACTAAATGTTCCTTGTCTTTTCGGTGGACA
Organism: Nemotelus pantherinus; assembly: GCA_963978885.1. Lineage (NCBI taxonomy): Eukaryota > Metazoa > Arthropoda > Insecta > Diptera > Stratiomyidae > Nemotelus > Nemotelus pantherinus. The sequence continues at coordinate 117,810,736 of OZ022263.1, read as the reverse complement.
ACTTTAAACTCGAACTGCTGTAGGCGCACCGCTCATCTCGCCAACCTGCCCGTAGGATCTTTAAGATGATTTAGCCAAATTAGCGAATGATGGTCCATGATCACTATAAATGGGGTGCCCTTGATGTACGGTCGAAATTTCTCGACGGCCCATAGCACCGCCAAGCACTCCCTTTCGGTTGTGGATAACTTTCTCTCCTGAATCGAGAAAGCTCTGCTAAGGTAGCACACTACTATTTCTCCATTGGCATGTGCCTGGCTTAACACTGCTCCTATGCCCACGTTCGAAGCGTCGCACAATGGTCCAGAACCATCCAAAACCTGGCCAAAATTGAAAATAATTTTAAATTGCCACCTCGAGAGTTTTTTACTAATGTTCGAAGAAGAACATTAGTATTAAAATCACTTTGGCCAAAAATTCATATTTCTATATATATATATATATATATATATATATATATATATATATATATATATATATATATATATATATATATATATATATATATATATATATATATATATATATATATATATATATATATATATATATATATATATATATATATCATCAAAAAATTTCAGTGAAAAAATCTCAGGAACGCGCCATCTGATTGAGCTGAAATTTTCAAGACACATTGGTGCATATGCAGAATAATGCCAGGTCTCACAAAAAGTTAATAATCTTTAACCCTTTGGCGCTGGCGGCCATTTTAGTGATTTTTTTAATATACCTATTATTCCGTACACAAATCATTTTTGCAAAAATAAAGTTGACGACATAAATTTCGAACAAGTTTTACATGTGAATCGGATAACGTTGTGGAATTTTTTAACCCCATGTGTGCGCTGGGTGCCTAAAAAGAGAACGGGAAAATTTGAAAATTTTTAAATTGCGATAACTTTTGACAAAGCTATTCAATCATTACCAAATTTTCAGGAATTGTTTGTTTTATTTAATTGTAGATAAATGTACGTTTTGATGAGCGTGCTGGCAACTCTGTAGCTAGGGCAGGCACTGAAAGTGAAAACCTCCAAATCATCGTCTATCTTGAAAAAATGTCGTTTCTTAAAAAAAAGCCACTCATATGTAAATCTTGTGCTTTGTCTACATAAACAAAGAAAAACATTTTATATGGTATAACGGGCACGCCTGGTTACCCTTGCCCAAGTAACCTATATTTTAAGCATCAAAAACTTCTGTTCACGGAAACTCACGATACGAAGAACAGAATTTATTGAAATTTGCAGAATGTATTGGTCTTAAATAGGACCAGGTCTGATAGAAGTGATTTTGAAATGCGGGTGATTCTGTGCCAGTGGTGCCATCTTGAAAAATCACTAAAAAAGATAACTGCTTTTTGCCATATAAGTTCTGATTGAATCGTTCGATTTTGACGAAATTCGCACCGTAGCTGCACCTTACTTCAAACCACGTTTGGTGGAAATTCGGTTGAAAAATTCGGTTGGAGCTTCCAGCTATGATAATTTTGGTATCTTAAATTTGAAAAAATAAAAATTTGGAAGTGAAAACATTCAAACCATCGAATATCCTAAAAAATGTCCGTTTCTACAATAAAACCAATCTGTATACAAATCTTAAGCTCAATCTACACAGTCAAAGTAAAACTTTGGAAATTTCATGTCGGACAAGAACGGTAACCCTTTCTCAGTTAACCTATATTTTTAGCTTCAAAAACTTCTGTTCACGGGAACTCACGAATCAATAATCAGATAGAATTGAAATTTACAGAATGCATTGGACTTAAGTAGGGCCAGGTCTGATAGAAGCGATTTTGAATTGTAGGCAACTCTGTTCCAGTGGTGCCATCTTGAAAAATTACAAAGAAAAAAAAATGCTTTTTGCCCTATGAAATGTGAATAAGTTACCAGATTTTCATGAAATTGACACAGTAGCTGCACCCTACTCTAGACTCTGTTTGATAGAAATTTGGTTGAAAAATTCGATTGGTGCTGCCAGCTATGGTAATTTTTGTGTCTTTGGTTTTGAAAATTCTCTCAGGAAAATAAAACTTTTTGATCATAACTTCCAGTGCAGTCATGAAATCAATACGAATTTCATACAATTACTGAAACCTATTATAGACATTATTCAAGCCAAATTTGGTTGAAAAGCCTCGATAGGGTTGCCAGCTATTGTTGGTGTTGTGTTTGTTTGCAATATCTTTATTAAGCGGTTTTATCGTAGAATTTTCAATGGGTTATGATATTGTAGTGACAATAAACAGCAAATATTAAGCTTTCGATTATTTGAAAAAACTCGCTGCAGGTAACCCTAAATTTCTTTATACTCCTATAACTTCAAATGTTATATAACAACGTGAAGCAGATATTATATATTCTTGGCTTTGATACTAGCGAAAGGTTGCCAGCACCAGTCGGTTGTGCTACTTTTGTATCAATAAATGCTTACAGTTAGTATTCATATCGGAAACATTTACAATGAAAATAAATAACCGATGTTTCAATTCCCAAAGTTCTGCAAATTTTTCGGATCGCAGCCCCAAACTCCAACTTCAGTTACAGTGCGTAATATCTGAAACCTTCTACAGTGGTAATATCTGAAACCTTCTACCATATGAGTTATAAAACATTCTTGAGACAAAAGTAAAACGTGGCATGTGAAACAATTTGGCCGTAATAAGCAGCGCATGTGGTGGAATATGCACTCAAAACCTGCACGATTCTTCTATTGTTCTTCGAACATTAGTGTTTGTAGCGGTTCAGGTGCGCTAGAGTTTTTTTAACTGAATTCTAATGGGACGACAGAACCGAGTCGATGATGGATGTGGATTTTGCCATAGTACAGTTTTTACAGCCAATTCATTAAAAAAATACAACTGCAGTGGTACAAAAAAGGTAAAAAATATATTGGTAACGGAAAACCCTTCTTTGCTGTTTATTTGATTGTACTCTGAATGGCTCCTACGGCCATTATTACCCCACTTAGATATAAGGATTGCATTTTGAATGAGAAGGGTTTTATATTTCTGCTAACACTGGGGACTGTACCTCCACTATTCGTGCAGCAGTGTGATCCAAAACATTTTGAAGTTTTACTTCCGCTGCAGATTCAGTAATGCTCGTTGATGACGGATAGCACTTTACTTTGGATTGCAATATATTATTATAGCTCGGATAAATATTTACTCCCAAACTCATCGCTCTACTCCGCATTAGGTTGTATTGGTGTTTAGTGTAATTTTCTTCACGAAATAAAGCGAGTGCTTCGTCTAACGTCTAAATTAATGAAGGATTCCAAGCATTGCGTATTTTACTTGCCCTTCCTGGGGAAACCTCCATTTCAGATAACAGTTTAGTCGCATCAACATTTCCCGATTCCCTTTGCCTCATTTTGGAAGTATAAAAAAGCATTTCAGTAGTGATTTCTGTGTCTTTACGCAAATGTTTCGTTTTCGCCCTTTTGATCTCTCGCTGCTATCATTAAATTCGATTTCTAGCCTACCAGCAAACGAGGTGGATGCCTGAGGGTTAACTTAAATTGCATTTGATACAAAGTCCTTGGACAGCCAATCAGCGTTATGTGACAGAAATCTATCAACAGTTCTATTGGATTCGTCGAATCTTCTAAAAACTTCACTACAAAAGCGTGAAACGTCCTTTCGAAGTAATTTGCATTTTTTTATTTTTTCCAATAAATATTCAAAGAGATAGGATTTTTGTTCTTTACGCCCATTTCCACTTTTCATTTGAATAACATCAAAAAGTTCTTTCCGGGAAATTTGAAATTTTATATTGAAACTAAAAAAATCATAAAAGTAATACATATTAAAATAAAAATCAATAAATAAATTAACTCAATATCCGTCAAATAATTTTAAAAATATAACAGTGCTTTATTTAAAATATATATTTTAGCTATAGAGAAATATAGTGACAAATTTTGTATGCATGCAGTCACTTTTATACGCGCACTTTTATTAATAAATGGAATATTACTCGAAAGCGGGCAAGTGCGGGCAATTTTTTCTTACAGCACAAAAATGTAGATCAAATTATCTCTAAGTTTACATATTTAACTGTGTCGGGACTCAGCCCATATTCCTGTAAGCTAAGAATCTAATAGCCCTCTAACTTGTTTCTAGGTAGACCCGCTGGCGGGCTGCCAAACATGCCGAACCAATGAAAAAGGCGCGAATTTGGCAAACACACACTGACTGGTACCTTGACGTGCCTAAGAAGCCCAGAACGCCAACACACCAACTATTCCCTGAAGACCCTTAAATTGAGGGTGGAAACGGACGATGGACAGGAAACTTATAGTATCTCTTTAATCTTTATCTGCATGCTCATACCAGACTATTATTAATTCATTTAATCCTTTATTATGCCAGTAACTCATTCGCACCATCTACAACACTTCACTTACCCGATCACGCCAAATAAGTCACTAATTTCTATCGATTGACCATGATCATACACACTCACGCGCTAAACTTAGCCTACCGTACCCTCCACCACAAACTATCTAAATTATGCCATCAACTCACCGCCGTTCGACATTAGTATTAACTCATGTTTTCTCGAATCTATTATTATTCATTAATTCCTGCATTATAACTTACCGCTCTTACTGTATATTCCCACCACCTTTTCTTAAATCACTATAGTAGCTAGTCCTGCTTACCACTTACTGTCTATTCCCGCCACCTTTTCTTAAATTAAATAGTTAGTCCTACCAGTCATACATATTAATTGCCACTCCCATTTTTTTAAACGTTACTCCACGTACCGCTTGAGGTCCTTAGCGTTCCATATACCTGTTACCTTCTCCTTGCCATCGACTAACTCGTATACCCCTGCTGACGTTTGTTTAGCAATTTTTAACGGTCCCACGAACGCGGGAGCCAACTTGGCAGAAAAATGCTTGCTTGCATCCGATTGCACATAGTTCCTCCTCCACACATAGTCGCCTTTCTAGAAATGTTCTACTCTTCGACGGAGATCATAGCGCCCTTTGCTGGAGGTAGCTGCTTTCTTCATTTTTCACACAACATCCTTGTGGATTTCCGCTAGAACCCGAGCTCTGCTCGATAGTGACAGGTCTCGTTGTGCACCGCCTGCAGACTCCACCCTTGCCCCGTACGTAGTCGTTTCCTTCCCAAAAACCAAAAAATAGGGCAAGAAACCAGTCACCTCATGTTTGTACGTCCTTAGTGCGCATGCTATCTTGGCCAAATGTTGATCCCATGAACGATGATCGCCTGTCGCGTAACATCTCAGCATACATTTGATATCTTGGTTCCGTCTCTCTGCTGGATTGGCCTGATGATGGTACAAAGCAGTGTAACTCACTTGTACACAATATTCCTCCACCGCCTGGCTTAATTGTCTTCCCCTAAACTGTACCCCATTGTCACACACCAGAACCTTTGGTACGCCATATACTAGGAAAACATTCTCCTCTAACAAACGAAAGACAGCCGATGCCGTGGCGGTGCGAACTGGCAGTATCACCGAATATTTGGTAAAATAATCTAGTATCGTCAATATATAACTATGTCCTCGCGTCGACCTGGGTAATGGTCCAACCAAATCTATACAGACCATTTCCCACGGAGATTTTGCCACTCCTGCTCTCGTTGACATTAGCCCCCCCGGTGCCTTCCGCTCTACCTTGCACGCCTGGCACACTTTACATTTCCTGACATATTCACAAATGTCAGCCTACATTCGTGGCCAATAATGATTTTGCGCTACTCTCGCCAGTGTCCGAGTGATACGCATGTGCCCTGCTTTCGGGTCATTGTGGCATCGTCTGAGGATGGCATCTCTTTCTCCCTTCGGTACTACACGCTTCCAGCCGGAATCCATCGTCCCATTGCTTTTGCGACCAGACAATCTTTTCCACAACGTATCACTCACAATATTCCAATCACAATATTTCTGCGGCTCAGTCTGGACTCGCTCTATCATTTCTTCGAACCAACGATCCGATGGTTGGGGTACTGTTGTACTACTTACCTTTGCAATCACCCGTGAAAGCGCATCAGGGACTAAATGTTCCTTGTCTTTTCGGTGGACAACTTTAAACTCGAACTGCTGTAGGCGCACCGCTCATCTCGCCAACCTGCCCGTGGGATCTTTAAGATGATTTAGCCAAATTAGCGAATGATGGTCCATGATCACTATAAATGGGGTGCCCTTGATGTACGGTCGAAATTTCTCGACGGCCCATAGCACCGCCAAGCACTCCCTTTCGGTTGTGGATAACTTTCTCTCCTGAATCGAGAAAGCTCTGCTAAGGTAGCACACTACTTTTTCTCCATTGGCATGTGCCTGGCTTAACACTGCTCCTATGCCCACGTTCGAAGCGTCGCACAGTGGTCCAAAACCACCCAAAACCTGGCCAAAATTGAAAATAATTTTAAATTGCCACCTCGAGAGTTTTTTTTTAAACTGAATTCTAATGGGACGACAGAACCGAGTCGATGATGGATGTGGATTTTGCCATAGTACAGTTTTTACAGCCAATTCATTAAAAAAATACAACTGTAGTGGTACAAAAAAGGTAAAAAATATATTGCTAACGGAAAACCCTTCTTCGCTGTTTATTTGATTGTACTCTGAATGGCTATAAGATATAAGTATTGCATTTTGAATGAGATTATATTTCTGCTAACACTGGGGACTGTACCTCCACTATTCGTGCAGCAGTGTGATCCAAAACATTTTGAAGTTTTACTTCCGCTGCAGATTCAGTAATGCTCGTTGATGACGGATAGCACTTTACTTTGGATTGCAATATATTATTATAGCTCGGATAAATATTTACTCCCAAACTCATCGCTCTACTCCGCATTAGGTTGTATTGGTGTTAAGTGTAATTTTCTTCACGAAATAAAGCGAGTGCTTCGTCTAACGTCTAAATTAATGAAGGATTCCAAGCATTGCGTATTTTACTTGCCCTTCCTGGGGAAACCTCCATTTCAGATAGCAGTTTAGTCGCATCTACATTTCCCGATTCCCTTTGCCTCATTTTGGATGCATAAAAAAGCATTTCAGTAGTGATTTCTGTATCTTTACGCAAATGTTTCGTTTTCGCCCTTTTGATCTCTCGCTGCTATCATTAAATTCGATTTCTAGCCTACCAGCAAACGAGGTGGATGCCTGAGGGTTAACTTAAATTGCATTTGATACAAAGTCCTTGGACAGCCAATCAGCGTTAAATGACAGAAATCTATCAACAGTTCTATTGGATTCGTCGAATCTTCTAAAAACTTCACTACAAAAGCGTGAAACGTCCTTTCGAAGTAATTTGCATTTTTTTATTTTTTCCAATAAATATTCAAAGAGATAGGATTTTTGTTCTTTACGCCCATTTCCACTTTTCATTTGAATAACATCAAAAAGTTCTTTCCGGGAAATTTGAAATTTTATATTGAAACTTAAAAAATCATAAAAGTAATACATATTAAAATAAAAATCAATAAATAAATTAACTCAATATCCGTCAAATAATTTTAAAAATATAACAGTGCTTTATTTAAAATATATATTTTAGCTATAGAGAAATATAGTGACAAATTTTGTATGCATGCAGTCACTGTTATACGCGCACTTTTATTAATAAATGGAATATTACTCGAAAGCGGGCAAGTGCGGGCAATTTTTTCTTACAGCACAAAAATGTAGATCAAATTATCTCTAAGTTTACATATTTAACTGTGTCGGGACTCACCAGGACTTTTTGTAAAAATTGACGCAATAAAAATTTACGCTACTTTCAATTTAATACTTTATATCACGATTCTGTAAATGCATATTACGTAGAATAAATGCAAGTGTTGATTAAAAAAAAGAATATTAGGTAAGTTTATATGAAATAATATCACTTACCCATTTTATATTCAAAATCCTAGTAAATTTAATACGAAAATCAACACTATAAACAACTGCACATATAACCCTGAGTCTACATTGGCCATGAGCTCTGCCATATGCGATGGCAACGAATGTCAGGTTATGGCATGTCATCTGATGCCTGGGCAACGGCATGTCATGCCATATCATTTTGAAAATATCATTTAGCAGTGAACATATGCCCGCTATCCGGTGTTATTTATTTATTTATTTACATATTCAAAAGATAAAAAATCCAATAACTGAATATAGAAACATATAATATATACAAAGAATCTACTAATGATAAGAGTACAAAATAATAATTATAAAAAGATCAAATATCATAAACAAAGTCAAGGTGAAAATGAATAAATTCAAAATTAAGAAAAATAAGAAAAAAACACTACACTGAAAAAGAGAGAAAAAAAAATTTAAGCATATATAAAGAACAAAAAGAATATCGAAAGCCAGTTAAGAAAATCAAAATTAAAATTCATGTATCATATGAGCAAGGAAAAAAGATAAAAACGTATTAAATAGAAATAGTAACGACTTTATCCTTTAAAATGAATTTGAAACGTGACAAGGTCGGTGGCAGAGAACCTAGTCCGAGTGCATTATGCTGCCTAGGTATACGTAACAGCGATGAAAAGTAGTACTTATCAGTCCGCGCAAACGGAACGTTAAACGTTAACGTGGATCTATTTGACCGATCCGTAACACGAACGGAAACCTGGTTGCAGAGGTCAGATGGGACAAGTTGACGGTGCAGTTTGAACAGAAAGCAATCATCGAGAAAAAGTCTGCGAGATTTCAGGGATGGTATTTGCAGCATGGTAAGTCTCGCACTATACCCACAGTAAGCAAAATTGAATTTGAAAAGAAGAGAGCGGGTGAGCCTGCGTTGTACAGATTCAACCGCTTCAATCAAATATTGAAAATGTGGACACCAAATTTGACAACAGTATTCGAGGATACTGCGGACAAAGGAGACAAACAAGTGTACACAAGTAGAAATATCAGTAGAATATTTAGAAGATCTCAGTATAAAACCCCAAAGTCTGGACGTTTTGGAGATTATGTGCAAGATATGTTTATCAAATAAAACTCTAGAATCAAAAATTACTCCGAGGTCTTTAAAATTTAAAACGACTTCGAGAGAGGCTCCAGAAACGTGGTAAGAAAATACTAGTGGGTAAGTTTTACGCGTGAATGACATTGGCGACATTTTAAAACATTGAAAATAAGATGATTTGCATTACCCCAGTTGATAAGAGTGAACAGGTCATTCTGAAGGTGTAAGCAATCTTCGAATGTATCGATTACTCTGAATATTTTTAGATCGTCTGCGTATAGATGAGAAAAAGAGTTTAGCAGACCCGGGAGATCATTAATGAAAATTAAGAATAATAAGGGGCCAAGGATCGAACCCTGTGGAACACCTGAGGAGGGATAGAAGGGAGTAGACGAACAGGAATTCACCGTAACAATACAAGTACGCTCATGAATGTAGATAGAAAACCAGGAAAGCAGCGGACCATGAAAACCATATTTCTCTAATTTCAACAGAAGAAGCTCATGGTTGACAGAGTCAAACGCCTTGGAGAAATCTGCGTAAAGAACATCCACCTGTCTTTGCTGATCAATGGCAGAGGCAACAGTGTTGGTGAACAATAGCAAATTAGTAACAGTAGATTTGCCTTTGACAAATCCATGTTGCTCGGTGGCGAGGAAAGTCACAAATAGAGGATATACTCTGTTGTAGACAACTCTTTCTAGTAGTTTACTGAAGCAAGGCAAAAGCGATATAGGGCGGTAATTCGAGATGCAAGTGGGGTCACCGGTTTTAAGTATAGGGAAAATATTGGCAGATTTCCATAAGAAAGGAAAAACGCCAGTTGCGATGCTGAGGTTAAATATGATCGACAAGGGTACACAAAGTGAAGAAGATAGTGACTTGGCTAGTATATTTGGAATACCGTCAGAGCCACAACTAGAACTAGAATCGAGACAACTCATTAAGTTCTCAACTTCTAAAGGGTTTGTAAGGAAAGAAGAGAGCGCTTTCAGGCTATCACGATACGACGAAGGAGTTGAAAAAGAAACATGTGGAGGAGAAAGAGAGTTTGGCGGGGTTGAAAACGACGAAAAAAAAACGAGCGAAGAGCTCACAAGTCTCCTCAGTTGTGGCAGCAGAATTTTTGTGAAGAAACATGCTTTGAGGGATAACGGGGGATTTTTTCAGGGAGTGAATGAATGACCAGAAGGGTTTAGAATTGTTGGAACAGATCGAAGCGTCAACTTTGGCAACGTAGGCACACATGGCTTCTTTAGCGACCCTTTTGGCATGAGAGTGTCGTTTTTTGAATTCAAGAAGATCAACAAGCAGTAGTAAAAGCAACTTCAGTGGTAAACCATGGAGCATCATTAGGCCTTCTGGAACGACATGTGGGAGTAAAGCGAGGAATGAGGTTTGTGAGGAAGACGTAAAGTCTATGAAGAGCCTCGTCAACGTCTAAACAGCGAAGAAATGCGTACCAATTAACATGGTTGATTTCGTTCGCCATTCCGGCGAAGTTGGTTTTAAAGAAATTGAGCCGGGAATAGCAAGGGACTTTAGATCTAGAGGGAAAATTTAAAGGAAGTTCTAAAAGTAAAGGAGAATGATGGGTATCGGGAGAGACATACGGTAAAACAGCAAAATCTAAGTAAACGGAAGACATTGGAAGATTAGAAAAGATAAGATCTAGTATTTTTCTATTGGTATTAGGTAAGGAGTTTAATTGAGAAAGGGAGCATAAAGAAATGAAGGAAGACAGGATTAAGGAAAGATTATTACTAGAAGCTATGGTTGAAAAAAAGGTGTTCCACTCGATTGAGGGCATATTCACCACATAACATTAAGTGGTCAGATGGAAAACAACATAGAAGATAGGATGATAGCTCAGAAAAGAAAAGTTCGTAAAGTGAAGAAGGGCTATTACAGGGGATATAGATTGAAGCAACCAATAACAATGAAGTAGGAGCTAGAGATATACGCACTAAAATACATTCCACTGAGGAAGAAGTAGTAAAATCGCTGCAAACGGAACAAGCGAGAGATTCGTGAATGCCAACGAGAACCCCTCCACCATCAGACTTACCAGAGACTAAACGGTCACGATCCTTGCGGAAAACAGTGTACTGTGGCAAGATCTCAACATGTAAAATATCCTCGTTCAACCAGATTTCCGTAAGGCATATGATATCATGAGCTGATAAAGTAAAAGAAAGACTTACTCTATAGTACTTGGTCCTCAAGCCAAGCCACGGACGTTTTGGTAGTAAAGGTTTAAGGAACGGTTTATGTTTATGTTTTTGTCTTTTTTCCTGCTCTGGACCGAAAATTTTCACGCGGAATCTTAGTAAACTCCTTTACGAAGTCGTACTTAATAGCAGTGGCCAGAAGTCGGACTTAATAGCAGTGCTTGTAGAGCACTGCGAAGGTTGGAGGAAGCAGAATGTGAGGAAAGGCGCAAATTGAGAAAGAGGCAAACATATATTTCCATAAGCAAATTTTTTTTTTGTATTCGTTTAGGGTTTGTAGCACTATTTCCCTTTTGTAACACTATTTCGCCATTTTGAAAATGAACAACTGTCAGAATATGGCCATGCAAATGTCTTACCATATGGCTTGACATATATGACATGCCATCAAATATGGCATGCCATGTACCGTCTACATTTTCCATTTCCATGGCAAGTCGAATATTATGCCATGTCCCATGGCCAATGTGGACGCGGCGTAAGCAAAGTAACATGAGTCAACTTCAAATGCCAATACACAAATGAGTTATAGATATTACTCGAAAGCGGTCACAATTATAAAAGCATCATTATTAGGTATGTAAAACAACATATTTGCAGACAGCCTAGAAGAACTGCTTTTACTATACAGAATTGCATTCTGGCAACCAGGCAGATACTCTTTTAAAGAAACTTTTTCCACTGTTGTAGACAATACCATATTCTCATACTCTGATCTGTAACCACATTGTGCCACACCTTCTACTCTTTGTAAGGTTCTTATTTACTCCTAGGATTTTGGTTGTGCGAAATAATAGTAAGTAGAGTGTGCTATCTCGAACCTATTTAGTAGTATTTTTTTATCTCATACAAAATATCAGTGTGTTGTGCATCTTGCTTTACTTTGGCATGCATGGTAATTATAAAATAATTATCAGACAGAGATACTTTTCACTTTAAATGGTAATGTATGGAGTTATATATGATCAACAACTTTTTAGGCATAGACGTATCAAAAGATCGCTTTGATGTCTTTCTCTCATTTATAAGTAAAAAAGAATTTGCTTCCACACTGGTTGCCATGGTATTTCTATAGAATATCTAATTTGCTAATAGCTCAAGATTAACCGTATGCAAAACTATTGAGGATACAATGCACTTTTCTTTCCTGCTATAGTAGCTAAGAATCACAATCCCATCATTATTAGTTTCTGCCAGAGATTAAAGGAAAAGGGTAAATATAATATGGCTATCGTTGGTGCTGCAATGCGTAAGTTGCTCCATATCGTTTTTAGTATTCTTAAATCCAGAAGTGCTTTTAATCCTGACATATTAAAAGCAGAGATAAGCAATAGAATCAAATGACCAAAACGGAGTCTAATAGCCCATCCAGACTACAGATACTTATGTATGCGCATACATAAGTATCTGCCAAAAGATGGTACACACTGCAGCGACATCTGCAGATACATTTTACCCTTGCCATGAAAATCAATGAAAAGTATGCGATAATTGTTGATACATTTTCGAGCAATAGCGCATACAATTGTATCCGCATACATAAGTATGTGGAAACAACGGTCCACACTTGAAATTAGCACATACTTTTGTATGCAGATACCAAACTATGTGAAAATTACTAGTGTGGACCGTTGTTTCCACATACTTATGTATGCGGATACAATTGTATGCGCTGTTGGAAAATGAATGTGGATACTTCTTCGATTGAGCGATGATTGATTCTGAAGCGAGAAACACATTGCGATGCAGTGCACGCATTGTAATGCACTTGAAAGCAATGCTGTGTTCTCACAATTAATACCAAATTAATTTGTGGAGGTTTGATATTTAGATTTTTTGTATCTGTTTTTCGTCCATTTACAATTTATTGTCTGGAACGGAATTCCCGCCTCAATTTAAATAGTTGTTGCCCGGCCAAATACTTTCAAACAAATGTCAACCGATGCAGTGTGTTACGCCAGTGCTTAGGGCAAATCAAATTGTATGATGGAAAAAAAAAAACAAAATTTTTTCGTAATGTTAATTAATGGTAATAAAAATTGTAATTATAATTGAATTGAATAAAATGGAAATGTTACGCCAGTGCGTAGGGCAAATCAAATTGTACAATGGAAAAAAAAAAACAAAATTTTTTCGTAATGTTAATTAATGGTAATAGAAATTGTAATTATGATGGTCATGGTCAGTCATTGTGCCGCGACGAACTTGGACTCCCCTGTGATAAAATCGAGCACTCCCCGCCAAGCCAAGCCTTCGCCGTCGATGTATATGAGACGATCGGCGAGTACCTGACCCGGAAGCGGTTTTAGACAACCATCCCCAACCGACTAATTCTACTCCATCATCGGAACATCGGAAACTAAGTCTTCGAATGTAACTTCACTTCCAACAAATCTCGCTCCTGTTCAGACTGTTCACCCACGGGCACCACCAAATCCACTACGTCAACGACGCCCACCCCAACAACCACCACCAATACTACTACGACAACAACAACAACAAGTTTGTGAATAAATAGGAGTCTGACTATTGACTGGAAAAACTAAATTACTTACGGGGAAATATGCCCATGAAAATTACATCAATGATGCGTAAAGGAAAACCTGATTTGTTGCCGAATCGCTTAGAACATCTGCAGCCAGATCAAGCAGCCAAGACGGTCGTAACTTCGCTTCTATGAGGATCTTTTAGGGAATGAAGGCGGTCGATATGATGACACTAACGAAAACAAATAAACATTAGTCGCAAGTTGAAAGATAAACTTGCGAAATGTCAAAGGGCGATCGAACCGCCACCAAGCGGCGAACGAAAAGGGTGCGTTCCGATCGCTACCACTGCGAGAAAATGCACTTGTGAATGCGCGTGCAGCAAGTACATGGGCCAATGCCCCCGCCTGCATATTCCCAATAGTACTTTGGCGGCAACGGAATTTCAGATACCGGAGAAGCGGTAACAAGGATAGCTAAGCGAGGCCCTGTGGGAGTTGGGCAGTGATGAATCGTTCTATTTGGCCAGCGACCACGGTAAGAAGAAGTTCTCAGCAACAGCAGAGCAGGAAAATAATACGAGATTCTATATTCCATATTGTGAACGACCACGACGAGACGTTGGAAGAGATTTGACGAAACGAGTGGGTGAAGAGTTTAAAAGTTTCACACGGGAATTTGCTGCGAGTCGATTTTGGATCGAAAGGCTCGATTAATACGTTCGGACGTAATTTGGCGGTTTTTTTTGGGGATACGATTCGAACCGGCGTGTGCAGCTACATCGAGTACGAGCGGTTTGCAGGTGATCGAGAGCGACCCCGACTAACAGCAAGCGCGAGGGCGAAACAGTCGTAGAGGCGGCTACACGGGGAGTCCCCATTTGGTGAAGCACTAACAACGAGGTAGACTCGACGAAATAGATTAGTCCAGGTATTCAATTATTGTACTTTAGATGTAAGGACGGTAGTATCTTTATAGTTTTGAAAGTTAATGATAGTGAATCGCAGCGCCGGCGATAGGAACTTTTGATTGTTAGAGCGTTTGGTTTGAGTCAATATAATTGTAAAACAGTGTAACGCTGGTGTAATTTTCTTCGTTCGCTGGTTGAAGTGGCAGCCGTCGCGGCCTTCTCGCTTCGAAGCGACGACGCTGAGGCAGGTTCCGATAATGAAGCGAGTGGCGCCCACTCATGACCTGTCTCGTGAGCTAGAGCCGCCGGAAACTGCCGCCCTTGCATCCCAGTTGGGGGATGAAGGGTTTCGACTGAAACACGGAAAGTTTCAGGTAATAAGTGTTTTTATAAATTAGCCTAAACGATGCAGTGCACTGCAATGCAGTCCAATAAATGTAAATTGCTACACAGAATCACATGAGTTCTAAATTTCAATGGAGTGCAGTGGACTGCACTCCATCCACAAGCATCATTTGCTCATGCTTCTTCGATTGATTGATGAATGATTCTGATATTGGTAAAAGAGACCTACCTGTATCATTTTTAATGACTCTGCAGGTTAGTTTGAACCTAGGGCAGGCAAGTAAACAAAAATCTTTACCTCATTCCTGGTAAATAACCAATCACCCAATTACCCATTTTTCAGCACACAAAACTTGTGTTGAGAACTTTCGACCGCATTATCATACCAAAATGTAATTCACGAGACAAGGCGGTTTCGAAATGCAGCAGGTCTAATAGACTTTTGGTGGTTGTTTTTGAGTAATTTGGCCACTTTCCTTCCGAGAAATACTGCTATGGAAATTTCATCCACTGTATACCTGAGTATATTAGTGTACATGTATACTAATTCAATTTTAGGGCCCTACACCTAATTAAAAATACGGAAAAACCCAACAGAAACGTAAAGACTTGTAATCATTTTCAGTTTTCTTTCTGCAAAAAAGGGTAGTATATTTACAATACATATTGGCATGCATTACTTTAGTTTTACCTACGTTATTTTATTAAATTTCAACTTCTCTGAACTTTCTAACTAAACATTAATAATCGCGAGATTTTTGTTCGCCTAATAGTAAGCAAGGATTTTTTTTCGATTTTCGATTTGTCATAACTTCTAAGAAAAACAATAAATCGTCGTGAAATTTTAAGAGCGTATTGATAAAAACTAGAATTTAACACACATGGACTATCAAATCTGTGCGGGCAACTCTGTAGCTACAGCAGGCTCCTAAAGAAAAATCATCGAGTCTCCTGAAAAATTTTTAATTTTTGAAAATGAATTCAAATTATTGATAAATTTTGACTCTTGTCTACCAAGTCAAATTAAAATTTCAAAAATTCCGCGGTAAACAAGAACGGCAACCCGCGATCAAATTACCTCTATTTTTAACACTCAAAATTTCTGTGTACGAGTACTGACGATCGGATTGTGCGATCAATATGAAATTTACAGGACATGTTAGTATTAACTAGGACCAGGTCTGATAGAAATGATTTTGAAATACGGGCAAAACTGTGGCAGTGGTGCCATTTGGAAAAATCATTGAGGAAAAAAACTGGTTTTTGGCCTATAGCTTCCGATTAAGCCACCGGATTTTGATAAAATTTATGCAGTAGGTGAACCTAACTTTAAGATAGATTTCACGGAAATGTGGTTGAAAAATTAGTATAGGGTCGCCAGCTATGGCAATTTTTGTCTCCTAAATATTGTAAATTTGCTCAGGAAACTAAAGATTTTTTCCCTATAACTTCCGATGCAGTTACGAAATCAAAAACGAAATTCATGTGATAAGTGAATCTTGTTGCGTTTCTAATTCAGTAGGAATTTCGTTGAAAAATTGTGAAAAGGCTGCCAGCTACGATGAATTTCGTAATTTATTGACATTTCTTAATCGAGCGATGTTGCCATAAAAT
Organism: Nemotelus pantherinus; assembly: GCA_963978885.1. NCBI lineage: Eukaryota > Metazoa > Arthropoda > Insecta > Diptera > Stratiomyidae > Nemotelus > Nemotelus pantherinus. Next base: position 117,794,189 of record OZ022263.1, on the reverse strand, counting down.
TTTCAAATGGGTATGATCCTGCAATAACAATTAACAACAAATATTTACGTTTCAAAAATTTAATAAATTTGGACGTTGGTAGCCCTTAAATGATATTCACTCCTATAACTTACAGCGCAGCCATTCAATCGAGACGAAATTCATAGGGTGGGTTATATACAATGTGAAGCAGCTAGGGTAAATGATTGCCAGCACCAGACAATTTCGTTAATATTGCACCAACATATGCTTCCATTTTGTATTCATAAGCAAAGCATTTACAATAAAATAAGCAACCGATATTTGCATTTTCCAAAATTTGAAAATTTTTCGGATGATATAGTTTAATTGCTTAAACTTTCGATGATATCCTTGGATGAAAACAAAATTCAAAGGATAGGTTTATTAAGCACTAGCATGTTATTGTAGATTTATTGCTGCTGTGTTTGACAAATGTTGCCATCACTGAACATTCTCGTCATTTGTTTTATAACAAATGCTGTCAAAAAATGATATTTGTTCGTTTGAGTAAGAAATGGTTGATATGATACTACAAAGAAGTGTGTAACGTCTTCACTCATTTTTAAATCCCTCAAAATTAATTTTTTTGGAAAACTTTTTATTTATTTTCTAAGAAAATTAGTATTCAACTCGTTTTGCTGAAAATGCATATTTCTTTATACATATACAGTGGCTCACAGCTTATTTCAACCAGCACGTAAAAAAAACTTTAACTTCCTATAAAAACTAAACTAAAGAAGATATCAACATTATTTAAAGACAGGTTATTAGTCTAATGTTTAAACTAATCAAATAATATTTATTTGTTTAGTATTCTTAAACAACGAAAAACGAAAAACGCAACCAAAAACAATGCCGCAGCTTATTTCAACCAAATACTTTGTAGGTGTGCAATGATGCGTTGTCTTGCAATGCAGCAATTATTTCTTTGTCTTTGCTTTAGTCATTATATTTATAATGTGTTCAAGTTCAGTTTTGCTGAATTCTTTGAAAAGATCGTGCAGAAAAATTAGTTTTTCTAAATGGGGCCATGTATGACAATTGATCAGCGAGAACTTGTTCTCAGTAATTTTAAAAGTGGCCATTAACGCAGGAAAATTGGTGAGATGGTTGGACAAAGTGATTCTTCAGTGCAGAGCTTCATATACCGATTTTTTCACGAAAATAGAACGCTCAATAAAGGGAGAAATGCCCCAACAACATTTTCAATGAAACGGACGAGCGCTTTATTGTTCGGAAAATCCGGGAAAACTCAAGCCTATCGGCTCCAAAAATTGTAACTGAAGTGGAAGCTGAGTTGGGCAAGTTTTGCCACCCGGAAACTATTCGTCGTGTGCTGGGAGAGCATGAATTCAATGGTAGACTAGCGCGTAAGAAACCATTTATAAGTGCCTAAAATCAGAAGTGCCGTTTACATACGGATTCTAGATTGACTGGATCTGCCAAGGAACATTTGCATACGGATTCTGGATTTTGGAATACCGTTATATTCGCTGATGAGTCGAAATTTAATGTTTTTGGCTCTGATGGAGCCTCATGTGTTTGGCGTAAGCCAAATACAGAAATGCAGAACAAAAATTTGAAAGCTACGGTCAAACACGGAGGTGGCAGCGTAATGGTTTGGGCCTGTATGTCCACAGCCGGAGTTAGAAACTTGCATTTATTGAGACTACAATGGATAAGTATCATTATCTCGAAACTTTGGAGTCCAATTTGATTGAAAGTTCAGAGAAACTGGACATTCGTGATGGCTTCAGATTTTATCAAGACAATGACCCGAAGCATAAGTCGGGTACTGTACAGACATGGCTGGTTTGGAATTGTCCGCATGTAATGCAACCACCGGCACAGTCGCCCGATATTCACGTCATCGAAAGTTTGTGGGCCATTTTGGATACAAACATCCGAAAACGGAAATATCCAACAAAAGCGATCTTAAAACTGCATTGGTTGAGGAATGGGCCAATATTACCCCACAAGTGACACAAAAGCTGGTCGATTCAATGCCTAAGAGGCTAAAAATGGTTGTTGACTAGAAGGGTGGTCATACTAAATATTTAAATATTTTTTTGTGCCTTGCAACTTAATTTAAACATTGATTCTGTTACTTGGATGAAATAAGTTGTGACATTGTTTTTAGTTACTTTTTTCGTCATTAATTGTTATGACCTATTGAAACAAAATAAAAATAATAATAAACTGAATAAATGATAGTTGTGAACACTGGTCTAATAGTCTGCTTTTAAATAATGTTGAAAACTTATTTCGTTTAGTTTTTATAGGAAGTGAAAGTTTGTTTTACGTGCTGGTTGAAATAAGCTGTGAGCCACTGTATATACATATATATACATACATATATATATATATATGTACATATATATATGTACATATATATATATATATATATATATATATATATATATATATATATATATATATATATATATATATATATATATATACATATATATTTATATTTATATATATATATATATATATATATATATATATATATATATATATATATATATATATATGTATATATATATATATATATATATATATATATATATATATATATATATATATATATATATATATATATACATATATATATATATATATATATATATATATAAATATATATATATATATAAATATATATATATATATAATATATATATATATATATATATATATATATATATATATATATATATATATATATATATATATATATATATATATATTAATATATATATATATATATATATATATATATATATATATATATATATATATATATATATATATCAGCAAAATGATTAGGTGAGATAATTTCTGGAGTGGCCGATCCAATTGAACTGAAATTTTCGGAGGACGCAGACGAATATAGAAAGTAGGTCTATGATTTGCTAAAACTCAGATACCCTAAATCTTTTGGAGGCGGCGAGCGTTTAAGTGAATTTTCAGATACTCCTTTATTTCCAAGCAGTGAAAATTTTAGTTAAAAAAAAAGTTTGAAAATGTAAACTTATTATGTTATAAGCTTGTTTATGTTACAAAATTTGAAATTCTGAGCCGCGTGTGTTAGCAGCGTGCCTAAAAGTAGGCAAAGATTTTTTTCCAAATTTTGGTTTGTCATTACTTCTGACAAAAACATTGGGTCATCGTGAGGTTTGCAGAGCATATTGATGTTGACTTAAATTTAACACACATGGAATTTTAAGATAAAGCGGGTAATACTGTAGCTACGGCAGACTCCTGAAAAAAAATCCTTCAAATCATTGACCCTCCTGAAAAATTTTTGATTTTTGACATAAAATTTAAACCATTGATAAATTTTGATTTTTGTTCATCATGTCAAATTGAAATTTTTAAAATTCCGATATGCACAAGAACGGCAACCCAATACCAAAATACCTCTATTTTCAGCACTCGAAAGTTCTGGTCACGAGAACTGATGGGCGGATTATTCGATCATAATGAAATTTACAGGACATGTTGGTATTAGTTAGGACCAGGTCTGATAGAAGTGATTTTGAAATGCAGGCAACCCTGTGGAAGTGGTGCCATCTTGAAAAATCACTGAGAAAACAAACTGGTTTTGGGCCTATAACTTCCGATTGAGCCATCAAATTTTAACGAAATTCACACAGAACTTGGACCTTACTTTTAGCAATATTAATTGAAAATTTGGCTGAAAAATTAGAAAAGAGTTGCCAGCTATGGTAATTTTTGTATCCTAAATTTTGTTAATTTGCTCAGCAAAAAAAAACTTTTTCTCTATAGCTACCGGTCCAGTATTGAAATCAAAACTAAGGTCACGCAGTAAATGGACTTCCTTTGAACCAAACGTCGTAGGAATTTCGTAGAAAAACCATGAAAGGGCTGCCAGCTATTACCATTTTTGTAATTTTGTGGAAAATTATTACTGAGCAATAATTCTATTAGATTTGCAAATGGGAAAGATCCTGCAATGGAAATTAACTACAAATATTAACGCTTTAAAAATATGAGAAGTTTTGAGGGTGGAACCCTAAAATTCTTTTCATCCGTATAACTTCCAGCGCAGTGATTCTATCGAAACGAAATTAACTGGTTGGGTTAAACTTAAAGTGAAGCAGATTTGGTATATATTTTGCTTTATTGCTAACACAGGATATCCAGCATTGGCCATTTCCGTAAATATTGCACCAACAAACGCTTCAATTAACGTACCCATATGCAAAGCATTTGCAATAAAACTAAGAAACCAACTTCTAAATTCTCCGAGTTTTGAAAATTTTTCGGATGGTAGCCTCAAACAAGGTTAAACCACTAAAGCTTTCGATGAAATCCTCCGATGAGAACAAAATTCATAGGATAAGCTGATTTGAGTATGAGCTTGTTATGGTTCACTTACTGCTGCTTCGTTGGGAAAGTGTTGCCAGCACTGAACATTTTCATCATTTGTGTTACAGTTGAGTTGTGTTGCTTTGGATAAGGAATGGTTGATATGATTCTACAAAAAAAGTGTATTCCGTCTTTCCACATTTTTTTGTCACTCAAAGACAATTTCTTGGAAAATTGGTTTTCTAGCGGTTCTGATGCGCTAGACATTTTTAGTAATTTTCGAAGAAAATTTGTATGAAACTCGTTTCGCCGACAATTCATATTTCTTAAGGGGGGAAATACATGTAAAATGGAAAAGAAATTGCTAATTTCAGATTGACTTAAAATATATATATTGTTTATTCAGAAAATTTTTAATATTGAATCCTGAAAGAACATATCTTATAGTAAATGAAAATATTTTTTTAATAACTTTTTAACACAAAATGGAGGCGATGCGAGCAAATGAAAAAAACACATCAAAAACAGCCTCGTACAACTTAACGCCTTTTCCGAGAAACTTGCAGCGTTCAGAGAAAAAAAAATATGCTAATGAGATCTATAATTCATAGGTGAACCAATAAAATTTAGAAAAAAAAATCAAATTTTTACATTAATGTTAGATTAAAAAAAAAAATCGATTTTTTTTCAAAAAAATCACGTTTTAAACATTGGTAAACTAATTATTTTTCCGAAATTACAAGAAAATGTAGGTTCAACGATGAGGTAATACTCTTTTGTACATGTGATATAAATTTGAGCCGAATAGGTTCAATATTTTTTGAGATATCTTGTACGGAAATTGAAAAAGTACTACTTTGAGAAAAACGCGCTTAAAGTTCTAAAGCTCCACCGACCTGGGGAACGCCGCGCTGTTTATAACTGGCTATAACTCGAGAACTAATACGAATATCGCTTCAAAACTTCTTTTGGTATATTTTAAGAGTATTTCGAACACTTTGATACAATAAAAAAAAATCGTTTTTGTTTTAGCAGTTACATGTATCTCCCCCCTTAATGTATGTATATATAAATATATAAGTATATATACATATATATGTTTATATACATATATATATATATATATATATATATATATATATATATATATATATATATTTATATATATATATATATATATATATATATATATATATATATATATATATATATATATATATATATATGTATGTATATATCTGCAAAATTGTTAAAAGAAATAATCTCTCGAATGGCCGATTCGTTTGAGCTGAAATTTTAGGAGGACGTAGACGTTAATAGTAAATAGGTCGAAGACTTGCGGTAATTCAGATATCCTTAACATTTTGGCGGCGGCGAGCGTTTTACTGAATTTTCAGGTACTCCTTTATATCCAAGCATGGTAAATTTTTGTTCAAATAAATGTTTGGGAATGAAATCTTATGGTGTTTTTAACTTGTTTATCATAAAGAGTTGGAAATTTTGAGCCGTGTGTGGGTGCAGGGTGCCTAAAAGAAGGCAAGGATTTTTTTTCCAATTTTGATTTGTCGTTACTTGTAAGAAAAACAATGGATCATCGTGAAAATTACAGAGCGTATTCATGTTGACTAAAATTTTACACATGTCGATTTTCAAAATAAAGCGGGTAAGCCTGTAGCTGCGGCAGGCTCCTGAAAAAAATCCTTCAAATAATTGATCTTCCTGAAAATGTTTTTTGATTTTTGACAAAAATTTCAAATCTTTGAAAAACTTTATCCTTTGTCCTTCATGTCAAGTTGAAATTTTTTAAATTCCGATTTGCACAAGAACGCCATCCCATCACCAAATTACCTCTATTTTCAGCACTCAAAACTTCTGTTCATGAGAACTGACGACCGGATTATCCGAGCATAATGAAATTGACAGGACATGTTGGTATTAACTAGCACCAGGTCTGATATAAGTGATTTTGAAATGCAAGCAATCCTGTGGCAGTGGTTTCATCTTGAAATATTGCTGAGAAAGAAAACAGCTTTTTGGCCTATAGCTTCCGATTCAGCCATCACATTTAAACAAAATTCACACAATATTTGGATCTTATTTTAGATAACATTTGGTGATAATAAGGCTAAAAAGTTATAATAGAGTTGCCAGCTATAGTGATTTTTGTCCCTTAAATCTTGCAAACTTGCTCATCAAAATAAAGCTTTTTTCCCTAAAACTTCACTTCCAGTGTAGAAATCAAAACGAAGTTCATGCCTTAAATGAACCTTAATGTGAACCATATGTCGTAGGAATTTTGTACAAAAATCATGAAAGGGCTGCCAGCTATGACCCTTGTTTGTATTTTTTTGGAATTTCTTTACTAAGTGATTATATAATTAGATTTACAAATGGGAATGATCCTGCAATGAAAATTAACCACAAATATTAACGCTTTAAAAATTTGAAAAGTTTTGAGGGTGGTTACCCTAAAATTTTTTTTGCCCTTATAACTTCCAGCGCAGTGATTCAATCGAAACGAAATTTACTGGTTGGGTTTAAATTAAGATGAAGCAGATTTAGTATATATTTTGCTTTGCTACTGTCACAGGGTAACCAGCTTTAGTCATTTTTGTATATATTGCATCAACAGATGCTTGAAATGACTTACTCATATGCAAAGCATTTGCAATCAAAATAAGAAATCAATTTTTAAATTTTCCGAGTTTTGAACATTTTTCGGATGGCAGCCTCAAACAACGTTTTACCGCTAAAACTTTCGATGAAATCCTGCGATGAGAACGAGATTTAAAGGAAAAGTTGATTCGAGTATGAGCTTGTTATGGTAAACTTATTGCTGCTTCGTTCGAAAACTGCTGCAGCACTGAACATTTTCGTCATTTGTGTTATAGTTGAGTTTTGTTGCTTTGGATAAGGAATGGTTGATATGATTCTACAAAACAGTATATTACGTCTTTTCACACTTTTTTGTCACTCAAAGACAATTTCTTCGAAAATTAGTTTTCTAGCGGTTCTGATGCGCTAGAGTTTTTACTAATGTTCGAAAACATTAGTATTAAAATCAATTCGGCAAAAAATTCATATTTCCAAATATATATAAATAAATAAATAAATATAAATATATATATATATATATATATATATATATATATATATATATATATATATATATATATATATATATATATATATATATATATATATATATGTTTATGTGTAAATATCTATATATGTATATATATGTATGTATATAGATATATATATATATATATATATATATATATATATATATATATATATATATATATATATATATATATGTATAAATATATATATATATATATATATATATATATATATATATATATATATATATATATATATATATATATATATATATGTGTATCATCTAAAAATTTCAGTGAGATAATCTCAGGAATTTCTTCGAAATATTAAATTAATAATATTTGATCTGAAACTTTTAGGATACATTGGTGTATATGCAGAGTAGGTCCGTGTCTCTTAAAAAGTCAATTATTGTTAACCCTTTGGCGCCGGCGGCCATTTTAGTGATATTTTTAATATACCTCTTATTCCGTACACAAATAATTTTTGCAAAACTAAAGTTGACGAAGTAGATTTTGAATGTGTTTTTCATGTGAATCGGATAATGTTTTGCAATTTTTTAACCCGATGTGTGCGTTGAGTGCCTAAAAAAGAATGGGAAAATTTGAAAATTTTTAAATTGCGATAACTTTTGACAGAACTGTTCAATCATTATGAAATTTTTAGGACATATTTATATTAGTTAGTTGTAGGTTTGTGTATGTTTTATGAGCGTGCTGGAAACCCTGTAGCTAGGGCAAGCACTCAAAGTGAAAACCTTCAAATCATCGTCTATCTTGAAAAAATGCCGCTTCTTCAAAAAAAGCCACTCATATGTAAATCTTGTGCTTTGTTTACATAGACAAAAAATAAAATTTGATATGGTATAACGGGCACGCCTGGTTACCCTTGCCCAATTTACCTATATTTTTAGCCTCAAAAACTTCTGTTCACGGAAACTCACGATCCGAAGAGCAGAATTGATTGAAATTTGCAGAGTGTATTGGTCTTTAATAGGACCAGGTCTGATAGAAGTGATTTTGAAATGAGTGGTGCCAGCTTGAAAAAACACTTAAAAAAGATAACTGCTTTTAGCCCTATAAATTCTGATTCAATCGTTCGAATTTGACGACATTCACACAGTGGCTGGACCTTATTTCAAACCATGTTTGGTAGAAATTTGGTCGAAAAATTCGGTTGGAGCTGCCAGCTATGATAATTTTGTGTATTAAATTTGAAAAAATAAAAATTTGGAAGTGAAAACATTCAAACCATCGAATATCCTAAAAAAATGTCCGTTTCTTACAATAAAACCAATCTGTATACAAATTTTATGCCTTATCTACACGTTCAAAGTAAAACTTTGGAAATTTCATGTCGGACAAGAACGGTAACCCTTTCCCAGTTAACCTATATATCTAGCATCAAAAACTTCTGTTCACGAGAACTCACGAACCAATAATCGGATACAACTTTTAGTTACGAGTATCTTCCTGTGAGCTTCTAAATTGAATTAAAAAATGCTTTCTTTAAATACTTTTTTACAACTATTGGATTTTTATTGAATTGTGAATAATGTGAATCACAGTTAACGCAATTACAAAACTGAGCATAACAAATCGTTAAAACAATCTTCTCTTAATCAAACCCTGTCAATTCACAACTACAAATCTATATTGACATTTTATTTTTTATTTTTTACATTGACATTTTTTTAACTTAGTCTACTTGATTTCTGAATTTTGATGTAGTGGATATGATCTCCAGTAGTGAATGTGAGAATGTTAAGTGTAGGTGTTTGTGTATCCACAATACTCCCCTGCCAGCGTTTTACGCAGTATCGCGAGGCGTAGGAGAGTGGCACCTTTGTGGTTCGCCCCGCTAGAGAGACGTACGGAGCGAATGTAACTTTCCTCGCTGGTCTCTTTTTTGGGGAGCTGGAGGCAGTAATGGTGCAGTCGAGGTTGCTGATGCTTGCTGGTTTCTGGAAGAATTGTCAACAGGTTCCGTAGAGGATGACGTGTAACAAGGCTTGAGCCTGTTAATGGAAACATTGACGGATTTGTTTCTGATTTCCAGAGTGTAATAGTTAATATGTCTGGCTAGGACTCTGAAAGGACCGTCATACGGTGGAATGAGTGGTGGACGAACAGATTCGACTCTGACAAAGACGTGTGAGCAAGAGTCGAGTTGCTTGAAGATGAATATCTTCGGTGTTGTGTGATGTTTAGCATCAACCGGTCGAAGTTTTGCCATTGGAGCCGTAAGTTCGGTGGCAATGTCTGACTGGCTAATCTTCCTAGGATTTTCTTGAAGAAAATCACTAGGTAGACGGAGGTTTTCTCTATACAGGAGTTGTGCCGGTAATGCTGTGAATTCTTCTCGGATAAGGGATCTTAAACCAAGAAGAATCAGTGGAAGTGTTCTAGTCCAGGACGCATCGTTGTGAGCCATGAAAGCCGATTTTAGAGTACGATGCCATCTTTCTAAGAAACCGTTGGCCTGAGGGTGGTACGCTGTGGTACGATTGCGTTCGAAGCCCAAGAGTCGACCAAGCTCAGCATGGAGCACTGACTCGAATTGTCTGCCCTGGTCGGTGACAATGTATTGGGGAACTCCAAATCTAGCAATCCAGGTGCTTAGTAAAGCAGTAGCACAGTCATTGGCACTAATGCTGGCTAAAGGAATTGCTTCAGGCCAACGTGTGAAGCGGTCGATTATGGTGAGATAATAAGTGTATCCCTGCGAGTGTGTTAGGGGACCAACTTTGTCGATGTGAATGACCTTAAAACGTTCGGAGACCGTAGGAAAGGTCGATACAGGTTTGCTCACATGTCTGGTTATCTTGCATTTTTGACAAGATAGACATTCTCGGGCCCAAGTGGCAATGTCCTTGTTCATCGAAGGCCAGAAGAATTTAGTTGCAATGTGCTTTCTTGTAGCATGAATACCAGGGTGAGCGATATTATGTTCTGAATTGAACACCTGTTTCCTCAACGCGTAAGGAATATAAGGTCGTATGGTTGGGCCAGACACTTCACAAAAAATGTCGACGTTGGTACCAAATATTGGTTGTTTTTTTAAAACAAATTTAGAGTCCTTTAGAATCTTCTGAAACTCTGCGTCCGATGCTTGGGACGAGGCGATTGCGGCAAAGTCAAGAGTACTGGGAAGAATGATTTCTTCTAGACGAGAGAGTGCGTCAGCAACAACGTTGTTGCAACCAGAGACATGCCGAATGTCAGAAGTGAACTCACTTATATAACTTAGATGTCTAAGTTGACGAGGTGTGGCCTTTTCTGGCTTTTGTTTAAAAGCAAAAGTCAGTGGTTTGTGGTCGGTGTATAGAGTGAACTTTTGGGCTTCCAAAAAGTATCGGAAATAACGAATGCCCTGATAAGCCGCTAAGAGTTCGCGGTCGTATGCACTATACTGAGTGGTGGACGAACAGATTCGACTCTGACAAAGACGTGTGAGCAAGAGTCGAGTTGCTTGAAGATGAATATCTTCGGTGTTGTGTGATGTTTAGCATCAACCGGTCGAAGTTTTGCCATTGGAGCCGTAAGTTCGGTGGCAATGTCTGACTGGCTAATCTTCCTAGGATTTTCTTGAAGAAAATCACTAGGTAGACGGAGGTTTTCTCTATACAGGAGTTGTGCCGGTAATGCTGTGAATTCTTCTCGGATAAGGGATCTTAAACCAAGAAGAATCAGTGGAAGTGTTCTAGTCCAGGACGCATCGTTGTGAGCCATGAAAGCCGATTTTAGAGTACGATGCCATCTTTCTAAGAAACCGTTGGCCTGAGGGTGGTACGCTGTGGTACGATTGCGTTCGAAGCCCAAGAGTCGACCAAGCTCAGCATGGAGCACTGACTCGAATTGTCTGCCCTGGTCGGTGACAATGTATTGGGGAACTCCAAATCTAGCAATCCAGGTGCTTAGTAAAGCAGTAGCACAGTCATTGGCACTAATGCTGGCTAAAGGAATTGCTTCAGGCCAACGTGTGAAGCGGTCGATTATGGTGAGATAATAAGTGTATCCCTGCGAGTGTGTTAGGGGACCAACTTTGTCGATGTGAATGACCTTAAAACGTTCGGAGACCGTAGGAAAGGTCGATACAGGTTTGCTCACATGTCTGGTTATCTTGCATTTTTGACAAGATAGACATTCTCGGGCCCAAGTGGCAATGTCCTTGTTCATCGAAGGCCAGAAGAATTTAGTTGCAATGTGCTTTCTTGTAGCACGAATACCAGGGTGAGCGATATTATGTTCTGAATTGAACACCTGTTTCCTCAACGCGTAAGGAATATAAGGTCGTATGGTTGGGCCAGACACTTCACAAAAAATGTCGACGTTGGTACCAAATATTGGTTGTTTTTTTAAAACAAATTTAGAGTCCTTTAGAATCTTCTGAAACTCTGCGTCCGATGCTTGGGACGAGGCGATTGCGGCAAAGTCAAGAGTACTGGGAAGAATGATTTCTTCTAGACGAGAGAGTGCGTCAGCAACAACGTTGTTGCAACCAGAGACATGCCGAATGTCAGAAGTGAACTCACTTATATAACTTAGATGTCTAAGTTGACGAGGTGTGGCCTTTTCTGGCTTTTGTTTAAAAGCAAAAGTCAGTGGTTTGTGGTCGGTGTATAGAGTGAACTTTTGGGCTTCCAAAAAGTATCGGAAATAACGAATGCCCTGATAAGCCGCTAAGAGTTCGCGGTCGTATGCACTATACTTTCTTTGTGCGTCGCTTAATTTGGCTGAGTAAAAACCAAGGCGTTGCCAAGAGCTTTGACATTTTTGCTGCAGAGCAGCCCCGATGGCGGAATCAGAAGCGTCTGCGAATAGACCAAGCTCGGCGTTTGAGTCCGGAAAGGACAATAGAGTGGCTTCTGTTAAACCAGTCTTGACTTGGTCGAAAGCTTTGCAAGCTTCTATTGACCAGTCAATTGTCTTAGCACCATCTTTCTTAGAGCCACAAAGATAGGCGTTGAGTGGTTGCTGCATCTCAGCTATGTGAGGAAGAAAGCGGAGATAAAAATTGACCATCCCCAAAAATCTTCTTAGGTCTTTAACCGTCTTGGGGAGTTTAGCTGTTGATATTGCCTCAACCCGATCTGGGGAGGGCTTAATGCCTTTCGGCGAAACCTCATGACCTAAGAATTTATTTGAAGGTCGAAGGAAATGCCATTTCTCCATGTTGATAATAAGACCATGGTCCGCTAATCTTTTGAAAATTTGTTCTAAGTGAACAAGATGCTCTTCTTCGGAAGTCGAAGCTACCACAATGTCGTCGAGGTAGATAAAACAGAATTTTAATCCGTGTAGGACTTCATGTATGAAGCGTTGGAACGATTGTGCCGCATTGCAAAGTCCGAAAGTCATTCGGGTGAACTCAAAGAGTCCGAAAAGTGTGCAGATGGCGGTCTTTGGAATATCGCTCGGCTCGACTGGAATTTGATGGTAGGTCTTAGTCAGGTCTATGGTGGAAAAGATATTTTTGCCATGTAATTCATGACAGAAGTCTTGAATAATGGGGATGGGATATCTATCCGGGACGGTTATGGCGTTTAGGCGTCTGTAATCGCCGCAAGGACGCCATTCCCCATTAGCCTTGCGTACCATGTGTAGCGGAGAAGACCAGCTGCTGTTTGAGGGGCGGCAAATTCCCTGCTGTAGCAGGAAATCGAATTCTTTCTTAGCCGCCGCGAGCTTATCTGGTGCAAGTCGACGTGGTCTCGATACTATTGGAGGGCCTGTGGTCAAAATGTGGTGTGTCACCTTGTGTTTACAGGGTTGTGAGAACCCTGTGTTGACCGTGATGGCATGGTATTTGTTGAGAAGCGCATTTATCCGTGGATCAGAGGTTTGCTCAAACAAAACACTTAGTTTTGGACCTTTGTACGAAGTGTACGTGCCTTTCGATGAAAGAGAAGTAAGAGGATCCACAAGGGTAGCATTCGCCAAGTCGACGACTAGCCCATAGTGGCAGAGAAAGTCTGCGCCTAAAATGGGTCTAGAGACATCGGCAATGATAAAATCCCATGAAAACTTACGACGGAGTCCCAGGTCTAGTTTGATCACCTTTCGTCCATAGGTGTTTATGGTCGACTGGTTTGCCGCGGCAAGTCGCATACCAGAAGCTGGAAGCACCGAAATATCTGCGCCTGTGACAATCAAGTAGTGTCGTTTAGACAAGTTGTCATGAATTATTAGACGACGGCTAGGTGACAAGTCACGTTTTCTTACCGTCTGAAGAGAACAGCGACTTAGTTTTTTGGTTCAGATGAACGAGCCTTGAAGGCGCATGGAGCGATGCATTTTAGAGCCTTGGAGCTGAATTTGTGATACCAATAAATACCAGTCCCTCGTGACTGGCTTCAGCGACGTGGCTGCGAGCGAGATCTCCCTTGGAACCTCGAACGCGATCGTAGTGTTTGGTGGACGAGCCTCGTGAGGGCAGCAACCTGATGTGTCAAAGCGGCCACTTCTGACTGCTGGGGGGAAACGGCGACTGAGCTTACTTGTGGCGTGACAAAAACCCCCGCTATTTTGTCTTCCGTCTCCGCCAACTTGCTCAGGCTGGCCTCCGGAGAGTAGGCTAAAATAGCCTGAGTCTGTTCCGGAAGCCGCTGCAGCCAGAGGGTCCTCAAAAGGTCGTCCCCAACCGCGGAAGCTCCCAACTGCTTCATATCACGAAGCAGCTGGGAAGGTTGTCTATCGCCTAGTGAGAGGTTCCCCAAGAAGTGCTTAAGTTTTGCCGAATCGCTGGCTGAAAGCCGCGATTCTTGAGGATTTCGTAAGGTGTGTCAGGGTCCGGGCTCGCGACCACGTCCCTGACCACCTTCAGCTGCTCAGGACCCACCGAGGAAATCACATAGTGATACTTTGTTTGCGAACACTTAATGTGTGCGTTCGCAAACTGGCTCTCTAATCGAGAGAACCACAAAGTTGGCTCTGCTTGCCAAAACACGGGCGGTTTTATAGAGGTCGCACTAATTTGCGGTACCGCGGACGCGCCTGAGGGAACCGCATCCTCATTGTCCAACGACATTCTAACGGAGTTACGCGACGGGACGAATAGAAACGGAACACGGCAAGGAAATAGGGTGGCTGAAATTATTGTTTGAATATATAGGTGTGATATTTGTAACTATTATTATAATAATATTAAATATACAGATTAACTTAGTTCTGTATGATGTTAGGTTCGAACTCACGCCTTAAATGGCCTAGGCTGCCGCAAATATCAATTATCTGGATAGTTGCGCGAAATCTGACTGCTTTTGTTACACATACGTGCGAAATGTAAAATTTTTCGATGTCAAAACTTTTTTTTTTAAATGTATCTATCTTTATGCAATATTCTTTATGCAATCACCACACTGTTTTACATACTATTTGGAATTAAATATATATATTGGATCATGCAATCTTCAAAACCTGCAGATTTCTTCATTTCGGACAACAGTCGACGCATCATAATCCAAATATTCAAAACATACAGACTTCGATTAACGTGAGTCTTTGTGATTTCTTTTACGACTGCCTGGATTGACTTTTTTTTTAAATTTTAAGCTTGACTTGTACTTATTGTGCCGTTGCTTCAAAATTCTAAGTATCTTCTTCTTCGAGTGTCGGATATAGAATTGCAATTGTTCTTCTTTTCTTACTGTGCCGTTGCTTCAAAATTTTAAGTATCTTCTTATTCGATCTCGGATTGTGCTTCGATTCGTTTTGTGATTTTTTGAACTTCGTAGTTGCCAAAAATTTTTATTTCAATGACAATGTTGGAAGTAGATCATTGTCATTGGATTCGATGCGATTATGACTGGTCCATTTTTTCTTTCTTCAATCACAGAGATTGATGTTCGTGTTGATCCGCTGGATGAAAATCTTGTGGGAATTACCACTGGACCAAAATGGTACGTATGAGTGCTGACTTCATTTATATAGGACGTCTTCCACGAACTCTTCCTAGGTGAGTTCCTATCCTAAAAAATGCTTTCTTTAAATACTTTTTAACAACTATTAGATTTTTATTGAATTGTGAATAATGTGAATCACAGTTAACGCAATTACAAAACTGAGCATAACAAATCGTTAAAACAATCTTCTCTTAATCAAACCCTGTTAATTCACAACTACAAATCTATATTGACATTTAATTTTTTATTTTTTACATTGACATTTTTTTAACTTAGTCTACTTGATTTCTGAATTTTGATGTAGTGTGTATGATGTCCAGTAGTGTGGTGAGTAGTGAATGTAAGAATGTTAAGTATAGGTGTTTGTGTATCCACAAACTGAAATTTACAGAATGCATTGGACTTAAGTAGGACCAGATCTGATTGAAGCGATTTTGAATTGTGGACAACTCTGTGCCAGTGGTGCCATCTTGAAAAATTACAAAGAAAAAAAACTGCTTTTTGCCCTATGAAATGTGAATAAGTTACCAAATTTTCATGAAACTCACACAGTAACTGAACCTTACTCTAATCTTTGTTTGGTGGAAATTTGGTTGAAAAACTTGATTGGTGCTGCCAGCTATGGTAATTGTTGTGTCTTTGGTTTTGAAAATTCGCTCAGGAAAAAGACAATCTTTTGCCCTATAACTTCCAGTGGAGTCATGAAATCAATACGAATTTCATATAATTATTGAAACCTATTACAAACATTATTCAGGCCAAATTTGGTTGAAAAGCCACGATAGGGTTGCCAGCTATTGATGGTTTTGGGTTGAATTGTAATATCTTTAATAAGCTGTTTTATCGTAGAATTTTCAAATGGTAATGATATTGTAGTGTCAATAAACCGCAAATATTAAGGTTTCAATTATTTGAAAAAACTCGCTGCAGGTAACCCTAAATTTCTTTATACTCCTATAACTTCGAATGTAATAAAAAAACGTTAAGTAGATGTGATATATTCTTGGCTTTGATACAGGCAGAAGGTTGCCAGCACGAGTCGGTTGTGCTACTTTTGTATCAATAAATGCTAACAGTTAGTACTCATACCGGAAACAATTACAATGAAAATAAATAACCAATATTTCAATTCCCAAAGTTCTGCAAATTTTTCGGATCGCAGACCCAAACACCAACTTTAGTAACAGTGCTGCAGTCACTGAGCATTTTCTTCATTGATGTTACATGAGATGCTGCTTTCAAAATTTTGTGAAATAAGCAAATGAAAACGAATATAATTAGCCCGTGTTTTGCTCTCTAAACGTTAAAACTCATGCCAGTGGTAATATCTGAAACCTTCTACCATATGAGTTATAATGCATTCTTGAGACCAAACGTTGATTTGAGTATGAGTTTGTTATGGTAAACTTATTACTGCTTCGTTCGGAAAGTGTTGCCAGCACTGAATTATATGTGTTATAGTTGGGTTTTATTGCTTTGGATAAGGAATGGTTGATATGATTCTAAAAAACAGTGTATTACATCTTTCCACACTTTTTTGTCACTCAAAGACAATTTCTTCGAAAATTAGTTTTCTAGCGGTTCCGGTGCACTAGAGTTTTTTTATATACGTTTATTTTAATTTACGTTAAATTTGATACGGAAAACTCGATTGTTTTGTGAAATAAGCCTGCGAAAGCAGAATCAAATGGAATTGTTTTTGTGGAATGATTAAAATTGAAAAATTGAACTTAGTGGTTTCAAAGGTATGCACTGATTCTCATCAGACATCAGCTCATAGTGCATACCTGACAGAAGTGACCACTTGCAAGGGGAGATAATAAATTTTTATTTACGCTAGCTGTGATAAATTTAACATCCTCGACTTATGTCCAGCGATATAATTTACTCATAAAAGTTATTAATTGTGAACACGGTTCCCTTTTTGTCTTTAAATTAGCATAGACAACGTATATCGTCTGTAGCGCTTATCAAAGTAGAGAATATTTGATGAGGAAAACTGGATTGTTTTGCAGAATTTCCCTCTGAGAGCAGAATCAAATGGAATTGTTTTTGTGGGATGAAGAAAATTGAACAATTAAGCTAAGTGGGTTCGAAATTCAATTTCGAAGCTTTTTAATTCTTAGTTCCAATATAGCTTTCTTTTCAATGTTAGTAATCGCATATAGTTTTTATAAAAACAACAGTTTAATAGCCCAATTCCACGAACGGAGGTTTTTGCGGTCCCATTTCAAGTTGGAATATATTTTTGCAGTCCCATTTATACGCATTTCAGATTCAGCAGTAAAAGGCCCATCGATTTCCATATCTTCGAATCCTACTATATGGCTACAAAAGCAGATCGTTTGGAAATGGTGGCTGATTCAATGGCAGGTGGCTTCCTGGCTGCCCTCAAACGATTCAGTTCTTAAACGTGATTCTGCAAAATCATATATTATGATAACGCTACAAATTGTTAGCACTGTAGCGACGGTATCCAACGTTTTATATTAGAAATGTATTTTAACTACAATGTACACGTACTACAATGAACAAAACCAGTTCAACCAACAAAAATATAAAAACTAGAAACACTAATGTTCGAAGAACAGTAGAAGAATCGAGCAGGTTTTGAGTGCATATTCCACCACATGTGCTGCTTATTACGGCCAAACTGTTTCAAATGCCACGTGTTACTTTCGTCTCAAGAATGCATTATAACTCATATGGTGGAAGGTTTCAGATATTACCACTGGCATGAATTTCAACGTTTATGAGAGCAAAACACGGGTTAATTATATTCGTTATCAGTTGCTTATTTCACATAATTTTGAAAGCAGCATCTCATATAACATCAATGAAGAAAATGCTCAGTGCCTGCAGCACTGTAACTGAAGTTGGTGTTTGGGGCTGCGATCCAAAAAATTTGCAGAACTTTGCGAATTGTAACATCGGTTATTTATTTTCATTGTAAATGTTTCCGGTATGTATACTAACTGTAAGCATTTATTGATACAAAAGTAGCACAACCGACTCGTGCTGGCAACCTTTCGCCAGTATCAAAGCCAAAAATATATCAAATCTGCTTCACGTTGTTTAATTACATTCGAAGTTATAGGAGTATAAAGAAATTTAGGGTTACCTGCAGCGAGTTTTTTCAAATGATCGAAATCTTAATATTTGCTGTTTATTGTCACTACAATATCATTACCATTTGAAAATTCTACGATAAAACCGCTTAATAAAGATATTGCAATTAAACACAAAACCAACAATAGCTGGCAACCCTATCGTGGCTTTTCAACCAAATTTGGCCTGAATAATGTTTATGACAGGTTTCATTAATTGTATGAAATTCGTATTGATTTCATGACTGCACTGGAAGTTATAGTGCAAAAAGTTTCATTTTCCTGAGCGAATTTTCAAAACCAAAGACACAAAAATTACCATAGCTGGCAGCACCATTCGAATTTTTCAACCAAATTTCCACCAAACAGAGATTAGAGTTAGGTTTAGCTACTGTGCCAATTTCATAAAAATCTGGTAACTTATTCACATTTCATAGGGCAAGAAGCAGTTTTTTTTCTTTGTAATTTTTCAAGATGGCACCACTGGCACAGACTTGCGCACAATTCAAAGTCGCTTCTATCAAATCTGGTCTTACTTAAGTCCAATGCATTCTGCAAATTTTAGCTGTATCTGATTATTGGTTCGTGAGTTTCCGTGAATAGAAGTTTTTGATGCTAAAAATATAGGTTAACTGGGAGAGGGTTACCGTTCTTGTCCGACATGAAATTTCCAAAGTTTTATTTTGAACGTGTAGATAAAACATAAGATTTATATACAGATTGGTTTTATTGTAAGAAACGGACATTTTTTTGAATATTCGATGGTTTGAATGTTCTCACTTCCAAATTTTTTTTTTCAAAATGAAGACACCAAAATTATCATAGCTGGCAGCTCCAACCGAATTTTTCAACCAAATTTCTACCAAACGTGGCTTAAAGTAAGGTCCAGCAATTGTGTGAGTTTCGTTAAAATCGAACGATTCAATCAGAATTTATAGGGCTAAAAACAGTTATCTTTTTTAGTGGTTTTTCAAGATGGCACCACTGGCACAGAATCGCCCGCATTTCAAAATCACTTCTATCAAACCTGGTCCTATTTAAGACCAATACATTCTGCAAATTTCAATTCATTCTGCTCATCGGATCGTGAGTTTCCGTGAACAGAAGTTTTTGATGCTAAAAATATAGGTAAATTGGGCAAGGGTTACCAGGCGTGCCCGTTATACCATATCTTTTTTTTTTTTTTGGTTATGTAAACAAAGCACAAGATTTGTATATGAGTGGCTTTTTTTTGAAGAAACGGCATTTTTTCAAGAGAGACGATGATTTGGAGGTTTTCACTTTCGTTGCCTGCCCTAGCTACAGGGTTGCCAGCACGCTAATTTAAAGCTACACAAATCTACAACTAAATAATATTAATATGTCCTGAAAATTTCGTAATGATTAAATAGCTCTGTCAAAAGTTATCGAAATTTAAAAATTTTTAAATTTTCCCGTCCTCTTTTTAGGCACCCAGCGCACACATAGGGTTAAAAAATTCCAAAGCATTATCCGATTCATATGTAAAACATGTTAGAAATTTATTTCGTTAACTTTATTTTTGCGAAAATTATTTGTGCACGAAATAATAGGTATATTAAAAATATCACTTAAATGGCCGCCGGCGCCAAAAGGTTAACAATAACTGACATTTAAAGAGACCTGGACCTATTCTGCATATACACCAATGTATCCTGAAAGTTTCAGCTCAATCGGAAAGCGCGTTCCCGAGATTATCTCACTGAAATTTTTTGATGATATATATATATATATATATAAAGAAATATGAATTTTTGGCCGAATCGATTTTAATACTAATGTTCTTCGAACATTAGTAAAAAACTCTAGCGCACCTGAACTGCTAGAAACACTCATGTTCGAGGAACAGTGGAAGAATCGTGCAGGTTTTGAGTGCATATTCCACCACATGAGCTGCTTATTACGGCCAAACTGTTTCAAACGCCACGTTTTACTTTGGTCTCAAGAATGCATTATAACTCATATGGTGGAAGGTTTCAAATATTGCCACTGGCATGAATTTCAACGTTTAGAGAGCAAAACACGGGCTAATTATATTCGTTATCAGTTGCTTATTTCACAAAATTTTGAAAGCAGTATCTCATATAACATCAATGAAGAAAATGCTCAGTGCCTGCAGCACTGCAAATGAAGTTGGTATTTGGGTCTGCGATCCGAAAAATTTGCAGAACTTTGAGAATTGAAACATTGGTTATTTGTTTTCATTGTAAATGTTTCCGGTATGAATTTATTGATACAAATTTATTGATACAAAAGTAGCACAACCGACTCGTGCTGGCAACCTTCTGCCTGTATCAAAGCCAAGAATATATCATATCTGCTTCACGTTGTTATATTACGTTCGAAGTTATAGAAGCATAAAGAAATTAAGGATTACCTGCAGCGAGTTTTTTCAAATAATCGAAAACTTAATATTTGCGGTTTATTGACACTACAATATCATTACCATTTGAAAATTCTATGATAAAATCGCTTAATAAAGATATTACAATTAAACACAAAACCATCAATAGCTGGCAACCCTATCGTGGCTTTTCAACCAAATTTGTTCTGAATAATTTCTATAATAGGTTCCAAAAATTGTATGAAATTCGTATTGGTTTCATGACTGCACTGGAAGTTATAGGGCAAAAAGTTGTATTTTCCTGAGCGAATTTTCAAAACCAAAGACACAAAAATTACCATAGCTGGCAGCACCAATCGAATTTTTCAACCAAATTTCCATTAAAGAGAGATTGGAGAACCTTAAGCTACTGTGTGAATTTCATGAAAATCTGCTAACTTATTCACATTTCATAGGGCAAAAAGCGGTTTTTTTTCTTTATAATTTTTCAAGATGGCACCACTGGCACAGAGTTGTCCACAATTCAAAATCGCTTCAATCAGATCTGGT
>OZ022263.1:117757807-117767807 GCA_963978885.1 Nemotelus pantherinus | reverse complement strand
TAAGAATACCGCTGTGGCCCCACTGATCTGAATCGTTCCACATGCCAGAACTTTTAGCGCGTATCGCCGCTAAGCTTGCGCTTCTAAAGATGAATCGATCTAGGGGCATGAGTCCCAAAATCATTTCCAACCCAGCCGTTGGGGCGGTTCTTAAAGCGCCCGTAATACATATGCAAACTAATCTTTGCAGTGTTGTTAGCTCCTTGATATTAGTTTTACTCTCCGCTGCTTTCCACCACACGACCGCTGCATACACCAAAATCGGCCTGACTACACATGTGAATATGTAATAGGCCGCCCTAGGTTTAAGACCCCAGGTATTGGAGTAGGCGGACCGGCAAGCGAAAAGTGCTGCGCGGGCCTTACCAATTCTGTGCTTCACGTTAGCCCCCCAGTTCAGTTTCCTGTCTAGTATAAGGCCCAAATATTTAACACTATCAGCAAGCTCCAATGTTATTCCGTTGAGGTTAGGCGTGGCAATAGCCGGTACCCTGTGTTTCTTTGTGAAGAGCATAAGTTCGGTTTTTGTCGGGTTTGCCCTAAGACCGACTTTTCTGGCCCAGATTTGAATATGGTCCAGCGCCGATTGCATAAGGTCCGACAAAGTTTGTGGGAACGCACCCCTCACAAGTACCACAATGTCATCGGCATACGCCACTACCTCAAAGCCACTGGCCTTTAACTTCTCCAGTATTTCGTTGACTGTCAGGATCCAGAAAAGGGGAGATATAATCCCTCCTTGTGGTGTTCCGGTACCGACTGTTCTTTCCGCTTTGGCCTCCAAAAAGGTAGCCTCAATCCGCCTGCTCTTGAGCAAGTCAGATGCCCAGATCGCCAGGGTTTTATCCACTCCATATCGAGCCACGGCATCAATGATACTCGCGACAGTGACATTATTGAAGGCCCCTTCAATGTCTTAGAAGGCTACCAACCTGAATTCCTTCTGCCGTAAGGATTTTTCTATTGTACGGACAACTTTGTGTAATGCCGTATCTACTGATCTGCCCGCTAGATACGCGTGTTGATCAACACAGATTCTCGCGACATCAATCGAGCTTTTGATGTGCAGATCAACAAGCCTCTCTAGTGTTTTGAGCAGAAACGATGTTAAGCTGATTGGTCTAAAGTCCTTCACGTAATGATGATTCAACCTCCCAGGTTTCGGAATGAAGACCACTCTAGCTTTTGTCCATTGCTCGGGTACTACCCCGAGGCGGAGGGTTGCAGAACACTTCCCTTCCAATAATCCTAAAATTATTGGAACGAAGTTATTGATTTGCTGATGTTTGAAGAACTTATGTATGTTCAACAGCAATTCCAATAATCCTAAAATTATTGGACCTTACCTTGATGATTATAACCCTAAAGTTTTAACCCGGCTGAATATTAAGAATAATAAACAATACGTGTGTACTAATTAAAAATTCTTTAATATTCTGAGCATTTGGCTACAGTATTCTTTGCTTAAGTACACAATTTTTGCTGACCTTACTAACTATGTTTTACGCAATTCGATGTATTGATCACAACCAAATACTTGCCTACAGTGCTTATGCTATCGAAATTTGAGTACAAATAATCGTCGCAAGTAATTTGTCGAGTGCAATGTACATTAGACTATAATGTATTGGGTTCATTATTGCACGACTGCAATAATTACAAAATTCTGATGTTTACAAAAAATGCTGACGAATTTACTTGCATTATCCAGTGCGATTGTTCGATTGCACGAGCTAATTATTAAAAAAGTGAACATGTATTCATTTGTTTATGCGTGCATTATGCAGTGCAATTATTTGATCACATTTAGCTCTTTGTTAAGATACTAACATACCGCCCGCCAAGAACCTAGTTCTTAACAATGTTTGGCGAAAATATCTGCGGTTTAAATTATGATAGCTAAAAGATAAACAATAACAAAATCAGCCAGCTCGTGCGATCGGGTAATAAATCAGCACAATCTTGTTTCCACTATTCTAATATTTGAACAAATCCTAGCAATTATTACTCTAATGTTGACTTGATGATGATGACGGTACTCCATGTTGATTGCTGATTATAATCACAAACATCTTGGGGGCCTATCAGCAGGTTTTAATTCTTTTGTTCTGCTTTCCTTTCTCCTGGCTTCTATCACTTTCAACTGCAAGTGCTTTTACAGCCATTGTTAATTTTGATGCTTGCTCTTCTTCATGTTTAGCTGTTTCATGTTGTGCCCTTAATCTTGATTGCTCCCTTTCAGATGGCATTGTTTCCACGTCTGGCAATGGAACAGGCAATGGGCATAGTTTAGTTACTGCACGTTTCGTAGTATGTCCTCGTAACTTTATGGTCACAACTCGAACCATCCCATCGTTCCCTGGATGAATTTCCAAAATACGCGCTAATGGCCACTTCATGAGAGGGTAATTTTCTCCTTTTATTAACACTAGCTGTCCTGGTTGCAAATTTGTTTCTGGCTTTAACCATTTTGGTCTCTGTTGAAGACGGGATAAATATTGACTAGTCCATCTGTGCCAAAAATGTTCAACCATCTTTGTTGTTAATTGCCATCTTTCACTTAACGTGAGTTTTTCGGATAGTGCTCCTTGAGGCACTGCGATTAGTGGTTGCCCAATCAGGAAATGTCCTGGTGTTAAAGCTTCCTCGTCATTAATATCGTTGCTGATTGGAGTCAATGGACGACTATTCAAGACAGCTTCTACTTGCGTTAGAACTGTGTATAACTCTTCCATGTTAAGTAGTGTTGTGCCGATGGTTTTGATGAGATGTACTTTGATGCTTTTCACCCCCGCTTCCCAAAGTCGTCCAAAATGGGGACTACTGGGAGGGTTAAAATGCCAGTTGATTTGCTCGCCGGCTAGATTACTCTGCGTTTGCTGCCGCGCTAGCTCGAATTGGTGTTTTAGTTCCTTATTTGCACCGACAAAATTCGTTCCACAGTCGCTATATATATTTTTACACAAACCTCGTCGTGCTACAAAACGCTTTATTGCTGCGATGCAAGCTTTTGACGTCAAATCGCTCACAACTTCCAAGTGCATCGCCTTTGTAGATAAGCAAACGAATACTGCAATATACGATTTAGCAGTTTTGGCTCCCCTGCCTGAAGACCACTTTACACTGATAGGTCCTGCGAAATCTAAACCACAATTACTAAACGCTTTGGCTGGTGTTACTCTCACCTTTGGCAAGTTCCCCATGAACTGCTTTTGTGATTGGGCATTCATTTTAAAGCATTTAATGCATTTATGTATGCATGTCTTGACCAATTTTTGACACTGTGGGATCCAAAACTCCGTACGTATTGCTGCAGTCATAACTATGTTACTTCCGTGCAATGTCTTATAATGAAATGCTCTTACTATCAGTTCTGCTAGTTTGCAGTTAGGACTAATTATAATCTGATTCTTCGATGAATCGTTTATTTCAGCATTGTTAAGTCTGCCATATGTCCTCATTATTCCATATGAATCCAGATATGGGCTCAAGGCTAATATTTTCGAAGATGTTGAAATAACTTTACCTTCTTTTAATTTTTTGAGCTCATCTGCATAATATGCTTGTTGCGACATTCGAACGCAGACTCCCCTGGCTCGTAACAATTCCTCCGATGAAACAAACTCTGGGTTCTTGCTTCGATATTTAAAACGTAGGCAATAGGCGACGACACGTAGTAGTTTATTGTAGTCTGAGTATCTTGATAACAGGGACATTGATGGATCCGCTACGATGTTGACCTGAATCTTCCTATTTACTGCAAGCTCTCGCTCGTCCATGGTGCTTTCCACTTCTGACTTGTAGCTCAAGGTCGTTGTCTTTAGCCATGGTGGTCCTGTCCACCATAATTCATGTGCGACTAATTTTGATGGTAGAATTCCACGTGAAGCAAGATCGGCCGGATTGTGTTCCGTGGCGACGTGCTTCCATTGATATGACTCACTGCAAGAGTGGATTTCGCTGACTCTGTTTGCGACGTAGGTCTTCCATTTTGACGGATGATCAGATAACCACGATAATACTATTGTGGAATCCGTCCAATACAATGTTTTTACGTCTTCAGGAATATCTAATGATTCCTTGACTTGTTTCATAAGTTTGCACAATAATACTGCTCCGCACAGTTCTAGTCTTGGAATACTTTGTACTTTTAGTGGGCAGACCTTTGCCTTAGATGTCAGCAAATGAACGTGTACATTATTGTGTAAATCGATTGTCTTCAAGTAAACAACTGCAGAAAAGGCGTCCATGGAAGCATCACAGAATCCATGAAGCTCTATTTTTGATGATTTTGATGTTCCTAGGAATCGAGGTATGTGTATAATTTCAAACCTTTGACAATCAATCATGAAATCTTTCCAAACACTTATAGTTTCTTGTGGAAGCGGGTCATCCCAATTAATCTTTAACAGCCACAATTTTTGCAGTAAAATTTTGCCTATGATAATTGATGGCTGAAGCCAACCCAATGGGTCAAACAGTTTTGCAATGCTAGATGCCACCAGCCTCTTAGTCACCTTTTGTTCACCAAGTATTGGCAATGATACTTTGAAAGTAAAGACATCTTGCTAGGGATTCCACAGCACTCCTAACGTTTTTACTGTGTTTTCCATATTCAGCTCAATTGGACCTGGCATAGCACGATCTTCTGGCAAAATTGTTTTCAGAACTTCTGCGTAATTTGAAGACCATTTTCGTATCTTAAAGCCACCAGACTCTAGTAACCTCGTTACGTTACGTTGCAATGCAGTTGCCTGATCGATAGTGTCTGATCCCGTAAGTAGATCATCGACATAAAAATCATTCAACACGACGGACGTTGCTTTTGGGTGATTGAATTGTTCATCCAATGCTAGACGTTGTAATGTCTTGATTGCTTGATAAGGTGCGCAAGCTGTCCCATATGTAATGGTTTTTAATCGGTAATGTTTTGTTGGTCCTGGCGCTTTCGGTCTCCAAACGATTCTAAGATAATCTCGGTCTTTACAATCAACCAATATCTGTCTGTACATCTTCTCAATGTCGCCGGTTAATGCCAGTCTATGCAATCGCCATCTTAATAATATATTCACGATATTGGCTTGAATTGTTGGGCCAACCATGAGGCAATCATTAAGTGAAAACCCAGACGAAGTTCGATGTGACGCATCAAACACAACCCTGACCTTAGTCGTGGTGCTGCTCTCCTTGATAACAGCATGATGGGGTATGTAATAAGAAGAGCACCCCTGGATCTCATTAACAGGAATTTCTTCCATATGCCCAAGTTTCAAATATTCTTCCAGAAAGGCGTGGTATTGCACCTTCAGCTGGTCATTTTGTTCTAGCCTTTTCTCGATATGTTGCCATCTATACAGTGCATCTGTCAGTGATGGTGCAAGCTCCTTGGCTGCATTGCAATCGGGTTTAAATGGAAGGTGAACGATATATCTGCCATCATCGATGTTTCTTCGTGTTGTCTGCATGTAATGAGTTTCACACTCTTGTTGCTCTGGTGTTAAATGCAGCTGAGTTAAACTCTCTTCAATTTCCCAAAATTTCTTTATGCTATTATCTAGATCTCGGAGACTTACCATGCTGACTTCTGTCTCAGTAGCTGTTTCACTCATGACAGGGCCCGATATAATCCAACCGAACTTTGTGTTCTGCACAATCAAGTTGTCGTGCATTAATTCCATCTCAGGAAGCACTAACTGTCCGTATATGTCTGAGCCCAGTAGCATGTCAATTTTTCCGCGCTTGTAATACGTATCAGCAAGCTCCTTAGATGAAATTTTTGGAGATTGATTAACATAACGTTGAGGTAGTTCACCTGTGATTTTGTTGAGAATTAAACTGAATTACGTCAAGGGACGTCTTTTGTTTGCATTGCACATTGACCATGCCTCGAGTAGCTGATTGCACACCGCTAATGCCACCGATCAAAAAATTTGCGTTTTTGCGCTTGATGCCTAGCTGTTGAACAGCTGATTCCGTAATGAAAGATCTCTGGGAGCCTTGATCAATCAACGCTCTTAACGGTACGAACTTGCCGGATGCGTTTCGTACAGGAATCATCGCGGTGGCTAATAAGACCAGAACTGCTGACTGTTCTTGATTATTGACAGCATTCAATGACTGAGCTTGATTATGTGCTTTATCTATTGCTTCATGATCAACATTTATGTGTAGTAAACTATTATGTTTACCATTGCAAATTCTGCAGCGTTTGGAAGATGTACAATCGATTGCGGTGTGCCTTGTACTCAAACAATTAAAACACAGCTTATGCTTCCTTACCAAATCTCTCCGATCGGTTACTTTAGCACTTGTAAACTGCGTGCACTGAAACACCTTATGATTATTGTTGCACACCTTACACAAATCCGCTTTGTTCACGTGAGTATTATGTACCACATATTTTACATGCTTGTCAGATGCTTTCGTGGCCTCTAAAATTATTAGGCGTTCAGCTAAAAATTCTAGAAAATTTCCAATGGTCGGTATTGTATTTGAGCCTCCAATGAATTTCTGCCACTCAAACGAGGTTTCGCAATCTAGTTTTTGCTGCAACAAATACACCAATATAACATCCAAAGGATTGTTGGTTAAATTGACCAAGCTATTAAGCACCTCGTTTGAAATATTTAGCATGGTTTTTATACTTCCAGCATTATTGGGTACGCTCGGCTTTATTTCCCACAAAAGCTTCATAAACGCATTGGCAATCACGCGCTTACTGTCGTAGCGATCACACATCAGTTTCCATGCCGAAGCATAATTATCCGCAGTAATGCTTAAATGTTTTATAAGCTGCTCGGCTTCGCCAACAACTGATGAACGCAAATATTGCATTTTGTGCACTGCGCTTAAACGTTGATTATCATGTATCATGTTCTTAAACAAGTCATGAAAGGCAGTCCAATCCGAGTAAGTTCCATTGAACTTGGGAATTTTAATGCGTTCCAAATGGTCACTCTGTGCCTGGGAAGTTTGGATGTCAGCTTGTGGAGGTACGTGAGCTTCTTGTGCATTGTATTCCGCGAGCCGTGTATTGAATAGCACCATATATTCTTCGTATAGAGCTTCTGCCGCTTCAAATTCTTTGATGTAATCACTTTGCAAGCTTGCCTCATGTGAAAGACCCGTCTTTATGGGAAAGTGAAGCTGTTCACAAGCCATCCATTTCTCTCTGAGTGCTCCAATTTTTAATTCGAAGTATGCTTTCGAGTATCGCTTTGAGCTATCCTTCTTGAAGTTGTTGATGAGTCGTCTAATCTCCTCCAAATTGAACCGTTGTAATTCGATTGATGCGCTGGGTGCCATGATTAATACTAAATCTTCCTTACAACTCCTGATATGATGAAAATGATTGATGTCGCTGATGACTGAAGATGATGAATTTTCTGATGAAAATGCCTTATGTCACTGATAACTGCAGCTGATGACTTCTCTGATGAAAATACTTGATATAGCTGATCACCTTTCTGATGAAAAATGCCTGATGTCGCTGATAACTGCAGCTGATGACTCTTCTGATGAAAATGTCTGATGTCGCTGATGACTGCAGCTGATGACTTCTCTGATGAAAATGCCTGATGTCGCTGATGACTATGAGGATCGCCGATCCGGTTCGAAGGACCAAAAAATGTTTGAATGACCAACACTTCCCTTCCAATAATCCTAAAATTATTGGAACGAAGTTATTGATTTGCTGATGTTTGAAGAACTTATGTATGTTCAACAGCAATTCCAATAATCCTAAAATTATTGGACCTTACCTTGATGATTATAACCCTAAAGTAATAACCCGGCTGAATGTTAAGAATAATAAACAATACGTGTGTACTAATTAAAAATTCTTTAATATTCTGAGCATTTGGCTACAGTATTCTTTGCTTAAGTACACAATTTTTGCTGACCTTACTAACTATGTTTTACGCAATTCGATGTATTGATCACAACCAAATACTTGCCTACAGTGCTTATGCTATCGAAATTTGAGTACAAATAATCGTCGCAAGTAATTTGTCGAGTGCAATGTACATTAGACTATAATGTATTGGGTTCATTATTGCACGACTGCAATAATTACAAAATTCTGATGTTTACAAAAAATGCTGACGAATTTACTTGCATTATCCAGTGCGATTGTTCGATTGCACGAGCTAATTATTAAAAAAGTGAACATGTATTAATTTGTTTATGCGTGCATTATGCAGTGCAATTATTTGATCACATTTAGCTACTTTGTTAAGATACTAACAACATCGAAAAATTTTACATTTCGCACGTATGTGTAACAAAAGCAGTCAGATTTCGCGCAACTATCCAGATAATTGATATTTGCGGCAGCCTAGGCCATTTAAGGCGTGAGTTCGAACCTAACATCATACAGAACTAAGTTAATCTGTATATTTAATATTATTATAATAATAGTTACAAATATCACACCTATATATTCAAACAATAATTTCAGCCACCCTATTTCCTTGCCGTGTTCCGTTTCTATTCGTCCCGTCGCGTAACTCCGTTAGAATGTCGTTGGACAATGAGGATGTGGTTCCCTCAGGCGCGTCCGCGGTACCGCAAATTAGTGCGACCTCTATAAAACCGCCCGTGTTTTGGCAAGCAGAGCCAACTTTGTGGTTCTCTCAATTAGAGAGCCAGTTTGCGAATGCACACATTAAGTGTTCGCAAACAAAGTATCACTAAGTGATTTCCTCGCTGGGTCCTGAGCAGCTGAAGGTGGTCAGGGACGTGGTCGCGAGCCCGGACCCTGACACACCTTACGAAATCCTCAAGAGGGCGCTTATATCGCGGCTTTCAGCCAGCGATTCGGCAAAAGTTAAGCACCTCTTGGGGAACCTCTCACTAGGCGATAGACAACCTTCCCAGCTGCTTCGTGATATGAAGCAGTTGGGAGCTTCCGCGGTTGGGGACGACCTTTTGAGGACCCTCTGGCTGCAGCGGCTTCCGGAGCAGACTCAGGCTATTTTAGCCTGCTCTCCGGAGGCCAGCCTGAGCAAGTTGGCGGAGACGGGAGACAAAATAGCGGGGGTTTTTGTCACGCCACAAGTAAGCTCAGTCGCCGTTTCCCCCCAGCAGTCAGAAGTGGCTGCTTTGACACAGCAGGTTGCTGCCCTCACGAGGCTCGCCCACCAAACACTACGATCGCGTTCGAGGTCCCAAGGGAGATATCGCTCGCAGCCACGTCGCCGAAGCCAGTCACGAGGGACTGGTATTTGTTGGTATCACTACAAATTCGACTCAAAGGCTTTAAAATGCATCTCTCCATGTGCCTTCAAGGCTGGTTCATCTGAACCAGAAAACTAAGTCGCTGTTTTCTTCAGACGGTAAGAAAACGCGACTTGTCACCTAGCCGTCGTCTAATAATTCGTGACAACTTGTCTAAACGACACTACTTGATTGACACAGGCGCAGATATTTCGGTGCTTCCAGCACCTGCTACCGGAAAACTTCCACCTTCTGGTATGCGACTTGCCGCGGCAAACCAGTCGACCATCAACACGTATGGACGAAAGGTGATCAAACTAGACCTGGGACTCCGTCGTGAGTTTTCATGGGATTTTATCATTGCCGATGTCTCTAGACCCATTTTAGGCGCAGACTTTTTCTGCCACTATGGGCTAGTCGTCGACTTGGCGAATGCTACCCTTGTGGATCCTCTTACTTCTCTTTCATCGAAAGGCACGTACACTTCGTACAAAGGTCCGAAACTAAGTGTTTTGTTTGAGCAAACCTCTGATCCACGGATACATGCGCTTCTCAACAAATACCATGCCATCACGGTCAACACAGGGTTCTCACAACCCTGTAAACACAAGGTGACACACCACATTTTGACCACAGGCCCTCCAATAGTATCGAGACCACGTCGACTTGCACCAGATAAGCTCGCGGCGGCTAAGAAAGAATTCGATTTCCTGCTACAGCAGGGAATTTGCCGCCACTCAAACAGCAGCTGGTCTTCTCCGCTACACATGGTACGCAAGGCTAA
>OZ022263.1:117707807-117752807 GCA_963978885.1 Nemotelus pantherinus | reverse complement strand
CAATTCATTCTAATAAAAACAATATCCTTAATCAAAGAAACGAGCAAGTGTCCCTTTTTTTTCATATCAAATAGCTCCTCTTGAGATATAACACGAAGATAAATTTTCAGTCTACTTTAGGTTCTTGGTTGTTTGTTTGGCTTCTAAATAAACTGAGATGCTAAATTAGCTTTACCTTGTTCTTTTTGTTTTAAGTTTTTCTGTTCTGGTCGAGCGTAAAGGAAACTAGGAATAGCTGCAGTAACTCGCGAAGTCCAAGCTATCTTGCACGCATGCACCATAATCAGCAAATCACTATTCCCCGATGTCGTAACATGCCTCCCAATTGCTGGATGTTCCGTAGCCACTTTGCCCCTATCGATTTCTAATCGGTCGACACTGCGCTGTGCTAAAACCAATGTGAAGTAGCCGAGAACACTTTAATATTCTCATACGATGCAAATAGGTACATTGGAGCCGGTTGCTCGAACATTATGACGAAAGCATTTCCTTCCCCTCCGTCATTCCGCCTAGGTAGTATAACACAAGACGAGACGAACAAATGTCACTTTGCTTTTGCTGTCACGCATTAAGCTTTCGATTCGCTTGATCACAGACACTTGAGATCTATCAACGGTATGAATTATAAAATCGGATTCCGTTTCACAATTAGATTCTCCATTTATTTTGACTCATGCAAAGAATCTAATAGGATATGTCCAGTAAATGTCACTGGCATTACACAATTCGGCTAATGTGCTACCTCCTAATTAACACATACTCAACAGACCGGTTCGCTTTTCTAAACACTATTGACATTCGCATACCGTACACTTTGAAAGTTACGAGTGGGTGCGACTACCAGCGGCAGGGAGAAGATGTGGGGACCCAAGGTCGCAGTCTTAGTTTGGATCCATCAGCATTGCTCAAATTTAGCTAACACTCTGCAACTTCTAAGTTCGATGACACTTTTACGCAAACGACGCCACAAGAACTTATATACGAAATTCGATCATACTTTAAGGATTATACTGTTTGCTGCACTTGCATTCACCCAATCCACCACATGGCGGCACCCAACGCAGAACAATCCCGTTAATCAACACATTGCACTAGGTGGGTGTCTTGATTAGGAACTGTTGTTTAATGAGGAATTAAAACTTCCAGCATTATACGCAATATGCGAAAAAATTCACTCAACATAGATTTTATGGTAGTTGGACAATTTAATCATGAAGATCACTGTCGCGCACAAAAACAATATCTCCTCCAACCAAGCGAGCAGGCGGCATGTACACATGTATTTGCGCGCCGGCAGCCAAGATGATCATCGGCTTGAAATTTAATCCAGTTTTACAACATCCACACCACCGTACGTAATATCAAACGCGTCAAAATCGAATGTTTAAATTAACCCTACTAATTGAATTTGCCTCCCCCGGTTTAAACTTTGTAATTTAAACTTGAGAAATACCGGAGACGCGCCTCCAGGTCCGCCCTGAGCCACGATCGTCATCCGACTGTGCCTCGAAACTCTTCACTTACTTTTCAATTTGAACATCTCCTGAATTCCGCACGGCGTCATGCCACCACGACCGAGCCAGGCAATGCACAAATTCCTTTCCAACAATTCTCGGTCCAAAGTCGACTACAAGGCATTGCTGTTGGGGATTCGATTCAAGCTAATGAAAATATGCGCATAGACCAGACAAAAAAAATCTCGGTCCGAACCAGGCAATGCACAAATTCCTTTCCATTTGAGTTCGGTCCGAAATCGACAACAAGGCATTGTTGTTGTAGACTCGCTTCGAGCTAATTCAAAATACGCACAAGGCAAACAAAAGTCTCGGACCGAACCAGGCAATGCACATTTTTCTTTACATTTGAGCTCGGTCCGAAAATGACAACAGGGCATTGTTGTTGTAGACGTAATTGAAAAGAAAACTGATTTAAAGTTGCGCACAGCAAAAATCGCCTAATTGCAGGTGTGCCATGCCCCGAAATGATAAACCCGTTACGCAAACAGTTCTTTGAAAAGAGACCTAATTGAATGGAAAAGAAAACTACTTTAATGTTGCACACAGCAACAAATCGACAAATTGCAAGTGTGCAATGCCCAGAAATGATAAACCCGTTACACAAACAGTTCTTTGAAAAGGGACCTAATTGAATTGAAAAGAAAACTAATTTAAAGTTGCGCACAGCAACAAATCGACAAATTGCAAGTGCGCAATGCCCAGAAATAATAGACCCGTTACAATATATATATATATATATATATATATATATATATATATATATATATATATATATATATATATATATATATATATATATATATGTATATATATATATATATATATATATATATATATATATATATATATATATATGTATATATATATATATATATATATATATATATATATATATATATATATATATATATATATATATATATATATATATAAATAAATAGATGTATATGTATATATATTTATATATATGTATATATATATATATATATATATATATATATATATATATATATATATATATATATATATATATATATATATATATATATATATATATACATATATACATATATACATATATATATATATATATATATATATATATATATATATATATATATATATATATATGTGTAGTCCTTGAGTCGCAACTTAAAACGCCATTGTATAATATTGACAATAAACTACTTTATTGAACAATTACAATGCGAATGTACAATGTTGATATCGAGGCCGGATCGTACCGAATGCAAATGAGGAATGAGAAAGATCGCCGCCTGCGGGCCACTTATGAAGGTCATAAGTGCTGACCACGCAGGCGTAAGCTCCTCATCATCCAGACACACATAAATGCCTCGTCAGCAATTGTGTGTCCGGACGGAGCCCGATTCTCTGTCCAGACGTGCACAAATGCCTCGTCAGCACTTGTGCGTCTGTACAGAGCTCGAGCTAGAACATAAACACAAATGCCTCGTCGGCACTTGTGTATATGCACAGAGCTCGAGTCGCACAGCGTAAACATGTGATTGAGCATGACATTCCGACCGAGACGATAGCTATGCGTATCAGATTACGTGCAAAGCTATCGCGACGGGAGAAATGCCACGCTCGCACTTATGCTGGCGCGGTCGTTTAGTTGTGGACAATGTAACGATACATTGCCGCCACATATATATATATATATATATATATATATATATATATATGTATATATATACATATATATATATATATATATATATATATATATATATATATATATATATATATATGTATATATATATATATATATATATATATATATATATATAAATATATATATATATATATATATATATATATATATATATATATATATATATATATATTATATTTATATATATATATATATATATATATATATATGTATATATATATATATATATATATATATATATATATATATATATGTATATATATATATATATATATATATATATATATATATATATATATATATATATATATATATATATATATATATATATATATAGATATATGTATATATATATATATATATATATATATATATATATATATATGTATATATATATATATATATATATATATATATATATATATATCTATATATAGATATATTTATAAATTTATACATATATATATATATATATATATATATATATATATGTATATATAAATAAATATTTATATATATATATACAGTGACATGCAAAACTGTTCACGAAATTTAGTACTTTTGATATTTTTGCCGTTGTTGAATAAGAAGAGTGAAATCCAAAATTACTTTTAACATCAGCATATATATTATTCTTTTTCAAACAAAAAAAAAACGAAAAAACAATGGTAATTCTTTATAATACACCGAAAAAATTATAATATATTGCTGAGTTTTGTGAACACTTTTGCGGGTGGCTCACATTGTCATTTTTTATATTTGATATAGCCTCCTTTGGCCTTAATAACTGCTTCAATTCGTTTTGGCATGCTTTTGATAAGATTATCTAGCAGTTGCCAAGAAATTTTGTCCCATTCATTTTGAACTTTTTCCTAAAGCTCATCAACACTTTCTGGAGCCTCCCTATTTGCCACCAACCGTTTTTAAGTAACTGACCACAAATTCTCAATCGGGTTGAGGTCTGGTGATTGAGCAGGCCATTTTAGTGTCCTTATATTTTCATTCTGCAGCCATTCCTTTGTTATTTTAGCAGTGTGTTTTGGATCATTATCGTGCATGAAAATCACGTCTTCAGTTTCGCAACCGAAAACGTTGATACTCGGAAGCAGAGAATCATCCAGGATGTTTATATAGTCCACAGCACGCATTATTCTGTTGACTCGACGTAATTTTCCCAACTTGTTGCCTTTAAAACAGCCCCAAATCATCAAGGAGCCTCCACCAAATTTCAAAGTGTTCATTACATTGTGATCACGTAGCCCTAATGTTGGGTCCACCCAAGTCCAAGTCCTCCCATCAGATCCTAGTCGATTGATTTAAGTCTCATCTGACCATATTACAGTCTTCCAATGAGCAGCAGTCCAATATCGGTGCTGTTTGGCAAACGCCAATTGTGCTTTTTTATGGTGTTCTCGTAAAAGTGGCTTCTTGGCTTTTGTTTTGGCTTTTAACCCTGCACTTTTAAGACATCGACGAACTGTATCAGTGGATACACTGACACCACGTGCACTTCGGAGTTCTGCATTGGCTTCTACGACATTTTCCACGGCACCAGTAACAACCATTCGACGTAAATACCGCTCAGATTCGGGGGATAACAATTTCGGGCGCCCACCTTTCGAACTTGCCACGTCAATTTTGAATTCTTTTTTTACTTTAGAAACAAGCCCGAAGGATACACAGCGGTTGGTAGCGATCGCCCTCATCGAATATCCCAATTCAATATCACTAGCAATCGATTTTCGCAAAGCGACACTAATTTTTTTAGTCATTTTCCAAATTCTATAAAAACGAGAAAACTTTAAGTTAAATCGAGAGAAAAATGTTAAATTATACGAACAACATTAGCATTTACCTCAAAATAAATTAAAACTGCTGAAATTCAAATAACAATCAGGTTGAAATTGCTGTCTATCAAAACAAATTTCGTACACGCAAAACTGTTCACAATACTGAATTGAAATGAAAACTAGTTTTAAACACATGCATGGAGACAATTCCAAGAAACAAACACCAATGTTTACTCGACTGTCGTATCTTCTTGTCAAAAATTGTTTGAATGCGATACTTACAGTGTATCGTAGAGAAATTTGAGCTGAGTGCATATGATAGAAAATCGTGAACAGTTTCGCGTGTCACTGTAGATATATATATATATATATATATATATATATATATATATATATATATATATATATATATTTATATATATATATATATATATATATATATATATATATATATATATATATTTATATATATATCATCATAAAAATTCAGTGACTTTTTCTCGGGAGCGCGCCAGCCGATTAAGCTGAGACTGTTAGGATACATTGATGTTTACGCAAAATAGGTCCAGGTTTCACTAAATGTCAATTATCTTTAACCATTTGGCGCCGGCGGCCATTTTAGTGATATTTTTATTATACCTATTAATCCGTACACAAATAATTTTTGCCAAAATTAAGGTAACGTAAGGGGCATTTCACGTGAAGCGGACAACGAAAAGAAGTCGTGGTTCTGGATTTCTTTGATATTACGCATAATGGAATAAAGTATGAAAATAAGAACGTGGATACACAAGTTTTGGTTTCGATGAGGTTTAGTTGCCGAGTTATGGGCTTCTGAAAAATGGATGATATTGATCAAAGGTTTTTTTGGGATCGGATTCTAGGATTCAAACAAAAATCTAAAAAACATCAAAAATACTGATTTTACTAAAGGCCTTTTTTTTTATTTTATCCCAATAAATTTTATTCCAATAAATGCTTGCATTAAGTATTTTCATCGCAAACATTTGCAATGAAAATAAGTAAACAATGTTTAAATTTTCTAAGATCGGCACATTTTTGGATGATAATCCTAACCACCTTTCTATCGTTGTAAATTTCCATGAAGTCACCGAAATTAAAATAAGCTTAGATTCTATTATTACTTAGGGTGAATTAGTTTTAAGTAGGAAAAGTAAGTAGTGGTAGAATACACACTCAAAATCTTTACAAATCCTCCACTGTTCCTCGAACATTAGTGTTTCTAGCGGTTATGATGCGCTAGGGTTTTTTTTTATTTTACGTAGCACTATTACACATAAATTAGAATTTCAGGAACCATAAAAATGCTATTTCGTCAAATGGAAATCAAAAGTTTTATAAATCATCTAAAAATATCAGAAGTAATAAAACACATATTTATCAAATGTTAAAATACACAAAAACGATATAATACAATTAACACGAATTTCAAATATCATACTCAAAATATTAATGGAAGCATCCATCATAGGTATATATAACGTTTTCGACACGTTTTATTTTGCTTGAAAGCATACTTCGAATTTCGCAGTAGTTTATTTTAAGCTTATATATTAACTTTAAGCTAAGATATTAACTTTAAATACACTAGTTCCTCAAAATTATTTTCTACTTTTATATCTTCATATCGAATTACGATTGGCAAGCATATACACAAAATTCGCTTCTTTAATATGTACATTATCAATTCTAAATGGCCATTTCAACTCAACAAAGTGTTATCAAGCTGTGGCCATGTCTAAATGATTTATTAATATGCATTTCGTATTTATGTATGCAAATTGAAATTAGCTCTACGGTTTCGATTATAATAATGAATGGCACATTGCTTTATTTTTGCCGTGGGACATATTTCGATAAGGCGATCATTTTTTTCAAGTTTTTTGATTGATACATTTAACGAGCTTGAATTTTACAAATTTTCAATATCTGCTCTGTTCTGGTAAGAAGCTAATCAGTTCAGCATGAGAATAAATTGAAGTATGATGAAACATAAGTGGAATACCACAGTTTATTGCTCACCATCTTAGACCCATCATCTTTTTATGTCCTAACTGTCAAATTAAATCCTATATAATGTAATGGAACTCCATAAAACACAAATCCTACACATTTTCACTTCGAAATCTTCAACGAAGCGTCATAGCATCAATCGAAATCTCCAAAAATAAACTTACCCGCAAAGTGCAATGAACTTTTTTTGATTGTCCACTACAACTATAATCAATTTAAACTGCGGAAATTCCGTAAAACCAGCGTATGGTGTAAACATCACATTGTTACCACTTAAATGAATACTACCATACCTGCTATAAATCAAGTTATTCCTGGAAGAACTTGTTCGAAAAAACACCACAACACTGATACCGTTATACATTCTTTTTTCACTCCTTCATTCTTGGTATATCCAAATCGAGAATAAGTAGTATCTTGGTGACGATGAAGTCTTTTTTTCTTATTTCTTACCGTGATACTTTTCCTCTGCGTCAGGGTGTTGGTGGTAGCGCAACAGTGCCCTAGTACCAGGTTTTCAAGTCCATTGCCATCTACTCTCAAAGAATGAATATGTATGGGTTTTTTCCAGGCCGTCTCAGACTAACAAAATTATAAATGGTCAACAGTAAATCGATTATCTTGTCGTTGCCTGGAGAAATTTTTGAAAGAGCAGTATTGCCAGCATTGAATCAACATTTTTCTAAACCGCAACTGTTATCTCTATAAAATTAAACCCGGTCAATACATTTGCAAATAATTCACTGATTTATGGTATTAATAACCAGCATTAAAGATTTTGCACTTATTTCATGCATCGAAACAGAATTTGACTGAAAACTTAGGAAATAATTTCCTTTTATTGAAATAACTTCAAAACGATAACTCTTTGCCAAAAATATCCGTATGTTTTCACATTCAATGCGATCATTGATCTTAAATTAATCTCTTATATCCAATGTCACGTTGGGTTTTAGAGAAAAACATTGCTCTACTATTTAGTTGCGGCTAATCAAATGATAACCTTTCATTGAATCGATCCGAAACCAGTTTATTTTTTCCATTTGACCGAAAGAAAAAGTATATACTTTTTTAGTTGATGCTACTAGTTATGCAAATTTCGTATGCCCAGCGTTGGAGTCTCGCGAAATGTGAGAATAATGTATCTAAAAGACAGGTTGTGTGGTATGAAGACACATATCACAACAACAGTAGTTTTTTGATGAGCTGGATAGATGCTGATGTTTCTCTGTGTTTCTTTACGTGATATTCCTATGAGAAGAATTCACTGGTATAAATACAGATCTAGAATGGACCATAGAACAGATCGTTCAGGATGAACTTCGCGCTTATACTAATTGCGCTAAGTAAGTCAATCGAAAAGTTTGTTGTCCTTTTTGGAATAGACCCAAATTTGATTTATGTCGCTTTTTACAGGTAGCTTAGTGACTGCGTCACACGCACAATATCGATCGATTAAGATTGGAGGAGTACCACTTTTATATTCATACCCGCGATCCCAGTGCACATGTCCGCCTGGCCCACCAGGACCCGCCGGCCAACCTGGACAGCCTGGTGAACCCGGACATCCGGGACCCAAAGGATCACCAGGATCGCCAGGCCGGCCAGGATCACGAGGATCAAGCGGTGAACCTGGATCGTTTGGGCCACCAGGTCCAGCTGGTGAATTGGGACCAGTAGGTCCACCTGGAGAAACTGGGTCACCTGGACGAGCAGGCCAACAAGGCCCACCTGGACCACCAGGACCTGATGGACAACCAGGACTGCCGGGACCAAGAGGACCCGAAGGACCACGTGGCGCACGTGGACCTGCTTTTAATCGTGGCTGGCCACGTAACGCCCATTGGGAGGAGGAAAATCCAGTTCATAAAAAAGAAATCGACAAAGTAACATCTGAATCTGATGAAATTAAATATCCAATCGAGGTTTCACGATCAACCAATGGTGGATCATATCATAGTAGTAAATATTCTAGCTCAAAGAATCTTTCAAGCAGAAGAAAATCGAAAC
Source organism: Nemotelus pantherinus (assembly GCA_963978885.1). NCBI lineage: Eukaryota > Metazoa > Arthropoda > Insecta > Diptera > Stratiomyidae > Nemotelus > Nemotelus pantherinus. The sequence goes on along the minus strand of OZ022263.1, from coordinate 117,743,760 downwards.
CGGATTATGTGGGAGAGGAAGATTATGAAGAAGATTATAAATAGGGTTATTGTATCACGAGTGTTAGATTATGTATGGACCTAAAGTATTTTAATGTGAGTTTTGTAGATATAGTTTTAGTGAATAAATTCTTTAATAGTAGAATCTGAGAGTATGGGCTTATAAGTTGGAGCTTGAGCTACCATATCTTTGAAGTTTCATACAATTAATAAAAATTATTAAAAAAAATGTTTGATCTACGTGGATCACAGGTGGACTAAAATAGTTTTTGGTAGCATGATTCTTTCAAAAAACGATGTCGTATGAAAAATAGCTTCTGAAAATAATTAAGTATAGTTGAAAAAGAGCAACGCTCATAGGAAAATATATTTTCTTTATTATTTCGCCATCTCTTAGTTTTCCTTTTTGAAGCGAAATTGCTAAAATGACAATTATGAAGAGAAAACTTATAACTGAATGGTCATGATTTCCAAAAACGACGTTACATGACGTCCCTTAAGTTGGGTTTCTTTAAAGTTTTATTATTTACTTTGTTGTGGTGTGCAACAAATGCTACCGAGTACTTGCAAATACAGCACAAATTTACTGTTAAGCGCTAAGCACTGCTAAGCGTTATTGTAAGAACATAGTAATTGGTGTATCACGCCGCTTTTAAATAGAAGCCAGTACTAAGTCAATATGCAAATGGAGGAACATGGATAAAAACTTTAGAGCATCAAAACCGCTAGGAAACTGATTTTCAAAGAAATTGTTTTTGAATGACCAAAACATGCGGAAAAATGTAATACACTTTTTTACAGCATAATATCAACCACTTCTTACCCGAAGCACAAAAAACATTTCTTGACTATAATAAAAATGATGAAAATGCTCAGTGCTGGTAACACTTTTCCAACGAAGCAGCAATAAATATATCTACATATACATATCTACATATACATATATATATATATATATATATATATATATATATATATATATATATATATATATATATATATATATATATATATATATATATATATATATATATAATATATATATATATATATATATATATATATATATATATATATATATATATATATATATATATATATATATATATATATATATATATATATATATCTGCAGAATCATTAAGAGAGATAATCTCTGGAGTGGCCGATTCGATTGAGCTGAAGTTTTTGGAGGACGTAGATAAATATAGTAGGTAGGTCCTAATTATCCTAATTATTTTGGAGGCGGCGAGCGTTTTAGTGAATTTTGAAGCACTCCTATATTTCCAACCAGTGTAAATTTTCGCTTAAAAATTTTTTTTTCAAAATTAAAACTTATTATATTTTAAGCTTGTTTACGTTAAAAAATTGAAAATTTAAGCCATGTGTGGGTGCAGCGTGAATAAAAGTACACGAGGACTTTTTTGCAAATTTTGCTTTTTCATTACTTCTGACCAAAACATTGGATCATCGTGAAATTTGAGGAGCATATTAATGTTGACTAATATTAAACACACTAGGATTTTCAGAATAATGCGGGTAACACTGAAGCTACGGCAGGCTCCTGAAAAAAATCCCTCAAACCATTGACCCTCCTGAAAATTTTTTGATTATTGACAAAAAATTCAAATCATTGATAAATTTAAGCCTTTGTCCATCATGTCAAATTAAAATTTTTAAAATTCCGATTTGCGGCAGTGGTACCATCTTGAACAATCACTGAGAAAAAAAACCGGTTTTTGACCTATAACTTCTGATTTAGCTATCAGATTTTAACTTAATTCACACAGTACTTGGGTCTTATTTCAGATAACAATTGGTGAAAATTTGGTTGAAAAGTTAAAAAACTCTAGCGTATCTGAACCGCTAGAAAACTTAACTTCGAAGAAATTGTCTTTGAGTGACAAAAAAGTGTGGAAAGATGTAATACACTGTTTTGTAGAATAATGTTAATTTTCGGCGAAACGAGTTTAATACTATTGTTCTTCGAACATTAGTAAAAAGAATTTCCAGCTATAGTGATTTATGTCTCCTAATTTTTGCAAATTTGCTCAGCAAAATAAAGCTTTTTCCCCTTTAACTTCCGGTCCAGTGTAGAAATCAAAACGAAGTTTTTGCAGTAAATGGACCTTAATATGAGCCAAGTGTAGTAGGGATTTCATACAAAAATCATGAAAGGGCTGCCAGCTATGACCATTTTCGTAATTTTTTGGAATTTCTTTATTGAGCGATTATGTCATTAGATTTGCAAATGGGAATAATCCTGCAATGAAAATTAACAACAAAAATTTACGCTTTAAAAATTTGAAAAGTTTTGAACGTGGCAACCCTAAAATTCTTTCCATCCGTATAACTTCCAGCGCAGTGATTCAATCGAAACGAAATTACTGGTTGTGTTTAGCTTAACGTGAAGCAGATTTGGTATATATTTTGCTTAGCTGCTGACACAGGGTAACCAGCATTAGCCATTTTCATAAATATTGCATCAACAGATGCTTCAAATTACATACACATATGTAAAGTATTTGCAACAAAAATAAGAAACGATTTTTCAAATTTTCGAGTTTTGAACATTTTTCGGATGGTAGCCTCAAACAACGTTTAACCGCTGAAACTTTCGATGAAGTCCTCCGATGAGAACGAAGTTCAAAGGATAAGTTAATTTAAGTATGAGCTTGTTGTGGTTAACTTGTTAGGTTTGTTCACGTACTTCAGCAGTAACAGAATTTAACAGCTGGCTTCTATTTGCTGCAAAATTTCGCTTTCAGGAAGAGTAGAAAAACGACTTTCTGCGGATCTATGTAAATATATTATAATAGATTCAGTTACGTGAACAGACCCAGTATTGCTACGTTGAGAAAGTGTTGCCAGCACTAAACATGTTCATCATTTGTGTTATAGTTGAGTTTTGTTGCTTTAGATAAGGAATGGTTGATATGATTCTACAAAAAAGTGAATTACGTCTTTTCACATTTTTTTGTCACTCAAAGACAATGTCTTCGAAAATTAGTTTTCTAGCGGTTCTGATGCGCTAGACTTTTTTAATTGTAAATGGTTAGCTTATAAATACATAGAAGAAGCATCTTTTGGTGCAATATTTATGCAAGTGCCTAGTGTTGGCAGCCCCATGCTAGAAGCATAGCCAAATATATACCAAATCTGGTCCACGTTAAATTTAAAAAACTTGTTAATTTTGTTTTGATTGAATAACTGCACTGAAAGTTATAGAGGTAAAAAGAATTTAAAAGTTACCGCCCGAATTTTTTTACTAATGTTCGAAGAAGAACATTAGTATTAAAATCACTTTGGCCAAAAATTCATATTTATATATATATATATATATATATATATATATATATATATATATATATATATATATATATATATATATATATATATATATATATATATATATCATCAAAAAATTTCAGTGAAAAAATCTCAGGAACGCGCCATCCGATTGAACTGAAATTTTTAGGACACATTGGTGTATATGCAGAATAGTGCCAAGTCTCAGAAAAAGTTAAAAATCTTTAACTCTTTGGCGCCGGTGGCCATTTTAGTGATATTTTTAATATACCTATTATTCCGTACACAATTAAGTTTTGCAAAAATAAAGTTAACAAAATAAATTTCGAACGTGTTTTACATGTGAATCAGATAATGTTTTGGAATTTTTTTAACCCCATGTGTGCTGGGTGCCTAAAAAGAGAACGGGAAAAATTGAAAATTTTTAAATTGCGATAACTTTTGACAGAGCTATTCAATCATTACCAAATTTTCAAAACATATTAGTGTTATTTATTTGTAGATTCGTGTAGCTTTTGATGAGCGTGCTGGCAACTCTGACGCTAGGGCAAGCACTGAGAGTAAAAACCTCCAAATTATCGTCTCTCTTGAAAAAATGCCGCTTCTTCAAAAAAAAGCCACTCATATGTAAATTTCGTGCTTTGTTTACATAGACCAAGAAAAAAATTTGATATGGTATAACGGGCACGCCTGGTAACCCTTGCCCAATTTACCTATATTTTTAGCATCAAAAACTTCTGTTCACGGAAACTCACGATCCGATGAGCAGAATTAATTGAAATTTGCAGACTGTATTGGTCGTAAATAAGACCAGGTCTGATAGAAGTAATTTTGAAACGCGGGTGATTCTGTGCCAGTGGTGCCAACTTGAAAAATCACTAAAAAAGATAACTGCTCTTAGCCCTATAAATTCTGATTGAATCGTTCGATTTTGACGAACTTCACACAATAGCTGGACCTTACTTCAAGCCACATTTGGTAGAAATTTGGTTGAAAAATTCGGTTGGAGCTGCCAGCTATGATAATTTTGGTATCTTAAATTTGAAAAAATAAAAATTTGGAAGTGAAAACATTCAAATCATCGAATATCCTAAAAATGTCCGTTTCTTACAATAAAAGCAATCTGTATACAAATCTTATGCTTTATCTACACGTTCAAAGTAAAACTTTGGAAATTTCATGTCGGACAAGAACGGTAACCCTTTCCCAGTCAACCTATATTTTTAGCATCAAAAACTTCTGTTCACTGGAATTCACGAACCAATAATCAGATACCATTGAAATTAACAGAGTGCATTGGACTTAAAGAGAACCAGGTCTGATAGAAGCGATTTTGAATTGTGGGCAACTCTGTGCCAGTGGTGCCATCTTGAAAAATTACAAAGAAAAAAAAACTGCTTTTTGCCCTATGAAATGTGAATTAGTTACCAGATTTTCATGAAATTGGCACAGTAGCTGCACCTTACTCTAAACTCTGTTTGATAGAAATTTGGTTGAAAAATTCGATTGGTGCTGCCAGCTATGGTAATTTTTGTGTCTATGGTTTTGAAAATTCGCTCAGGAAAATAAAACTTTTTGCCCTATAACTTCCAGTGCTGTCATGGAATCAATACAACTACTGGAACCTATTATAAGCATTATTCAGGCCAAATTTGGTTGAAAAGCCGCAATAGGGTTGCCAGCTATTGTTGTTTTTGTGTTTGTTTGCTATATCTTTATTAAGCGGCTTAATCGTAGAATTTTCAATTGGAAATGATATTGTAGTGACAATAAACAGCAAATATTAAGCTTTCGATTATTTGAAAGAACTCGCTGCAGGTAACCCTAAATTTATTTATACTCCTATAACTTCGAATGTAATATAACAACGTGAAGCAGATGTGATATATTCTTGGCTTTGATACTGGCGAAAAGTTGCCAGCACGAGTCGGTTGTGCTACTTTTGTATCAATAAATGCTTACAGTTAGTATTCATACCGGAAACAATTACAATGAAAATAACCGATTTTGCAATTCCCTAAGTTCTGCAAATTTTTCGGATCGCAGCCCCAAACACCAACTTCAGTTACAGTGCTGCAGGCACTGAGCATTTTCTTCATTGATGTTATATGAAATGCTGCTTTCAAAGTTTGGTGATATAAGCAACTGATAACGAATATAATTAACAAGTGTTTTTCTTTCATAAACTTTGAAACCCATGCCAGTGGTAATATCTGAAACCTTCTACCATATGAGTTATAATGCATTTTGAGACCAAAGTAAAACGTGGCGTTTGAAACAGTTTGGCCGTAAAAGCAGCTCATGTGGTGGAATATGCACTCAAAACCTGCACGATTCTTCTACTGTTCTTCGAACATTAGTGTTTCTAGCGGTTCAGGTGCGCTAGAGTTTTTAAGTTTTGAAATCTCAAGATTTTTTGTTAATTGGAAATACAGGATCATTTCCATCTAATAATTGAAGAACAACATCGCTTAATAAAGAAATGCCATAGAATTATAAAAACTGCCATAGCTGGCAGCTCTTTAATGATGTGTCTACGATATTAGACTTAAAATAAGGTAAACTTCCTGGATGAATTTCGATTCAGTTTCATGACTGGATTGGAAGTTTAACAAAAATAAGCTTTATTTTACTGAACAAATTTACAAAATTTTGGTGACATAAACTTCAAAAGCTATCCCAATTTTTCAATCAGATTTCTACTTAATGTAGCTTAGAGCAACGTTCAGCTACAGTAACAATATCGTTTAAATTTGCTGGATGATTCGGATGTAAAAGATTAAAAAGCAGTTTTTTTTTCAAAGAAAATTTTCCAGATGACACCACTACTTCAAGGTTGTTTGCATTTAAAAATTACTTCTACCAGACTTGATCCTAGTTAATGCAAATATGTCCTGCAAATTTCACAATGATCGAACTATCCATTTTTTAGTACTCGTAGACAGAAATTTCGAGCTCTGGAATTAGATATAATTTGGTGATGGGATACCGTCCCTGTGCAAGTCGAAATTTTGAAAGTTTCAAATTGACGAGGTAAACATTAATTAAAATTTATCAATAGCATGAATTTTTTTCAAAAAAGTAAAATTTTTCAGGAGAGTCGATGATTTGAAGGACTTTTTTTCAAGTGCTTGCCACAAAATCAAAGTTGCCCGCACTGTCTTGAAAACGAATGTGGGTAAAATTTTTATCCGATGTTATGGTCAAAAAATATGACAAATCATTTGAAGAAAAAATCCTTGCTTACTTCACGACACTCGAAACCAATGCTCATGAGTTCATATTTGGTAATAAGACTAATATGAAACATAACAAACTATTATTACTAATGCTCGAAGAACAATAGTATTAAACTCGTTTCGCCGAAAATTCATATTTCTTTATATATATATATATATATATATATATATATATATATATATATATATATATATATATATATATATATATATATATATATATATATATCAGCAAAATGATTAAGGGATATAATCTCTGGAGTGGCCGATCCGATTGAGCTGAAATTTTCGGAGAACGTAGATGTATATAGTAGGTAGGTCCATGACCATCTCAAATTCAGATATCTTGAACATTTTGGCGGCGGCGAGCGTTTTAGAGAATTTTGAGGAACTCCTATATTTCCAAGCAGTGTAAATCTTTGTTAAAGAGAAGTAATGGGAATGAAAACTAATTATGTTCTTAGCTTGTCTGTGATAAAGAATTGGAAATTTTGAGCCGTGTGTGGGTACAGGGTGTCTAAAAGTAGGCAAGGAATTTTTTTCAAATTTTGATTTGATTACTTGTAAGAAAAACAATGGATCATCGTGAAAATTACAGAGCGTATTGATGTTGACTAAAATTTGGCACATATAGATTATCAGCATAAAGCGGGTAACCCTGTAGCTGTGGCAGGCTGCTGAAAAAAAAATCCTTCAAATCATTGACCTTCCTGAAAAATTTTTGATTTTTGACAAAAATTTAAAATCTTTGATAAATCTTATCCTATGTCCTTCATCTCAAGATAAAATTTTCAAAATTCCGATTTGCATAAGAACGGCAACCCATCACCAAATAACCTCTATTTTCAGCACTCGAAAGTTCTGTTCACGAGAACTGACGACTGAGTTATTCGATCATAATGAAATCCACAGGATATGTTGGCTAGGACCAGGTCTGATAGAAGTGATTTTGAAATGCGGGCAACCCTGTGGCAGTGGTTCCATCTTGAAAAACTACTGAGAAAAAAAACATCTTCTTGGAACATAACTTCCTTAACCTGCCATCAGATTTTAACAAAATTTACACAATACTTGGATGTTACTTAATGTAACATTTGGTGAAAATTTGGTTGAAAAATTAGTATAGGGCTGGTAGCTGTGGTGATTTTTGTCTCATAAATCTTGGAAATTTGCTCAGCAAAATAAAGCTTTTTGCCCTATAACTTCCGGTCTAGTGTAGAAATCAAAATGAAGTTCATGCAGTAATTGGATCTTAATGTGAAGTAAATGTCGTAGGAATTTCGTACAAAATTCATGAAAGAGCTGCCAGCTATGACCATTTTTGTAATTTTGTGGAATTTCTTTACTGAGCGATTATGTCATTAGATTTCCAATTGAGAATTATCCTGCAATGAAAATTAACAACAAATATTAACGTTTTAAAAATTTGAAAAGTTTTGAGGGTGGTAACCCTCAAATTTTTTCACCCGTATACCTTCCAGCGCATTGATTCAATCGAAACGAAATTTACTGGTTTGATTTTACTTAACGTGAAACAGATTTGGTATGTAATTTGCTTTGCTGCTGACACAGGCTAACCAGCAATGTGCCATTTCCGTTAATATTGCACCAACAGATGTTTCAAATTACGTTCTCATATGCAAAGCATTTGCAATAAAAGTAAGGAATCAATTTTTAAATTTTCCGAGTTTTGAACATTTTTCGGATGGCAGCCTCAAACAACGTTTAACCGCTGAAACTTTCGATGAAATCCTGCGATGAGAACGAAATTCAAAGGATAAGTTGATTTAAGTATGAGCTTGTTATGGATATAGAGAGGAATGGATACGAAATGGGCCGAGAGAAATGAAGCAATTTTCGACCTCTGGTGTAGTTGTGTGAGCGAGAGGTCGCAATGTGTTTGTATGACGAGGGCGGCGTGAAGTATTGTAAAATTAAAGGGCAACTTTTTTGGTGCAAATAAAAATTTGTTAATATTGATGTAATGTAATTCACGTCAATAGCGAATCAATGAGTTTCGATTTGCATTAAAACTGTGCGTAGTATTTTAATTAGTTGTGCGGCAGCTGAACAGCTTTTTTTTTATGAAAATGATTAGCTCTGAGCAGAGCTGAAGTCTGTTCGCGTACTTTCAGTCACAGAATTTTTGTAAATCATGTGGTGGGGGATATTCAGGAAAAGTACGAAAACGCTCTGATTGCATTTCCGGAAAAGATTCAGTTGTCGGTTTTTGTGAGAACAATAGTAATTATAAAGTCATTCTAAATGGTGATAAATTATCGCCACAAAAATATTCGATCTTCAAAACAACATTACGCAAAAATATGTTGCTTGCCGCGCACATTTGGAAATTTTTACTCGCGACACGCGTTTCACATTTTTCACTGTTTTTCAATAGCTCAGACTCTACTGAAATTTACTGAAAGAGGCGAAATTTTCAGCATTGAGTAAAACGAAGTACATAAACGGCTTCATTGCAATTAATTGTAGCACGCGAACAGACCTAATTGTTGCCGTGTTGCCACATAACGCAGATCACTAAGCATAATTCCGTGAAAAAAAAACTTCACTTGGATTTATTTGGTAGAGAAATTCTAAATTCAATTTCAGCGGCACTGAGTCACTTTATTAGGCTCAAAAACTATTCAAATAAAACAATCTGAAATAAGTGTTTTAATCTAACGAGTATTAAAAAAGTTTCAAATTATATATACTCTCAAGACATTTACGCGCAAATAATGTTAGAAAATTCTCGGCATCCACAAAAACAAACTATTTATAGAGGTAATTGATTTGTGATCTGGTTCCCTTCTAGTCTATAAATCAGCATAGACAACGTATATCGTCTCTAAAGCTAAAGCCGATAATATTTTATTGTATTATTTAAAATGGTACTATTTTGTAATTTTGAAGGTAAATTTTTATCCCTTCAAATGCGATCAAGCTGTATAGCCTTTGTCTGAAAAAATCACTTCACATATCGCGGCGTCTATTTCGACACAAGTTTTACTTGCAATATTTGCTGTGGTAAATTCAAATATTGTTTACTTACCGGAAAAAAGAAATCGCCCTCGCACTGCGTTTATAATCACTATCACAATTCACAACACTACACTTCATTTTGCTCAATACGAATATTAACGCTTCCACTCGCCGTAAATTTTGCTTTCAAAATGTGCGAATACAAATTCTTCGCACATTTCTTGTACGAAATGATCCTAAAGCACATGTTTTTAATTACCTTTTTGCCCGACAAATCGTCCCAACGTCATATACAAAATTCTTCGCACTTTTCTTGTAACAAAAGGATATATTTCTTTCAGGTAAAACATATTTTTTCAAAATTCATGATCCCTTTGTTTTACATTATGTTCCCACCCTACAAATTTGTCCCTAGATCGCATGTAAAATCTTGGTTTTTTTCAACCAAGGGGACGTATTTATTTCAGGTTAAATAGGTTATTTCCCGAAATTAGCGATTCTTTTGTTTTAAATTATCTTCTCACTCTACAAATCGTCCCTCCATTGTATGTAAAATAACCGCACTTTTTTGTAGCAAACGGACATATTTATTACAGGTAAAATAGGTTTTTCAAAATTAATAAATTACGTTTCCACCCTAGAGAGAAAAAGAAAATAAATTGGTATGCTTCATACGAGAGAGTGGCAAGAGTGGTATACATGTTTTTACTAATGTTCGAAGAAGAACATTAGTATTAAAATCACTTTGGCCAAAAATTCATATTTCTATATATATATATATATATATATATATATATATATATATATATATATATATATATATATATATATATATATATATATATATATATATATATATATATATATATATATATATATATATATATATATATATATCATCAAAAAATTTCAGTGAAAAAATCTCAGGAACGCGCCATCCGATTGAGCTGAAATTTTCAGGACACATTGGTGTATATGCAGAATAGTGCCAGGTCTCACAAAAAGTTAAAAATCTTAAACCCTTTGGCGCCGGCGGCCATTTTAGTGATATTTTTATTATACCTATTATTCCGTACACAAATAAGTTTTGCAAAAATAAAGTTAACAAAATAAATTTTGAACGTGTTTTACATGTGAATCGGATTATTTTTTGGAATTTTTTAACCCCATGTGTGCGCTGGGTGCCTAAACAGAGATCGGGAAAAATTGAAAATTTTTAAATTGCGATAACTTTTGACAGAGCTTTTCAATCATTACCAAATTTTCAGAACATATTGGTATTATTTAGTTGTAAATTTGCATAGCTTTTGATGAGCGTGCTGGCAACCCTGAAGCTAGGGCAAGCACTGAAAGTGAAAACTTTCAAATTATCGTTTCTCTTGAAAAAATGCCGTTTCTTCAAAAAAAAGCCACTCATATGTAAATTTCGTGCTTTGTTAACATAGGAAAAAAATAAAATTTGATATGGTATAACGGGCACGTCTGGTAACCCTTGCCCAATTTACCTATATTTTTAGCATCAAAAACTTCTGTTCACGGAAACTCACGATCCAATGAGCAAAATTTATTGAAATTTGCAGAATGTATTGGTCTTAACTAGGACCAGGTCTGATAGAAGTAATTTTGAAATGCAAGCGATTCTATGTCAGCGGTGCCATCTTGAAAAATCACTAAAAAAGATAACTGTTTTTAGCCCTATAAATTCTGATTGAATCGTTCGATTTTGACGAAATTCACACAGTGAGTGGACCTTACTTTAAACCACGTTTGGTAGAAATTTGGTCGAAAAGTTCGGTTGGAGCTGCCAGCTATGATAATTTTGGTGTCTTAAATTTAAAAAAATAAAAATTTGGTAGTGAAAACATTCAAATCATCGAATATCCTAAAAATGTCCGTTTCTTACAATAAAACCAGTCTGTATACAAATCTTATGCTTTATCTACACGTTCAAAGGTAAACTTTGGAAATCTCATGTCGGACAAGAACGGTAACCCTCTCCCAGTTAACCCATATTTTTAGCATCAAAAACTTCTGTTCACGGGAATTCACGAACCAATAATCAGATACCATTGAAATTTACAGAATGCATTGAACTTAATTAGAACCAGGTCTGATAGAAGCGATTTTGAATTGGGCGCAACTCTGTGCCAGTGGTGCCATCTTGAAAAATTACAAAGAAAAAAAAACTGCTTTTTGCCCTATGAAATGTGAATAGTAACCAGATTTTCATGAAATTAACGCAGTAGCTGCAACTTACTTTAAACTCTGTTTGGTGAAAATTTGGTTGAAAAATTCGATTGGTGCTGCCAGCCATGGTAATTTTGGTGTCTATGGTTTTGAGAATTCGCTCAGGAAAATAAAACTTTTTGCCCTATAGCTGCCAGTGCAGTCATGAAATCAATACGAATTACATACAATTACTGGAACCTATTATAAGCATTATTCAGGCCAAATTTGGTTGAAAAGCCACGATAGGGTTGCCAGCTATTGTTGGTTTTGTGTTTAATTGCAATATCTTTATTAAGCGGTTTTATCGTAGAATTTTCAAATGGTAATGATATTGTAGTGACAATAAACAGCAAATATTAAGCTTTCGATTATTTGAAAAAACTTCCTGTAGGTAGCCCTAAATTTCTTTATACACCTATAACTTCGAATGTAATATAACAACGTGAAGCAGATGTGATATATTCTTGGCTTTGATACTGGCAGAAGGTTGCCAGCACGAGTCGGTTGTGCTACTTTTGTCTCAATAAATGCTTACAGTTAGTATTCATACCGGAAACATTTACAATGAAAATAAATAACCAATGTTTCAATTCCCAAAGTTCTGCAAATTTTTCGGATCGCAGCCCCAAACGCCAACTTCAGTTACAGTGCTGCAGGCACTGAGCATTTTCTTCATTGGTGTTATATGAGATGCTGCTTTCAAAGTTTGGTGAAATAAGCAACTGATAACGAATATAATTAACAAGTGTTTTTCTTTCATAAACTTTGAAACCCATGCCAATGGTAATATCTGAAACCTTCTACCATATGAGTTATAATGCATTCTTGAGACCAAAGTAAAACGTGGCATTTGAAACAGTTTGGTAGTAATAAGCAGCTCATGTGGTGGAATATGCACTCAAAACCTGCACGATTCTTCTACTGTTCTTCGAACATTAGTGTTTCTAGCGGTTCAGGTGCGCTAGAGTTTTTTTTATATGAACGAGCTCATAGATTTGATTGCCATAAATGCAAATTTGATTGCCATAAATTTGATGCCATAAATGTTCGATCGGGTTGTAGTTCGGTAATAGCATTTGGACAGTAACAAATAGCCCAAAGCCTACATTGCTCCGGATACATGCGAAAATTGTATAAAATGCCTTATTTTTCAGCACTTTGTTTAATATTTCTTTTAAGAATACCCAGGCAACACGTTTGATCCATCCTACCATTCACAAAATCTATATATAGCATAATGTTTCCTCCGCTGTATTTTACAGTGGAAGTAGTATGTTCCCTCCTAAACTCTGTATTAAACATTCGCCGAACATATTGCCGCTTATTAGATTCAAAAACATTAATTTTTACTTCAGCAACAAAAATTATGGACTTCCAGAATTATTTTGCCATTTTTGCGCACTCTTAAGCGAAACGTTATTTAACAAATCAATTTTTTTTAACTATTATAAGGTTAGCTTCCGCCATTCTGCCCTTTAAATTCGCTTTCTTTTTTGAATTTCGAATAATTTGAATACAGACTTTCTTTTCAACTCGTTTGTTCCCCCTAATTTGTAAAACTGGGGCACTTAATTTAGGGATTTTCATAATTTTTCTGATAATCCACTTTTTTCACACTCAGATAAGATTTTAGGCCTTTCTGACCGATGCTTTGTTTCAAAAAATTTGGTTGATTTATTTATTGTTATTACATTTCTCACTGTATGTCTTTTATAATTAATTTTATATCTATGACGCAAATAATGCAACAACAATAATATTATTTCTTGATTAGCCACCTTATTCAACGTATTTTCTATTAACATAAAAAAGTAAACTATAGTGTAAGAAATACCATTTAGAAAATTTAATTTGCAGACAAACACAGCCATCAAATCTAAAATTCCCTTAAATTCCCTAAAATAGATATATTTGAAATCAAACTGAAATAAAATTGCCGCGACCAAAACACTTGCTAATTTAATTTCAATCGACCGGTTTGCCTACCAACGTAACATAAAACATCTACATGCGTATAGATCATTTAGCATCATAATCTGCAAACAGCATTCGTAAATAGTAGCCCAAGTCAATTACGAAGTTTACTTGTGCTACTTTAAATCGTTCATTCACACCGGTTTTCATCGTTCGAACAATTTTCTTCACCTAAATGACGTCAATTCATATAATTGATCAAACTTAATGCCCCTACACGCTATCAAGCTTTCCCCGCCTATGAACAAAAGCAATCAATAAAAATGGCGATCGGGCGGTTTGACACATGTTTTGTTTTCGTGTTTTCATCAATTAAAAGTATAAATGTTTAGATTGATCAACAAACAGTGTGAAAGTAAAAAGTGTTTTGCACCAATTACTCATAGGATTTCGCCCTAGAATGTGTGATGTAAGTACAAATTCAATTTGAAACAATGTACCTCTTTTTACCGGATTTAGGATAGAAAGCTTTCGAATTGTGGAAAGAAATGGTTGTTATATGTATGCAAGCAACATTTTCGACCTCCTCTTACAAAATAACATCAAATTTCATTCAGAAAATTTGATTAATTTTGAAATTTGTGCCCCATGTGACACATATTTTATTTTCTCTGCTATTCCAACTAACCCGAAAATCGACCATGTTCACAACAATAGAAATGTATGGAAATGTTTGTTTACATAGAGAGTCAACAGCGCAGAAGGGTATTGTGTGCGGCATTGAGGGGAAAGCTTTTTTGGAGAGAGTAAGTTGCATATGTAGTAAAAATGCTTCATTCACGTACGGGTTCATGGATTATCATTTCGTGTCCATTCTTTATATGTCTATGTGGTAAACTTATTGCTGCTTCGTTCGGAAAGTGTTACCAGCACTGAACATTTTCATCATTTGTGTTATAGTTGAGTTTTGTTGCTTTGGATAAGGAATGGTTGATATGATTCTACAAAACAGTGTATTACGTCTTTCCACACTTTTTTGTCACTCAAATACAATTTCTTCGAAAATTAGTTTTCTAGCGGTTCAAGTGCGCTAGAGTTTTTTTAGTTCTTACCTCAGACAAAAAACTACTCTGCACAGAAATATAGGGGTACCTCAAAATTCACTTTAATGCCCGGCGCCGATAAAAGGGTTAGAAATATCAAGTTTCAATTAAATTCTGAACTAGTCCTTTCATGCATCTATGTCTTTTGGAAATTTCAAATCAATCGTACCGTATATATATATATATATATATATATATATATATATATATATATACATATATATATATATATATATATATATATATATATATATATATATATATATATATATATATATATATAAATATATATATATATATATATACATATATATATATATATATATATATATATATATATATATATATATATATATATATATATAAATATATATATATATATATATATATATATATATATATATATATATATATATATATATATATATATATATATATATATATATACATACATATATATATATATATATATATATATATATATATATATATATATATATATATATATATATATATATGTATATATATATATATATATATATATATATATATATATATATATATATATATATATATATATATATATTTATATATATATATATATATATATATATATTTATACATGTATATATATTTATATATAAATATATATATATATATATATATATATACATACATATATATGTATATATATATATATATATATATATATATATATATATATATACATACATATATATGTATATATATATATATATATATATATATATATATATATATATACATATATATATATAGATATATATATGTATATATATATATATATATATATATATATATACATATATATATATATATATATATATATATATATATATATATATATATACATATATATATTTATATATATATATATATATATATATATATATATATATATATATATATATATATATATATATATATATATATTTATATATATATATATATATATATATATATATATATATATATATGTATCTATATATATATATATATATATATATATATATATATATATATATATATATATATATATATATATATATGTATATGTATATATATATATATATATATATATATATATATATATGTATATATATATATATATATATATATATATATATATATATATATATATATATATATATATACGGTACGATAGATTTGAAATTTCCAAAAGACATAGATGTATGAAAGGACTAGTTCAGAATTTAATTGAAACTTGATATTTCTAACCCTTTTATATATATATATATATATATATATATATATATATATATATATATATATGTATATATATATATATATATATATGTATATATATATATATATATATATATATATATGTATATATATATATATATATATATATATATATATATGTATATATATATATACTCGTATATATATATATATATATATATATATATATATATGTATATATCTATATATACATATATATAGAGGGTGTTTGGTACTCGAAGCACACTTTTGTAAGGATGTATTCCTTGATATATTTTGAGCAAAAAATTGCTTCACCGGGTGGTCCGGTTTTCACAATCTGCGGAGGTACAGGGTGGTCAAGAAAAGTGTTTTGGACCTGTACCCTGACTCACTTAACCCACTATATCTTGAAAACTAATAGTTCTAATGCAAAATTTATGGCTTGTTTTTTTAAGGAATTAAATTACCTTTAATTTAATGTAACATTTAAAATTTTAACTGTACCTGATTATGAGGTCTTTATTTCGAAACAAAAAATTTTGGCACTTCTACCCCGAAAATTATGTGTTCAATGTCGTTTTTCTCAGAAAACCTCATGAAAATATGCCATTTTAATGTTATTTTTTTATGGTAGTAGAGAGCAAGTAGAAAGCGAAAAAAAATCGCTTAAAAAGTAAATATGTCATAAAGTGGTCCTCATTGAAAAGAAGAGTTTAAATTGTTATTTGTACTTAAGTTTTTTAATGCCCATTAATTACTTTTTAAACTATCAATAAAATAAACTAAACTTAAATTAGTCTTAACATAATTGAAGCACCTACCTGGATGTTAAAGGTTAAATTGGGTACAGTTCTTCGCCTTTATTAATGGAATACGTACAAAAATTAAGACCCTTTTGTCAGTTTCGGTACATTACAAGAACTACAAGATACTACTTAAACTTGAAAAATAAATTCAAAATGTTTTACTGCACTAATGAAGAATATACACATATTATGGATGCATATGGGTGGCGCAATCTTTCTATCAACAGAAATATCCCCATCGACGGATACCTGAAAGGAGAGTATTTCAACAACTTCACACAAGGATTCGGGAAACTGGCAGCGTTAGGACGAGCTGAGTAAACGCAAATGCTGCTCCTGCAATCGCTGTACGGACCGATGAAAAATACTGGATGCAATGAAAACTGACCCATCAATCAGTATTCGACGCTTGGCGTTGCAGTTTAAGGGGGAAAATACATGTAACTAAAAAAAAATCGATTTTTTTATTACATCAAAATGTTTGAAATGCTCTTAAAATCTACCAAAAAAAAATTTGAAGCGATATTCGTATTAGTTCTCGAGTTAAAGTCAGTTAAAGGCAGCGCGGCGTTCCCCAGGTCAGTGGAGCTTTAAAACTTTAAACACGTTTTTCTCAAAGTAGTACTTTTTCAACTGCCGTACAAGATATCTCACAAAATATTGAATCGATCCGGCTCAAATTTATACCACATCTACAAAAGAGTATAATCTCCTTGTTGAACCTAAATGATATTGTAATTTCAGAAAAATAATTTGTTTATTAATGTTTAAAGTGTGATTTTTTTGAAAAATAATCGATTTTTATGTTTAATCTAAAATTAATGTAAAAATTTAAAACATTTTTGCAAATTTTATTGGTTCACCTATGAATTACATATTTCATTAGCATATTATTTTTTTTCTCTGAATGTTGCGAGTTCCCCGGAAAAGGCGTTAAGTTGTACGAGGCAGTTTTTGATGTATTTTTTTCATTCGCTCGCATCGCCGCCATTTTGTGTTGAAAAATTACTAAAAAAATATTTTCATTTACTGTGAGACATGTATTTTAAGGATTTAATATTAAACATTTTCTGAATGTACAATATATATATTTTAAATCAATCTGAATATAGCAATTTTTTTTTTTTGATTTTACATGTATTTCCCCCCTTAACGTGCCTACGTGGAAAGTTTGAAGAGTTTTTAAACCAGCCCGTTTACATTCCTACCATCACACACCAGTGCAGGAGCTGCTACCGATCGATTTGCCCAAAAGGATGAAATTCTGCAATTGGTTCCTTGAGAAACAATTAGGCAACGAAAAATTTTTGAACAGCATTCTCTGGACGGATGAGTCCTTATTTACCAGGGACGGTATCACAATTTTTCACAGTTTACACACGTGGGCTGAGAGCAATCCACACACGAGTAGGACTTCATCATTTCAGCGTAGATTCAGCGTAAATTTATGGGCAGGAGTGATTGGTAACGATTTAATTGGACCTATAAGGCTCCCGCCTACCCTGAATAGTACCAACTACTTCAATTTTTTAAGACATGATTTGAAGGACTTATTGAAAGATATTACACTGCAACGATTGGCTTCCATGTTTTAGCAACATGATGGTGCTGCAGCTCGTTATGGCTGACCAGTCGGAGATTGGTTGAATTCTAATCATACCAATCGCTGGATCGGTAGAAATGGACCAATACACTAGCCTGCGAGATCTCCTGATCTAGCAGTTATGGATTTCTTTGTATGGAGGTGGATGACGGACTTTGTCTTCACAACGGAAGTATAAACATTGGAAGACCTAAATACCAGGATCGATGCAGGTGCAACAGAAGTGAGGCAGCAGCTGAGAAGTATGAATATGTTAAAACCGCTTGTGAAACGAGCTTTGGCGCGTATTCAAAATGAAAGTGGCCATTTAAGATCTATACTGAAGCTAAAAAAAATGTTGAAATAAAACGTAAAAACCATTACTAAATTCTTTCAGTTCACGCAAAGAGATCGACAACGAAACCCACTTTATGGCATATTAAGTTTTTAAGAATAATGTATTTTTCGCTTACTGCTTGCGAAATGGTAAAACCTAAGTCAGAAACATCCAGGCATATTTTGTAGCCAACAATATGGTCTATAAAAATATAAAATTAAAATGGCATATTTTTATGAGATTTTCTGATAAAAACAACATTGAACACAGAATGTTCAGGATAGAAATGCCAAAACGTTATATTTTGAAGTTAATATCTCAAAATCAGGTACAGTTGCAATTCAGTGTATTACATCAACTTAAAGGTAATTTGATTCCTTAAAAAAAAGCCATAAAACTTTGCATTATGATTATTAAATTTAAAGATTTAGTTGGTTAAGTGAGTCAGGGTTCAGGTCCGAAACACTTTTCTTGACCACCCTGTACGTCAGCAGATTTTGAAAACCGGACAACCCTGTGAAACGAATTTCTGCTCAAAATATATCAAGAAATACATCCTTACAAAAGTGTCCTCCGAGTAATATATATATATATATATATATATATATATATATATATATATATATATATATATATATATATATCTATATATATATATATATATACATATATATATATATATATATATATATATATATATATATATATATATATATATATACATATATATATATGTAAATATATATAAATATATATATATATATATACATATATATATATATATATATATATATATATATATATATATATATATGTATATATATACATATACATATATATATATATATATATACATATATATATATATATATATAAACTATATATATATATATATATATATATATATATGTATAAAATGTTAAAACGAAGCGGTCGTTTGCCCTGTCAACAACGTCAGTGTGGAGCTCCCCAGTGAATACGTATTTTTCGGCTACTTACTGTGACTTATCAGATCTTGTTAATCTTGACGGTTTTCTTAATTTCCGCGAGTGATTTGGTCATATTGTTTGCCTTCTCTCGGTGACTTATTTTTCTCCCTTTATTGTGCTTGTGTTTATTTTCTTATTGAGTGCGCGAGTACTGGTTTTTCTTCAAAGCCGTTAATTTTAACTTTGTTAACTACATCATTGCCGTGCCATAATTCCACAAGAGGGTGCTATCTAAATCTGACACTGACACATACCAAACTTACCCGAGACACTTACCGCTTATTTGCCGGAGATACTTACCATAAGCCATCTGAGACATCGCGTAGCGTGGACACATTTCATTAACTATCGTTATTAACCCTTCGTTAGTATCGTTATTAACCATTCATCATTTTTCTCTCTCGCGGTCTATCACATAATAATTATTTGATATTATGGCACTTTGTACAGCCATCAACTGCCTGGATAAGAAGGATACTTCTCCCTTTGTTATCTGTGCGGGTTTCTGTGCGCAAACATTCCATTCGAAATGCGTTTCCCTGCCTGGAAAATGCTGCGATGAGATCTTAAAACGAGATTCAGGTGTTTACTGGTTCTGCGATAAATGCAGGAAATACTCAATGGTTTCTTATGCCTCTCGGCTGCGCTCGGCGAAATCTGCGATCGACGGTCTCTTTCGTTCCCTCTCGAAATTGACAGAGGATTTTCGCTCGACTAGCGATGAGGTTGATGAGCTGCTTCGTACTACAATAGTTGAGCAGCCTTCTGCACCACCGCATGGATCGTTAGCCATTGAACGCCCACCTGGATCTTCTGCTGCCATGCGAACACGATCACAGACGCTGAACCTTGCGTCAACAACGAATGGTGCTCATCAACAACAACAATTACCACCAGGTAATTACCAACAACTGCTGAGCCCATTACTGCCTACGCCTCAACCAGTGTCAACTGGCTTTTCTGGGCAGTCTGCCCCATCCTTATCATTAGATAATATGGAAGTGTTGCAACAATCTCGTAATGCACAGCAACAGCTACCAAGCCCGTTACTGCCAGCGGCTCATCCCTTGCCTGTGTCTACTGGCCTGCAACTTGCTACTTCTGCTCAAACACTACATCAGATGCCTTCGGCACCAACACCAACTTTGATTGCTGTTACTCCTCCTTTACAAGTCTTTGTGACAAGACTTACTTATGAGACTAGTACTGCTGCTGTCAAGAAATATATCCATCACAAACTTGGATTTGTACCTGCCCTTCTGGACTGCACTAAACTCACTCCTGACAACATCGCTGGAAGATTGATCAGCTCATTTAAAATAACAACCACCGCTGATAACAAGGAATTACTGGAATCCAATTTCTGGCCCCCCGGTATAATTGCCAAAGCCTTCATCAGAAGACCTCGCTCGAATTTTCAACGGAAAAGGAAAGCACCTGTTCCAACCTAAACTCAAAAAATTGTAAAATATCATTATACTATCAAAACGTGCGTGGCTTGAGATCGAAGCTCCAATCCATATCCCTTAACTCTTCGCTCGCCTTGGATAACATTATCTGCCTCACGGAAACTTGGCTCTCTAGCGATATTAATAGCAGTGAAGTTCTTCCTTTGCACCAGGTATTTCGTGTTGATCGAAATTGCTCTATTTCCAAAAAATCGCATGGCGGAGGTGTATTGATTGCCTTACGAGAACCCCTTCATGGAGCACTCTGTCGTAACTTTCATCCTTCTCCTCCTGTTGAATGTGTGATGGTCCGTACTTGTTTTCCTAATAACATTCACTTAATAATTCTCTCTGTATATGTTCCTTGTAACAGTTCTTGTGCTGTGTACGAAAATTTTTTTATCGAGCTATCTTCTTACCTTCATAAATTTTTTCCTTTTGACTCATTAATAATCTGTGGCGATTTCAATATGCCTTCTATTGACTGGAATCCAGTCTCAAACTGCATCCGGTCTAATGATCAGCTCTCCTTAGTACTTTCCTCCTTCCTTTCACTGAACTCCCTTTCGCAGATTAACACTACACGTAACTTGAATGGTCGTATTCTTGACCTTATCCTTACTAATATTCCCTCTACTGATATTTCTGTCTCCTCTGTGTTCCATCCCTATGTTCTAGTAGACGCTCACCACCCTCCTCTTTCTCTTTATGTTCCATTGTCATGTTCTTCAGACAAAGGAATCTCAGCTGCTCCTCGATACAATTTTCGCAAGGCTAACTACTCAGGAATGACATCGGAATTTCAAAAAATTAACTGGTTTTCGTTTTTCCGAGGGCTAAATATTGATCATGCACTCTCCAAATTTTATTCCTTCATCTATGACGTTATCTCTACCTATACACCTACCTTCAACCCTCGTAAATCTACAGATCCTCCTTGGCTAACCCAACGAGTTTTGAGGGCAATCCAACTAAAAAATGTTGCTCGGAAAAAGTTTCGTAGATCGAATTTTGCCTCTGATCTTGCCGTGTTTCAGTCCCTGCGATCCTCCGCTAAAATCGAAATGAAGCAGGCAATGCAAGATTATTTCGCTAGTCTGGAGTCTTCTATTTCTTCTTCCAATACTAAACCTTTTTGGTCTTACATTCGATCCTTGAAAAAAAAAACTCTTCCATCCCTAACCAAGTAACGTTTAATGGCTCTACCTCCTCGTCTCCACAAGAAGTATGTGAGTTTTTCGCTAACTTTTTTTCCTCCTCCTTTAAAAGATCTACCTCTCTTGTACATCCCCTTATTTTTCCTTCCACTCCTCCTTCTCTTTCTCTAATCCAAACTAATCCGATCGAAGTTGAGAATTTATTGCTCAGCCTTGATCGGAATTCCGGTGGTGGCTCTGATTGTATTCCCAATTTTTACGCGTGGTCTATGTCATCTTCATTGTGCGTCTTCCTCTCTATCCTTTTCAATGTAAGCCTATCATCCGGTATTTTTCCTTCCGCCTGGAAAATTTCTAATATTTACCCTATTTTCAAAACTGGCGATGTTTCCTCCGTCTCAAATTATCGGCCTATCTCTCTTCTCCCCTGTTTTAGTAAAATCCTTGAAAAAATTGTCTTCTCTAGAATGTATCCTATCATTCATCCTATTCTAGCTCCAGAACAGCATGGGTTCGTGAGGGGTAAGTCTACTTTGACTAACCTTATTCTTTTCTCAAACACAGTTGCTCTTGCGTTAGATCGTCAGGAGCAAGTAGACGTAGTGTACACTGACTTTTCTAAAGCCTTTGATACTGTCGACCATAGTATATTGCTCAGTAAAGTTTCACAGTTCGGTTGTTTCGGGCCAATCCTTTCTTGGTTTTCGTCCTACCTCAATAACCGTGAGTGCAAAGTTACTATTAACAACCTCTCCTCTTCTCCTTTTCATCCCTCTTCAGGTGTTCCACAAGGGTCTATCCTTGGTCCTTTACTTTTCCTAATTTTTATTAATGACCTTCCGTCCATTATTGATTCCCCTTGTCTACTGTATGCTGACGACCTAAAACTATTCCGAGTTATCAGGTCAGCTGATGACTGTATTATTCTCCAGAGTGATTTGTGTGCTCTTCTTAATTGGTGTAATCGCAATTCTTTGTCCTTAAATGTTAGCAAATGTAAACATATGACCTTTTCCCTCAAACCATCTCCTATTTCTTTTTCCTATTCAATTTCCACTAACTTTCTGTCGTCCGTTGATCAATTTAGGGACTTGGGTGTGACTTTTGACCCTAAATTAAAATATAATTTCCATATCGCTGAAGTCACTGCTAAAGCCTCCCGAGTCTCCGGATTGGTACTCCGCTCCGCCTCTAACTTCGTTGACATCAGTACATGTGTTCGCCTGTTTTTAATGTTAGTTCGTTGTGTTCTCGAATATGCTTGTCAAGTGTGGTCTCCACGTTTCCTATACCTTTCTGAGGCCATCGAGCGTGTGCAGCGTAGGTTCACACGCTCTTTATTTTTACTAATGTTCGAAGAACATTAGTATTAAAATCGATTCGGCCAAAAATTCATATTTCCATATATATATATATATATATGTACAAAAAATTTCAGTGAGATAATCTCGGGAACGCGCCATCCGATTGAGCTGAAATTTTCAGGATATATTGGTGTATATGCAGAATAGGTCCAGGTCTCTTTAAATGTCAGTTATTGTTAACTTTTTGGCGCCGGCGGCCATTTAAGTGATATTTTTAATATACCTATTATTTCGTGCACAAATGATTTTCGCAAAAATAAAGTTAACGAAATAAATTTCTAACGTGTTTTACATATGAATCGGATAATGCTTTGGAATTTTTTAACCCTATGTGTGCGCTGGGTGCCTAAAAAGAGGACGGGAAAATTTGAAAATTTTTAAATTTCGATAACTTTTGACAGAGCTATTCAATCATTACGAAATTTTCAGGACATATTGATATTATTTAGTTGTAGATTTGTGTAGCTTTTAATGAGCGTGTTGGTAACCCTGTAGCTAGGGCAGGCACTGAAAGTGAAAACTTCCAAATCATCGTCTCTCTTGAAAAAATGCCGTTTCTTCAAAAAACAGCCATTCATATGTAAATCTTGTGCTTTGTTTACATAGCCAAAAAAAAAAAAAAGTTATGGTATAACGGGCACGCCTGGTAACCCTTGCCCAATTTACCTATATTTTTAGCATCAAAAATTTCTGTTCACGGAAACTCACGATCCGATGAGCAGAATTATTTGAAATTCACAGAATGTATTGGCCTTAAATAGTACCAGGTCTGATAGAAGTGATTTTGAAATGCGGGTGATTCTGTGCCAGTGGTGCCATCTTGAAAAACCACTAAAAAAGATAACTGTTTTTAGCCCTATAAATTCTGATTGAATCGTTCAATTTTGACGAAACTCACACAATTGCTGGACCTTACTTTAAGCCACGTTTGGTAGAAATTTGGTCGAAAAATTCGGTTGGAGCTGCCAGCTATGATAATTTTGGTGTCTTCATTTAAAAAAAAATAATTTGGAAGTGAAAACATTCAAACCATCGAATATTCAAAAAAATGTCCGTTTCTTACAATAAAACCAATCTGTATATAAATCTTATATTTTATCTACACGTTCAAAATAAAACTTAATAAATTTCATGTCGGACAAGAACGGTAACCCTCTCCCAGTTAACCTATATTTTTAGCATCAAAAACTTCTGTTCACGGAAACTCACGAACCAATAATCAGATACAGCTAAAATTTACAGAATGCATTGGACTTAAGTAAGACCAGACTTGAAAGAAGCGATTTTGAATTGTGGGCAAGTCTGTGCCAGTGGTGCCATCTTGAAAAATTACAAAGAAAAAAAACTGCTTTTTGCCCTATGAAATGTGAATAAGTTACCAGATTTTCATGAAATTGACACAGTAGCTAAACCTAACTCTAATCTCTATTTGATGGAAATTTGGTTGAAAAATTCGATTGGTGCTGCCAGCTATGGTAATTTTTGTGTCTTTGATTTTGAAAATTCGCTCAGGAAAATAAAACTTTTTGCACTATAACTTCCAGTGCAGTCATGAAATCAATACGAATATCATACAATTAATGAAACCTGTCATAAACATTATTCAGACCAAATTTGGTTGAAAAGCCACGATAGGGTTGCCAGCTATTGTTGGTTTTGTGTTTAATTGCAATATCTTTATTAATCGGTTTTATCGTAGAATTTTCAAATGGTAATGATATTGTAGTGACAATAAACAGCAAATATTAAGCTTTCGATCATTTGAAAAAACTCGCTGCAAGTAACCCTAAATTTCTTTATACTCCTATAACTTTGAATGTAATTAAACAACGTGAAGCAGATTTGATATATTCTTGGCTTTGATACTGGCGAAAGGTTGCCAGCACGAGTCGGTTGTCCTACTTTTGTATCAATAAATGCTTACAGTTAGTATTCATACCGGAAACATTTACAATGAAAATAAATAACCGATGTTTCAATTCCCTAAGTTCTGCAAATTTTTCGGATCGCAGCCCCGAACACCAACTTCAGTTACAGTGCTGCAGACACTGAGCATTTTCTTCATTGATGTTATATGAGATGCTGCTTTCAAAGTTTGGTGAAATAAGCAACTGATAACGAATATAATTAACAAGTGTTTTTCTCTCATAAACTTTGAAACCCATGCCAGTGGTAATATCTGAAACCTTCCACCATATGAGTTACAATGCATTCTAGAGACCAAAGTAAAACGTGGCATTTGAAACAGTTTGGCCGTAATAAGCAGCACATGTGGTGAAATATGCACTCAAAACCTGCACGATTCTTCTACTGTTCTTCGAACATTAGTGTTTCTAGCGGTTCAGGTGCGCTAGAGTTTTTTAAATATAATATCCCTTCCGCTCCGTATGTTTCAAGTTTGTCCTTCCTTCAAATTCCGACCTTGGAGTCACGCCAGCTGTTGCTTGACGAGTGCTTTCTGTTCAAATCGCAACGAGGTATAATATCAGGCTTCACCGATGCATTCCGACCTCGCAGCTCGTTACGGGACAACAGGTCTCAGGAAGTTTTCGCTGTTCCGTTCGCGCGTACAAATATGTACTTCTTTTCTCCTTACGTCAGAATCCCTAGACGTCATAATGAATTGGGGCTTGGAACTCTGCCACAATCGTTCTTTACATTTAAAAGATATTTAATAGTATTTATCCTAGACCTGAGCGTTGGGTCATTAGTTTTTTGAATTATGTTTTTCTTTTTGTATACATTAATCTTTGTTTTTTTATATCCATTTCTTATTTCATTGCTATAATTGGAATTTGTATTCTGTTGTGATGAATCTTTAAATAAATAAATAAATAATATATATATATATATATATATATATATATATATATATATATATATATATATACATATAAATATAAACATATATATATATATATATATATTTATATATATATATATATAAATATATATATATATATATATATATATATATATATATATATATATATATATATATATATATATATATATATATATATATATATATATATATATATATTTATATATATATATATATATATATATATATATATATATATATATATATCTGTATATATATATATATATATATATATATATATATATATATATATATATATATATATATATATATATATATATATATATATATACAGATATATATATATATATATATATATATATATATATATATATATATATATATACATATATATATAAATATATATATATATAAATATATATATATATATATATATATATATATATATATATATATATATATATATAAATATATATATATATATATATATATATATGTTTATATTTATATGTATATATATATATATATATATATATATATATATATATATATATATATATATATATATGTATATATATATATATATATATATATATATATATATATATATATAAATATATATATATATATATATATATATATATATATATAAAAATATATATAAATATATATATATATATATATATATATATATATATATATATATATATATATATATATATATATATATATAATAAAACTGTTTTGGACCTGTACTCTGACTCACTTAAATCGTCATATCATGAAAATTAATAATCATAACGCATAGCTTAATGGCTTGTTTTTTTATGGAATCAAATTATCTTTAATATTATAAAACATTCAAAATTTTAACTGTACCTGATTTTGAGATATTTACTTGTAAACACAAAATTTTGGCACTTCTACCCCGCAAATTCTGTGTTCAATGTCATTTTTCTCAGAAAATCTCATTAAAAGATGCCATTTTAATATTATTTTTTTATAGGCAATATTGTTGGCTACAAAAATTGCATACATACTTATGACTGGAATTTTACCATTTCGCAAGTAATAAGCGAAAACACATATTGCTTAAAAACTGAATATGACTTTAAGTGGCCCTCGTTTTCGATCTACACTCTTTGCTTGAACTAAGAGAACTTGTTTAAGGTTTTTACGCTTTATTTAAAAATTTTTGAGCTACAGTAAATGTTCAAAATGGCCACTTTCATTAAGAATACACGCTAAAGCTCGTTTCACAAGCGTTCTTTTCATATTCATACTTCTCAGCTGCAGCCTCACTTCTGTTGCAGCCACATCGATCCAGGTATGAAAGTCTTCCAATGTTGATTTTTCTGTTGTGAAGACAAGGGCCTTCATCCTTCTCCATACAAAAAAATCCATACTTGTTAGATGAAGAGATCTCGGAGGCCAGTGAATTGGTCCATTTCTACCGATCCAGCG
Organism: Nemotelus pantherinus; assembly: GCA_963978885.1. Taxonomy (NCBI): domain Eukaryota; kingdom Metazoa; phylum Arthropoda; class Insecta; order Diptera; family Stratiomyidae; genus Nemotelus; species Nemotelus pantherinus. The sequence goes on along the minus strand of OZ022263.1, from coordinate 117,715,727 downwards.
ATTGGTATAATTGGAGTTCAACCAATCTCTGCCTAGTCAGCCATAGTCAACTAGAGCACCATCGTGTTGGTAAAACATGGAAGCCAATCGTTGCAGCAAAATATCTTCCAATAAGTCCTGCAGATCATGTCTAAAAAAATGTAAATAATTAGTACTATTTAAAGTAGGCGGGAGCCTAAAAGGTCCAAATAAATCGTTACCAATCACTCCTGCCCATAAATTTACGCTGAATCTATGATGAAATGATGAAGTTCTTCTCGTGTGTGGATTGCTTTCAGCCCACGTATGTAAGTTGTGGAAGTTTCTGATACCGTCCTTGGTAAATAAGGACTCATCCGTCCAGAGAATGGTGTTCAAAAAATTTTTGTTGCCTAATTGTTTCTCAAGGAGCCAATTGCAGAATTCCATCTTTTTGGGCAAATCGATCAGTAGCAGCTCCTGCACTGGTGTGTGATGGTACGAATGTAAACGAGCTGCTTTTAAAACACTCCAAAATTTCCACGTAGACACGTTAAACTGCAACGCCAATCTTCGAATACTGATTGATGGGCCAGTTTCCACTGCAAGCAGTATTTCTTCATCGGTCCGTACAGCGATCGCAGGCGCAGGATTTGCGTTTACTCGGCTCGTCCTAACGCTGCCAGTTTCCCAAACCCTTGTGTAAAGTTGTTGAATCCGTCGATGGGAATATATCTGTTGATACAAAGATTGCGGCGCTTGTGAACTTCCCCGGCACTCTCCATATACTTACATAATATCTGCATATTCGTCATTAGTGTAGTGAGACATTTTGAACTTATGTTTGAAATTTAAGTGAAACCTTCTAGTTCGAGTAATCCGAAACTCACAATAATTTGAAAGTGGTTCTGTTTTTATAGGGTCTGAATTTTTTTACGTGTTCCATTAATAAAGGCGAAGAACTGTACCCAATTTAACCTTTACCATCTAGGTAAGTGCTTCAATTATGTTGAAATTAAATTTAATTTAGTTTATTTTATTGATGGTTAAAAAAGTAATTAATGGGCAGTAAAAAAACTTAAGTACAAATAACAATAAAAACTATTCTTTTGAACGAGGGCCCCTTTACGGCATTTTTACTTCTTATGCGAAATGTATTTTTGCTTACTACTTGCGGAACGGTAAAATCTAAGTCATAAGTGTGTATGAATTTTTTGTAGCCAACAATATGGCCTGTAAAAAAATGAAATAATATGGCATCTTTCCAGGGGATTTTCTGAGAAAAACGACATTGAACACAGAATTTGCGTGGTAGAAGTGCCAAAATTTTATGTTTTCAAGTAAATATCTCAACATCAGGTACAGTTACAATTAAAAAGTTACATCAAATTAAAGGTAATTTAATTTTTTAAAAAAACAAGCCATCAAACTATGCGTTATGATTATTATTTTTCAAGATATCATGATTTAAGTGAGTCAATATGCACATTCTTAAGTGAAATCTTCTAGTTCGAGTAATGTACCGAAACTCACAATAATTTGAAAGTGGTTCTGTTTTATAGGGTCTTAATTTTTTTAACGTGTTCCATTAATAAAGGCGAAGAACTGTACCCAATTAAACCTTTACCGTCTAGGTAGGTACTTCAATTCTGTTGAAATTAAATTTAATTTAGTTTCTTTTATTGATAGTTAAAAAAGTAATTAATGGGCATTAAAAAAACTTAAGTACAAATAACAATCAAAGCTATTCTTTTGAACGAGGGCCTCTTTACGGCATTTTTACTTTTTATGCAAAATGTATTTTTGCTTACTACTTGCGGAACGGTAAAATCTAAGTCATAAGTGTGTATGAATTTTTTGTAGCCAACAAAATGGCCTGTAAAAACATACAATAATATGGCATCTTTCCAGGGGTTTTTCTGAGAAAAACGACATTGAACACAGAATTTGGCACAAAAAAATTTTGTGTTTTCAAGTAAATATCTCAAAATCAGGTATAGTTACAATTAAAAAGTTACATCAAATTAAAGGTAATTTAATTCTTTAAAAAAACAAGCCATCAAACTATGCGTTATAATTATTATTTTACAAGATATCATGATTAAAGTGAGTCAGTGTACAGCTCCGAAACAGTTTAATTGGCCATATATATATATATATATATATATATATATATATATATATATATATATATATATATATATATATATATATATATATATATATATATATATATATATATATATATATATATATATATATACATATATATATATATATATATATATATATATATATATATATATATATATATATATATATATATATATATATATATATATATATATATATAGGTACGGTCGTGGATGTAAGAGTTAAACCAGGAAAGAAGAGGACTTCGTACTTTAACTTTAGAAGAAGGAGGTTATGGTTGACGGAGTCGAAGGCTTTGGAAAAGTCGGTATAAAGTACATCAATCTGCTTTTGATGGTCAAGAGACATATATATATATATATATATATATATATATATAAATATATATATATATATATATATATATATATATATATATATATATATATATACATATATATATATATATATATATATATATATATATATATATATATATATATATATATATATATATATATATATATATATATATATATATATATGCCTCTTGACCATCAATAACATATATATATATATATATATATATATATATATATATATATATATATATATATATAAATATATATATATATATATATATATATATATATATATATATATATATATATATGTCTCTTGACCATCAAAAGCAGATTGATGTACTTTATACCGACTTTTCCAAAGCCTTCGACTCCGTCAACCATAACCTCCTTCTTCTAAAGTTAAAGTACGAAGTCCTCTTCTTTCCTGGTTTAACTCTTACATCCACGACCGTACCTGTATTGTAACTGTTAATTCCTCCTCTTCAACTCCCTTTTATCCTGCATCAGGTGTTCCGCAAGGGTCTATCCTTGGTCCTCTTCTCTTTCTTTTGTTCATAAACGATCTCCCTCCTTTAATCCAATCTTCTTGTCTTTTGTATGCCGATGATTTCAAGATGTTTCGAGTGATTGAGTCACAAGATGACTGTATGGTTTTACAAAACGATCTCAACAGCCAACAGACTTGGTGCGCTTCCAATGCTCTCACTTTGAACATCGTGAAATGTCACAAAATGTCATTCTCCATGTTTCTATCTTGAAAGCTTTAGAGAATCGCAATTATATGCAATGGACATCGTGAAGATGTACGAATACAAGGAGTCGGAATTTTTGAAGTGGCTTTTAATTGTAGCCTGGAAACTGCGACAACGGCATTAAAAGCAAGCGACGAAGGCTCCTGCAATATATACATCTGATCCTCGCATATAAAACCAATACAGCTTGAAAACATTACAGGTCATCTTACAGAGCCATACACAATTATAAATCCAGAACCAATTCTTCAGCAAGATAAAACCTTTTTCCAATCAGTTGATTACCAAGCAGCCAACCTCAAGGAGTTCCTTAATTCAAAAACTTGGCATCAGTTGAGGACACCTACAATCATTGTCGGACCAAGCATTGGCAGTAGAGCTATCATCATCGCAGCAGGTCTCACGTTTGTACTCTGCAAGCTAAAGCGAGTCCAACAAATAACGATCACACAACCTTCAGGAACGAAATGGTACAACTCTTGAAAGCAGGAAGCAGTTATATGTATTATCATTATTTACAAGTATTTTATACTAAATTTAAGAACAAGTAGTTCTTGGTGGCCACAATGTTCAGAATTATGAGTCAACATTTAATCAATTACTTTGTTCATGTGCATACTCAACATAGTCAGAATAAAGGTATAATAAATAAATGTATAATTGTTCATCGATTGAATTATCATTCGTAAATATTGCACATCAAGTATTAATTGCATATTCGATACAATATTATTCATTGTAAATAACGCTTAGTTAACTGAAATGTAAAAGCATGTATGGCTGTGCACATGCTAATGTAAACCTGTTAAGTATGCATTCTGGATTCTGCAAAAAATAATTAATGTAATCGATTTATAGGTAATAATTTACTATATAAGGAATATTGAAACACGAAATAAATCAGATTGATCGCAACAAGTACCCTAGCCTTTTTATTGGTTTAAAGTTGCTGGTGAGGCTGCTAGTAACTCTTCTAGTGATAAGTCGAGTGGTGACAAACCAGGGCAATTGATTTGGCTGAGCAACGTTTGCCAGCAGTCAATTGAACATATAAATATATATATAAATAAATATACGAATATATATATATATATATATATATATATATATATATATATATATATATATAAATATATATATATATATATATATATATATATATATATATATATATATATATATATATATATATATATATATATATATATATATATATATGTATATATATATATATATATATATATATATATATATATATATATATATATATATATATATATATATATATGTATATATATATATGTATATATATATATATATCTATATATGTATATATATAATATATATATATATATATATATATATATATATATATATATATATATATATATATATATATGTATATATATATATATATATATATATATATATATATATTTATATATATATATATATATTTATATATATATTATATATATACATATATAGATATATATATATATATATATATATATATATATATATTAGGGCGGGCCAAATTTTGTGTCGATTAGACCTGCTCCCTAAGATGATTATATGGACAATTCTAAGCAACTTTGCCGAAGGAACCATAGGTCTATCTCGATTTTCGAGTCTCCCACTTTTCAAAAAAAGATTTTTTCCCTATAACATCATTTTGATTCAAAATTCGTTTTTTTATTCATCGTTATATTATCTTTTTTATGTGTATATGGGGGGTTTTTGGGGTCGAGAAATTCATTTCTGATCTTTATTTTTACCTATAACTACCGCCAGAGGGCGTTTCATGCATATTTTAACTATTTTTCGTCTATTTTCCGAGAAAAATTACAAGTTTTTCGGTAAAATTGATCTTTATTTTATTTTTTTCAACAAAAATTCAACTTAAAAAATAAGAACATGTGTAAAAAATAAAAAAAAAAATGAATTTAGTGGAAGAAAAGCGAAATAACTTATTTTTGAAAGTCTTTTTTGCTTTCAAGTCGGGGGTATTTTGCACGGCTTTCTGATGTAACTGCCATAACACTGTGTCGACTCTTTTCTAAAACACGTTTAGAAACGCTAGCCAGCAATTGAACATGTCTTTCCGTTGCTTGTATGTGTACCGGAATTCTTGGATCAGGCAATGGTGGATCATCGCATTCTAAATATTGTTCCAAATGATCATACGGAATGCTATACGTAAACGGTGGTTCGAATAAGACATCATCTCTATTTAAATCAATCATATTCGTATAATCTGTACAATTGAAGTTTATCAAAGGTTTTTGATAAACTCTAAGATGTGCCGGGTCGTACAGATTTCTTCGGTAGTGTAAAATTTTCTTGATTGCGATTTTTCGTGTCTCTTTTTTATCATCAAATAACATCGCTAACAAAATATTTTCGGAATGTGCGTAATATGAATTGTTTTTAATGACATTATTCACAACTCCGCGTAGATTTGTATCCAAATATTGTGTCCAACGAATGAATTTGTAAAATAATACACTACCGAAGACCACCGAATTATAGTACTTGATGTTGAAGTACATCGGCACATACACTTTCATTATGTATGTTGCCAAAATTTTCAAATTCCTTGATAGATTTTCAGTTGACACATACAACCGCAACAATCTATTCGCCTTGGTGAGCCAACGTGAATGTGCTATTGGTCCTGGTTTATTGTGAGATAAATCCGCAGGAACAACACCATTCGAAATTGCATTGGCCATTTTGTATAAGTACTTTGAATCGGTGGATAATTCAAATGGATCTAAATCAGGTGGCATGTTCTCTAGCACGATTATCTCGAATTCATCTACAAGCTGAAAAAAAAGAAATGAGATGAATTAAATTTTACCATTTAATAATGGAAAAAATCGATGAGAAAAATGACAAATGATACATACCGGAAGATTTTCACAAGTTTCAATTTGTTTGCCCAACGTTCCAGTTGTTGTTCGTGGTCCAGTGGTCGATGATCTTTCCAAAGTGTCAAACAAATGACGAAATGGCAGCTCGTTAAAGTGCAGCATGCACACAAACCAATGCAGCGGTCTATTCAAATGCAATTCAAATCGACGCAAAATCCCATTTCTTACGCCAGTATTTGTTGGCTCACCATCACAGCATATGCCGATTAATGCAATTTCTTTTTCGACGAAGAATGCATTAAATGTCATCAATTTGTGTTCAGCATCTTCATTTTCGACTTTTGTGTAGCCTATCAATTGAGAATTTGGTTCCTTCAAAACAACTAGATGTGGTTCTTTCACCATCCTTGCATGCAACTTCTCATCGATTTTTTCCATTGTTAAAGCATCATTTTTTCGGCCGTCGAATGAAAATGCTATCAAATTGGATGCATCATACTGCTTACGAAGCAGTTCTTCTCTGCATTTGGCCTTTTCTCGACGCACTTTATTTTTATCCATGATGATAGGATTGCCATGTGCATCTTTTACGTCAATGTCTTGCATAAGAGATGTTGCGAGTGCTGCTGCTATTCTATCAGACACACCAAATCGATCACACATCGCAGCGAAGTTCGAAGCATCGTATCTGGGAGTATACGGTCCTCGTATCATTGGCGGAATATCTTGTGGATTTGAACTTGGCTGATCTATATCAGTACTTGGTTCATATGCTGAATGGCTCTGTTCAACGCTTGTTGGTATTATTGTTGACGTTGGTGCTGGCTCTTCAACTTCTAGCACGAATTCCGGTATCGTCAATCTTCTGTCATTATTTTGATCTCGCATGAACTCTTTCAAATGATCTGGAATCAATCCACATGAGCATAATTCTGCTTTCAAGTCACATTGACATTTGCCGATGTAAAATAATTCTTTTGTAGATTGCTCGAACGTTCTGAATGAGGCGATATTTGAATGTTTAGTTTCGATTTGATACTTGTCAATCAATGTACCCAATTTTCTAACAACACTTTGTTTGGTTAGAATTTCAACATTAAGTTGACTCCAAATTTCAATCAATTTGTCTGTTACGTGCGGTACGAATGTTTTATACGAAAACATTTTGTTTTGGAGTTTAGCACGTTCGGCCAAGAAAAAAAAACATCTTAAAATATCCTGTTTCGTTGGCAGATCGAGTCCACTCAAATCACAAGATGCACCAAAAACAGCAACATCGTGCGAAGGCAAATGCTTCAAATGACTTTCGGTACTTGTTGATGTTGTTGCGGTTTGAGATGTAGACGGCAATGCATTTGGATCCATTGTATAATTTTACTAAAAAAATTTTAAAAAACTGAAATTAGTATATTTCAAAACATTTGGTTCGAATATATTTTTTCCACCTACAAATTGGCATAACTCATATGTGATCAACAGCATTTACTCATATGTCAACCGACATTTCGCCTCTAAGGACCAGTTAATACATTATTCCAACGCACATTATTCCTACATGCTATACATATAAATACATTACAATGTATTACATATTTCAGAAAAAAGTAACCAAGCAAGAGAACAACATCGATGCCTATGTGTATTAAATTACAAAATTTTAACACATACCTTTTAATTCTTTTTGAATTTCACAATTATTCACTGGCAGGAAATTTATAATTCACTTTCACTGAAATGATGCTCAAACACTAATGAACTGAACACTCATAAATGTCATTGTGTTGTGCTCTTTCACAAAATATGTCGGTAATGATGTTTTACCGATGTTTTTTTTTA
>OZ022263.1:117575307-117705307 GCA_963978885.1 Nemotelus pantherinus | reverse complement strand
ATATATATATATATATATATATATATATATATATATATATATATATATATATTTATATTAAGAATACTCGGCGAATATATAAATTAAGATTCCAGAAATAAAATTTTTATTGGCTCCTGTATCGATAAGAAATTTTAACACTTGGCCATCTCTTGTAGCATATTCTATGTACGGAATGCTTGTGAGGCGCCCATCATAAAATTTAGATCAAACACACCCTGGTATTCTTCGTGATGTGGGATTTCAGCAGGGTTTGCTGGGCTGCTTGCTTGATACTCATCCTGATAATGCTCGTAGTTGGAAAGTTCGGTTTTATTCCCTATATCCTCCATGTTGTACGGTTCACATTGCTCGTTGACTGATTGAATATTATACAGACGTTGCAGTTTTCTTGGAAATTGAGCCGATTCGTTTAATCTTTTATAGGTCTGAGGCTGCGTTGTTGTATTAATATAGTCAACTTGGCGAGTTTGGATAGATTTATCGATTTCCATGGGAACAGGAGGTTTTGCTTGAACGGGTCTTGTTGGTGGTGCGCTATTAAACAGAGCTTGGTTACCTGCGTTATGTTGTGCGTTATAGATTTAATTCCTATCAATCGGATTTAAGTTCCTGTTAGGAAAGATTGTACGTTTTGGATATGGAATATGTTCAAATATTTGATTTGATGCTGCTGGACCAGCAGTAAAAAAACTTTTAGGATGTATCTGAAAGTTTCTGAAATTGGAATTTTGAAGTTCGAGACACGAAGCGTATGCTTTCTGTAGGGTTTTTGGCCATTGAATTATCAACATTTGGGAAAGATCTCCATTTAAGCCACGAATAAAAACGTCTAAGGCTCTGTTACGATAGTTTTCGCTAAGAGCCGCCACTGTTTCTGGTGAATAATCTTCCACCTTAATCTTATTTATTAGAAGTGAGATTTGATGGTTCACGCTAGCGTAGAACTCATTGACACTCATATGCTTTTGGAGCATAGTATGAAGTTGATGCTCCAACGTACGGATATCGCGTTTATCAGCATAATAAACGGACAAACATTTCTTCATGCTAGTCCAATCATCATCGAACACATTATAAGAGACAAGAGCAGCATCTACTGGCCCTCTAATCTTTTGTCGAATATGCCTGAGTATTGCCGTGTATATAGGCCTATTACGGACAATACTATAGTCCTCCAAAATGGTTTCAACATCATGAACCCATGAAATATATTCTATCGGATTTCCGTCGAAAGTACGAAGATCCCTAACAGAATCAGGAGGTTTCCTTATATCGTCAAGATCTTGCACAGTTTTTGGACGCGGTAATATTTGGTCTGCATTCGATACAGAGCAGATACAGATCTTTGCTCGAGAAGACACAACCTTGTTTCCATGCTTTTAATTTGCTCTATTTACGCGTTAACCGCCCCGGTGAGTTGCGTAATACATTGCTGAATAGCTTTCATTTTTATTATTTTCCTTCAAGCGGATAAGTAGCAAATATTAGAGAAATCGCGAAAAGGTATCGAAATACTGAGGACTTGGAACTAACAAATGTTCAAGTTTGATCGTGTTACACTTCGCAAAATAGACTAAAGTCACTAATCAAATGTACTATTCCCGGTTCAGCGAATAAAGGTGCACAATCACTTTTTAAACACTAGTTATTTTAAGTAACATAAAATAATAAAATTTAATTAACAATCAGTAATATTTTATTCAATAGCTAGTAAGATGTGTTTAATAAAATTTAATATATATTTTTTTTTAATTATTAATTTTTAAATTGAATCTACACAAAAATTTTTAAAAAAGCGCAAAGTCTAAGAGGTAACTTACAAATCAAAGAATACATTGAATTCCTCGGACCGCCTGTCTTTTTCCTTTTTGGCTGCAAGCTTCGAGAAAAATTTCTTCGCCTAGGCGTACTGGGGTGCAGGGTAGGCCACCTTCCAATGATACCATGTGAGTTCGTCTTCCGATATGGGATAATCTCGATCAGATAGCTTCACTCGTAGTATCTAGATCGGATAGCTTCCCATTCACTTGTTTTAGCACTTTTATAATGTTGTTTTTAGAGCTCATTTCCTAGTCTCGACAAAAAATTAAAGGAGATAATTTACACTTATTCTCCACTGAAAGATAATCACGTTGGGTGCCAGTTACGGTGATCTTCTCTACTTTAATTAAAGAAACACCGTTTTATATTAACAAAATTTTATTGGCCGTTTTGTAATAACAAGTTTTCTTTAACTAACGTGCATTTGGTAGCACACGTGATGAAAAACTGCCTAAATTCGCTGATTTACCTGACACATTCAATTTCAACGCCAATTAATCGAATTGAAAACTTTAATACAATCGCGAAATGCAAAGTAGTTGTGGTGAAAGGTGGAATTTAGTGGTGAAATTTAGTGTGGAGTAGAATGTGCTAACTTCCATTACTGAATAGATTCCGTCACCTAAGCTGTGGGGAATACCAGTACACTGGATCAATTCGAATGACTTTTGTTCAATGATTGAAAAGAATCCAGACACTACGACTTCTGTCCTCGTTTGTTCAATCGATGTCAATTGTGCCTAATTGGTTTCGATAAAGAGCGTTTTCCCTAGTTTTGATTGGATTTTTGCAAATGTTTCTTTTAACAATTTTTGTGAACAAGCCTCGAAAATATTTGCTGTTCCATACTGAATCTTGAAGAAAATTTCGTATCTTTGATGTATTTCTTCCAGCAGGATTCTTGCTAATTCGTGTGCGGATAAAAACTGACTAGCAATGCGATTGGAATCAATTGCACTGAACCATTTACTCATATAATTTTTCACGTCTCCTATGTGGTTAATGTTCTCGATTAAATGATTCAACTTTGTATTGATAGAAGTACGCGTGTTGTTCATCATTGCTGTAGCTGCTAGTAGTAAATTGCATTGATGCTGGATAGTTGCAGATAATTTATGTTGGTTGGCGTCTAGTGCATCAATAGGCGTGTTTTTTTGCTCCTCTATCCAGTAGAGAATAGGATATATGCATTAAAAACAACAACAATCCTGTCCCAGTGAAATCACTAGTACATAAATTCTATTCCTCATTTGTAGTTCACGTGTTGAAGTGTAGAATGTGCTGATGGAAAAATGAAAAGCTCATGAGAAGTTGTTTTTTTTCTGTGAGGTGGCTTTGGGTTTTTCATGGTTATGTTGAATGTTTTGGTAGCTAGGAAATTAGAAAAAGCCCTCATAATGAATAGAAAGTTAAAAGAAGTAATTTTCTGTTAGTTCTTTTTCTATTTTCTATCGATTGTGGAAGTGTATATTCATTATTTTCTCCCTTTATTTTCAGTTATTTTGTGGTACCACAGCGAATACAGCAACCTATGTCAGTCTTAGCGAAAGCACTGCTGTTTTATACTAGATTGTTGTTTTTGCGGCATAGTTCTATTCTGCTCTGTATCGGAGCAAAAAAAGCGCACCTAATATTATCATAGACTTCATCATTTACACCAAAAATTCCCTGCAAAATGTTCCCTAACAATCCACGTTTGATTCTTGATGCTAACCAGGGACGTATTAACTCCATGCTATTTTCGGTGTCACGTTGCAGTTGTTGGACTAACTGCGTACACTGTTTGTCTCGATGTATTTTAAGTCCAGCGCTGCAAATATTGGAGATCTTATTATATATTCCTTTCACAATATTTATATCAGTGAGAATATCGTCAGACGGAACGTTGACGTTTAGTCGGATCTGACCCTCGAATGATATGAGTGTCTCCCAAGTGCTCGACACAGATACCACAGTCAGGGTATTTAATCGTTTAATTTGCTTTTGCTGGTGCAATGCATAAAAGAACCGTTAGTAATTTCACCATTATTTTCGAGAATTTCAAAGCAATGTTCCTCGGTTTGGCTTTTTGCTTCATTGGATCTCTATCTTGAATGGTATTAAAAGGTTGCTGAGCTGATTTGAACCCCTCATTGATAGGTAATGGGCAAATTTTAGTTATCGGTCGTTTGATGATGTTGTTTACAGTTTTGACTGTTACCACTCTCGTTAATCCGTCTTTGCCAGGATGTACTGCAACAACTCTGCCCAATGGCCAATGAGTTTGAGCGCAATTTTCATATTTGATGAGGACTAGGCCACCTGCATTCAGCGTGCGGGTTTCTGAAAACCATTTTCCTCTTTGCTGTAATTGGGTTAAATATTCGAGGCTCCATCGCTGCCAAAATTGCTGCTTGAGCCTTTGCACTAAGTGCCATTTTTTGGTAAGATCGTTCTCACCTATTACTTCTGGTACTTCTAATAAATGTTCACCTGTCAGAAAATGACCAGGTGTTTATGCATTTAAATCATTTGAATCGTCGCTAACTGGTGTTAGTGGTGTGGAGTTCATGCAAGCTTCGATCTGCGCATATAATGTGTACATTTCCTCTACGTTTAATAAATGAGAGCCAATCGTTCTAATCAAATGCCGTTTCATTGATTTCACAGCGGACTCCCAAATACCACCAAAATAAAGATTTCCAAGAGGAATGAATTTCCAGGTGATGTTGTTAGAGGCTAACGTTTCCTGTGCTTCTGTTATCATTTTCGTTGCACTATGGCGTAATAATTTTTCGGCTCCTACAAAGTTGGTACCATTGTTGCTAAATAACGTGTGGCACATAGCTCGTCTTGCAATAAATCTCCGTATAGCTGCAATACAGGTTTTTGCAAACAGATCACTTGCTAGTTCGAGATGAACTGCTTTTGTACATAAACAAATAAAAGTCGCTACGTGCGCCTTAGTAGTTTTAGCTCCTCTACCGCCATTCCATTTGATGATGATAGGCTCAGCATAATCTAAACCACTTTGTGCAAAGGATTTCCCAGGATGAACGCACACTTTTGGTAAGTCACCCATTAACTGTTGAGCTGCGGGGCCCGGTAGCTCTGCCCGCTAAGGCGTCATGCCGAAAAGCGGCGTGCTACGGGGCTTGCGGGTTCAAATCCCACCTGTGCCATGACTGTAAGTGTGAATGCGTGTGATTGTCTATGAGGGTGACAAATGGGTCCAAACTGGTGGCCTAATGCTGGCCGCGTTCGCGGCAGCCCTCTTCACTAACCTAACCTAGCGTGCCGTGTCACAAAATCCATATATCTGGATAGAACTATCTGTTTTGTAATGCAACCATTATGGTATTGTTAATCCTTTTAACAAACATAATTGGGAACGTATTAAATTCCATTTGGTAAGGACTTGCTCGTCTATTGGGTCATCCCGCCCAATTTTCGTTAACCACAACTGCTGTATGATAATTTTCCGCACTATGATGCAAGGTTGTATCCACCAGATGGGGTCAAACAGCTGTGATATCTCAGACAGCAGCTGATGTTTTGTCATATTTTCGTTGGTAAACGGATCGAAGTGTACTTTAAACGAAAAAGTATCTTTTACCGGATTCCAGTGCTACCCCAACGTTTTTATGCTGTCTGTCATCTGAATGTGAAGAGGTAGTTGACTTTCTCTATGGCTCATAGGTATGTCTTGCAAAAGAATATCTTGATTGGCTGTCGATTTGCGAAAGCTGAAACCACCCTTCTGAAGCACTGTTATCAAGTCTTGTTGTAGATTTTTGACGTCTGCAATTGAATATCCACCCGTCAATACATCATCAACATAAAAATCTGTTTTGATCAAACCACAAGCCTTAGGGTGAAAAATCTTATCATCTTCTGCTAGCTCATGTAAAGTTTGAATCGCCAAATACGGAGTGCACGCAGTTCCGTAAGTGACGGTTGTTAACCTTTTATGTTTTATAGGCTCGGACAGATGTTTTCTTTAAAGTATTCGTTGGTAGTCTTGATCTTTTGGATGCACCATGACTTGCCGATACATCTTCTCGATATCTGTGGCAACCACATATTTGAACATGCGCCATCTCATGATTATATGTACGATATTATTTTGTATGGATGGACCGATCAGTAACAAATCGTTTAGTGATTTTCCAGAAGGTGCTGTTTGAGACGCGTTTAAAACCACTCTGAGTTTTGTAGTCGTGTTTTGTTCTTTAATTAATGCGTGATGAGGCAAATAATAGCTTTATGCTGAATGTCTGCCATCACAATGAAGGGACAAACATTTCTTCATGCTAGTCCAATCATCATCGAACACATTATAAGAGACAAGAGCAGCATCTGCTGGCCCTCTAATCTTTTGTCGAATATGCCTGAGTATTGCCGTGTATGTAGGCCTATTACGGACAATACTATAGTCCTCCAAAATGGTTTCAACATTATGAACCCATGAAATATATTCTATCGGATTTCCGTCGAAAGTACGAAGATCCCTAACAGAATCAGGAGGTTTCTTTATATCGTCAAGATCTTGCACAGTTTTTGGACGCGGTAATATTTGGTCTGCATTCGATACAGAGCAGATACAGATCTTTGCTCGAGAAGACACAACCTTGTTTCCATGCTTTTAATTTGCTCTATTTACGCGTTAACCGCCCCGGTGAGTTGCGTAATAGATTGCTGAATAGCTTTCATTTTTATTATTTTTCTTCAAGCGGATAAGTAGCAAATATTAGAGAAATCGCGAAAAGGTATCGAAATACTGAGGACTTGGAACTAACAAATGTTCGAGTTTGATCGTGTTACACTTCGCAAAATAGACTAAAGTCACTAATCAAATGTACTATTCCCGGTTCAGCGAATAAAGGTGCACAATCACTTTTTAAACACTAGTTATTTTAAGTAACATAAAATAATAAAATTTAATTAACAATCAGTAATATTTTATTCAATAGCTAGTAAGATGTGTTTGATAAAATTTAATATATATTTTTTTTTAATTATTAATTTTTAAATTGAATCTACACAAAATTTTTTAAAAAAGCGCAAAGTCTAAGAGGTAACTTACAAATCAAAGAATACATTGAATTCCTCGGACCGCCTGTCTTTTTCCTTTTTGGCTGCAAGCTTCGAGAAAAATTTCTTCGCCTAGCCGTACTGGGGTGCAGGGTAGGCCACCTTCCAATGATACCATGTGAGTTCGTCTTCCGATATGGGATAATCTCGATCAGATAGCTTCACTCGTAGTATCTAGATCGGATAGCTTCCCATTCACTTGTTTTAGCACTTTTATAATGTTGTTTTTAGAGCTCATTTCCTAGTCTCGACAAAAAATTAAAGGAGATAATTTACACTTATTCTCCACTGAAAGATAATCACGTTGGGTGCCAGTTACGGTGATCTTCTCTACTTTAATTAAAGAAACACCGTTTTATATTAACAAAATTTTATTGGCCATTTTGTAATAACAAGTTTTCTTTAACTAACGTGCATTTGGTAGCACACGTGATGAAAAACTGCCTAAATTCGCTGATTTACCTGACACATTCAATTTCAACGCCAATTAATCGAATTGAAAACTTTAATACAATCGCGAAATGCAAAGTAGTTGTGGTGAAAGGTGGAATTTAGTGGTGAAATTTAGTGTGGAGTAGAATGTGCTAACTTCCATTACTGAATAGATTCCGTCACCTAAGCTGTGGGGAATACCAGTACACTGGATCAATTCGAATGACTTTTGTTCAATGATTGAAAAGAATCCAGACACTACGACTTCTGTCCTCGTTTGTTCAATCGATGTCAATTGTGCCTAATTGGTTTCGATAAAGAGCGTTTTCCCTAGTTTTGATTGGATTTTTGCAAATGTTTCTTTTAACAATTTTTGTGAACAAGCCTCGAAAATATTTGCTGTTCCATACTGAATCTTGAAGAAAATTTCGTATCTTTGATGTATTTCTTCCAGCAGGATTCTTGCTAATTCGTGTGCGGATAAAAACTGACTTGCAATGCGATTGGAATCAATTGCACTGAACCATTTACTCATATAATTTTTCACGTCTCCTATGTGGTTCATGTTCTCGATTAAATGATTCAACTTTGTATTGATAGAAGTACGCGTGTTGTTCATCATTGCTGTAGCTGCTAGTAGTAAATTGCCTTGATGCTGGATAGTTGCAGATAATTTATGTTGGTTGGCGTCTAGTGCATCAATAGGCGTGTTTTTTTGCTCCTCTATCCAGTAGAGAATAGGATATATGCATTAAAAACAACAACAATCCTGTCCCAGTGAAATCACTAGTACATAAATTCTATTCCTCATTTGTAGTTCACGTGTTGAAGTGTAGAATGTGCTGATGGAAAAATGAAAAGCTCATGAGAAGTTGTTTTTTTTCTGTGAGGTGGCTTTGGGTTTTTCATGGTTATGTTGAATGTTTTGGTAGCTAGGAAATTAGAAAAAGCCCTCATAATGAATAGAAAGTTAAAAGAAGTAATTTTCTGTTAGTTCTTTTTCTATTTTCTATCGATTGTGGTAGTGTATATTCATTATTTCCTCCCTTTATTTTCAGTTATTTTGTGGTACCACAGCGAATACAGCAACCTATGTCAGTCTTAGCGAAAGCACTGCTGTTTTATACTAGATTGTTGTTTTTGCGGCATAGTTCTATTCTGCTCTGTATCGGAGCAAAAAAAGCGCACCTAATATTATCATAGACTTCATCATTTACACCAAAAATTCCCTGCAAAATGTTCCCTAACAATCCACGTTTGATTCTTGATGCTAACCAGGGACGTATTAACTCCATGCTATTTTCGGTGTCACGTTGCAGTTATTGGACTAACTGCGTACACTGTTTGTCTCGATGTATTTTAAGTCCAGCGCTGCAAATATTGGAGATCTTATTATATATTCCTTTCACAATATTTATATCAGTGAGAATATCGTCAGACGGAACGTTGACGTTTATTCGGATCTGACCCTCGAATGATGTGAGTGTCTCCCAACTGCTCGACACAGATACCACAGTCAGGGTATTTAATCGTTTAATTTGCTTTTGCTGGTGCAATGCATAAAAGAACCGTTAGTAATTTCACCATTATTTTCGAGAATTTCAAAGCAATGTTCCTCGGTTTGGCTTTTTGCTTCATTGGATCTCTATCTTGAATGGTATTAAAAGGTTGCTGAGCTGATTTGAACCCCTCATTGAAAGGTAATGGGCAAATTTTAGTTATCGGTCGTTTGATGATGTTGTTTACAGTTTTGACTGTTACCACTCTCGTTAATCCGTCTTTGCCAGGATGTACTGCAACAACTCTGCCCAATGGCCAATGAGTTTGAGCGCAATTTTCATATTTGATGAGGACTAGGCCACCTGCATTCAGCGTGCGGGTTTCTGAAAACCATTTTCCTCTTTGCTGTAATTGGGTTAAATATTCGAGGCTCCATCGCTGCCAAAATTGCTGCTTGAGCCTTTGCACTAAGTGCCATTTTTTGGTAAGATCGTTCTCACCTATTACTTCTGGTACTTCTAATAAATGTTCACCTGTCAGAAAATGACCAGGTGTTTATGCATTTAAATCATTTGAATCGTCGCTAACTGGTGTTAGTGGTGTGGAGTTCATGCAAGCTTCGATCTGCGCATATAATGTGTACATTTCCTCTACGTTTAATAAATGAGAGCCAATCGTTCTAATCAAATGCCGTTTCATTGATTTCACAGCGGACTCCCAAATACCACCAAAATAAAGATTTCCAAGAGGAATGAATTTCCAGGTGATGTTGTTAGAGGCTAACGTTTCCTGTGCTTCTGTTATCATTTTCGTTGCACTTTGGCGTAATAATTTTTCGGCTCCTACAAAGTTGGTACCATTGTTGCTAAATAACGTGTGGCACATAGCTCGTCTTGCAATAAATCTCCGTATAGCTGCAATACAGGTTTTTGCAAACAGATCACTTGCTAGTTCGAGATGAACTGCTTTTGTACATAAACAAATAAAAGTCGCTACGTGCGCCTTAGTAGTTTTAGCTCCTCTACCGCCATCCCATTTGATGATGATAGGCTCAGCATAATCTAAACCACTTTGTGCAAAGGATTTCCCAGGATGAACGCACACTTTTGGTAAGTCACCCATTAACTGTTGAGCTGCGGGGCCCGGTAGCTCTGCCCGCTAAGGCGTCATGCCGAAAAGCGGCGTGCTACGGGGCTTGCGGGTTCAAATCCCACCTGTGCCATGACTGTAAGTGTGAATGCGTGTGATTGTCTATGAGGGTGACAAATGGGTCCAAACTGGTGGCCTAATGCTGGCCGCGTTCGCGGCAGCCCTCTTCACTAACCTAACCTAGCGTGCCGTGTCACAAAATCCATATATCTGGATAGAACTATCTGTTTTGTAATGCAACCATTATGGTATTGTTAATCCTTTTAACAAACATAATTGGGAACGTATTAAATTCCATTTGGTAAGGACTTGCTCGTCTATTGGGTCATCCCGCCCAATTTTCGTTAACCACAACTGCTGTATGATAATTTTCCGCACTATGATGCAAGGTTGTATCCACCAGATGGGGTCAAACAGCTGTGATATCTCAGACAGCAGCTGATGTTTTGTCATATTTTCGTTGGTAAACGGATCGAAGTGTACTTTAAACGAAAAAGTATCTTTTACCGGATTCCAGTGCTACCCCAACGTTTTTATGCTGTCTGTCATCTGAATGTGAAGAGGTAGTTGACTTTCTCTATGGCTCATAGGTATGTCTTGCAAAAGAATATCTTGATTGGCTGTCGATTTGCGAAAGCTGAAACCACCCTTCTGAAGCACTGTTATCAAGTCTTGTTGTAGATTTTTGACGTCTGCAATTGAATATCCACCCGTCAATACATCATCAACATAAAAATCTGTTTTGATCAAACCACAAGCCTTAGGGTGAAAAATCTTTTCATCTTCTGCTAGCTCATGTAAAGTTTGAATCGCCAAATACGGAGTGCACGCAGTTCCGTAAGTGACGGTTGTTAACCTTTTATGTTTTATAGGCTCGGACAGATGTTTTCTTTAAAGTATTCGTTGGTAGTCTTGATCTTTTGGATGCACCATGACTTGCCGATACATCTTCTCGATATCTGTGGCAACCACATATTTGAACATGCGCCATCTCATGATTATATGTACGATATTATTTTGTATGGATGGACCGATCAGTAACAAATCGTTTAGTGATTTTCCAGAAGGTGCTGTTTGAGACGCGTTTAAAACCACTCTGAGTTTTGTAGTCGTGTTTTGTTCTTTAATTAATGCGTGATGAGGCAAATAATAGCTTTATGCTGAATGTCTGCCATCACAATGAAGGGACAAACATTTCTTCATGCTAGTCCAATCATCATCGAACACATTATAAGAGACAAGAGCAGCATCTGCTGGCCCTCTAATCTTTTGTCGAATATGCCTGAGTATTGCCGTGTATGTAGGCCTATTACGGACAATACTATAGTCCTCCAAAATGGTTTCAACATTATGAACCCATGAAATATATTCTATCGGATTTCCGTCGAAAGTACGAAGATCCCTAACAGAATCAGGAGGTTTCTTTATATCGTCAAGATCTTGCACAGTTTTTGGACGCGGTAATATTTGGTCTGCATTCGATACAGAGCAGATACAGATCTTTGCTCGAGAAGACACAACCTTGTTTCCATGCTTTTAATTTGCTCTATTTACGCGTTAACCGCCCCGGTGAGTTGCGTAATAGATTGCTGAATAGCTTTCATTTTTATTATTTTTCTTCAAGCGGATAAGTAGCAAATATTAGAGAAATCGCGAAAAGGTATCGAAATACTGAGGACTTGGAACTAACAAATGTTCGAGTTTGATCGTGTTACACTTCGCAAAATAGACTAAAGTCACTAATCAAATGTACTATTCCCGGTTCAGCGAATAAAGGTGCACAATCACTTTTTAAACACTAGTTATTTTAAGTAACATAAAATAATAAAATTTAATTAACAATCAGTAATATTTTATTCAATAGCTAGTAAGATGTGTTTGATAAAATTTAATATATATTTTTTTTTAATTATTAATTTTTAAATTGAATCTACACAAAATTTTTTAAAAAGCGCAAAGTCTAAGAGGTAACTTACAAATCAAAGAATACATTGAATTCCTCGGACCGCCTGTCTTTTTCCTTTTTGGCTGCAAGCTTCGAGAAAAATTTCTTCGCCTAGGCGTACTGGGGTGCAGGGTAGGCCACCTTCCAATGATACCATGTGAGTTCGTCTTCCGATATGGGATAATCTCGATCAGATAGCTTCACTCGTAGTATCTAGATCGGATAGCTTCCCATTCACTTGTTTTAGCACTTTTATAATGTTGTTTTTAGAGCTCATTTCCTAGTCTCGACAAAAAATTAAAGGAGATAATTTACACTTATTCTCCACTGAAAGATAATCACGTTGGGTGCCAGTTACGGTGATCTTCTCTACTTTAATTAAAGAAACACCGTTTTATATTAACAAAATTTTATTGGCCATTTTGTAATAACAAGTTTTCTTTAACTAACGTGCATTTGGTAGCACACGTGATGAAAAACTGCCTAAATTCGCTGATTTACCTGACACATTCAATTTCAACGCCAATTAATCGAATTGAAAACTTTAATACAATCGCGAAATGCAAAGTAGTTGTGGTGAAAGGTGGAATTTAGTGGTGAAATTTAGTGTGGAGTAGAATGTGCTAACTTCCATTACTGAATAGATTCCGTCACCTAAGCTGTGGGGAATACCAGTACACTGGATCAATTCGAATGACTTTTGTTCAATGATTGAAAAGAATCCAGACACTACGACTTCTGTCCTCGTTTGTTCAATCGATGTCAATTGTGCCTAATTGGTTTCGATAAAGAGCGTTTTCCCTAGTTTTGATTGGATTTTTGCAAATGTTTCTTTTAACAATTTTTGTGAACAAGCCTCGAAAATATTTGCTGTTCCATACTGAATCTTGAAGAAAATTTCGTATCTTTGATGTATTTCTTCCAGCAGGATTCTTGCTAATTCGTGTGCGGATAAAAACTGACTTGCAATGCGATTGGAATCAATTGCACTGAACCATTTACTCATATAATTTTTCACGTCTCCTATGTGGTTCATGTTCTCGATTAAATGATTCAACTTTGTATTGATAGAAGTACGCGTGTTGTTCATCATTGCTGTAGCTGCTAGTAGTAAATTGCCTTGATGCTGGATAGTTGCAGATAATTTATGTTGGTTGGCGTCTAGTGCATCAATAGGCGTGTTTTTTTGCTCCTCTATCCAGTAGAGAATAGGATATATGCATTAAAAACAACAACAATCCTGTCCCAGTGAAATCACTAGTACATAAATTCTATTCCTCATTTGTAGTTCACGTGTTGAAGTGTAGAATGTGCTGATGGAAAAATGAAAAGCTCATGAGAAGTTGTTTTTTTTCTGTGAGGTGGCTTTGGGTTTTTCATGGTTATGTTGAATGTTTTGGTAGCTAGGAAATTAGAAAAAGCCCTCATAATGAATAGAAAGTTAAAAGAAGTAATTTTCTGTTAGTTCTTTTTCTATTTTCTATCGATTGTGGTAGTGTATATTCATTATTTCCTCCCTTTATTTTCAGTTATTTTGTGGTACCACAGCGAATACAGCAACCTATGTCAGTCTTAGCGAAAGCACTGCTGTTTTATACTAGATTGTTGTTTTTGCGGCATAGTTCTATTCTGCTCTGTATCGGAGCAAAAAAAGCGCACCTAATATTATCATAGACTTCATCATTTACACCAAAAATTCCCTGCAAAATGTTCCCTAACAATCCACGTTTGATTCTTGATGCTAACCAGGGACGTATTAACTCCATGCTATTTTCGGTGTCACGTTGCAGTTATTGGACTAACTGCGTACACTGTTTGTCTCGATGTATTTTAAGTCCAGCGCTGCAAATATTGGAGATCTTATTATATATTCCTTTCACAATATTTATATCAGTGAGAATATCGTCAGACGGAACGTTGACGTTTATTCGGATCTGACCCTCGAATGATGTGAGTGTCTCCCAACTGCTCGACACAGATACCACAGTCAGGGTATTTAATCGTTTAATTTGCTTTTGCTGGTGCAATGCATAAAAGAACCGTTAGTAATTTCACCATTATTTTCGAGAATTTCAAAGCAATGTTCCTCGGTTTGGCTTTTTGCTTCATTGGATCTCTATCTTGAATGGTATTAAAAGGTTGCTGAGCTGATTTGAACCCCTCATTGAAAGGTAATGGGCAAATTTTAGTTATCGGTCGTTTGATGATGTTGTTTACAGTTTTGACTGTTACCACTCTCGTTAATCCGTCTTTGCCAGGATGTACTGCAACAACTCTGCCCAATGGCCAATGAGTTTGAGCGCAATTTTCATATTTGATGAGGACTAGGCCACCTGCATTCAGCGTGCGGGTTTCTGAAAACCATTTTCCTCTTTGCTGTAATTGGGTTAAATATTCGAGGCTCCATCGCTGCCAAAATTGCTGCTTGAGCCTTTGCACTAAGTGCCATTTTTTGGTAAGATCGTTCTCACCTATTACTTCTGGTACTTCTAATAAATGTTCACCTGTCAGAAAATGACCAGGTGTTTATGCATTTAAATCATTTGAATCGTCGCTAACTGGTGTTAGTGGTGTGGAGTTCATGCAAGCTTCGATCTGCGCATATAATGTGTACATTTCCTCTACGTTTAATAAATGAGAGCCAATCGTTCTAATCAAATGCCGTTTCATTGATTTCACAGCGGACTCCCAAATACCACCAAAATAAAGATTTCCAAGAGGAATGAATTTCCAGGTGATGTTGTTAGAGGCTAACGTTTCCTGTGCTTCTGTTATCATTTTCGTTGCACTTTGGCGTAATAATTTTTCGGCTCCTACAAAGTTGGTACCATTGTTGCTAAATAACGTGTGGCACATAGCTCGTCTTGCAATAAATCTCCGTATAGCTGCAATACAGGTTTTTGCAAACAGATCACTTGCTAGTTCGAGATGAACTGCTTTTGTACATAAACAAATAAAAGTCGCTACGTGCGCCTTAGTAGTTTTAGCTCCTCTACCGCCATCCCATTTGATGATGATAGGCTCAGCATAATCTAAACCACTTTGTGCAAAGGATTTCCCAGGATGAACGCACACTTTTGGTAAGTCACCCATTAACTGTTGAGCTGCGGGGCCCGGTAGCTCTGCCCGCTAAGGCGTCATGCCGAAAAGCGGCGTGCTACGGGGCTTGCGGGTTCAAATCCCACCTGTGCCATGACTGTAAGTGTGAATGCGTGTGATTGTCTATGAGGGTGACAAATGGGTCCAAACTGGTGGCCTAATGCTGGCCGCGTTCGCGGCAGCCCTCTTCACTAACCTAACCTAGCGTGCCGTGTCACAAAATCCATATATCTGGATAGAACTATCTGTTTTGTAATGCAACCATTATGGTATTGTTAATCCTTTTAACAAACATAATTGGGAACGTATTAAATTCCATTTGGTAAGGACTTGCTCGTCTATTGGGTCATCCCGCCCAATTTTCGTTAACCACAACTGCTGTATGATAATTTTCCGCACTATGATGCAAGGTTGTATCCACCAGATGGGGTCAAACAGCTGTGATATCTCAGACAGCAGCTGATGTTTTGTCATATTTTCGTTGGTAAACGGATCGAAGTGTACTTTAAACGAAAAAGTATCTTTTACCGGATTCCAGTGCTACCCCAACGTTTTTATGCTGTCTGTCATCTGAATGTGAAGAGGTAGTTGACTTTCTCTATGGCTCATAGGTATGTCTTGCAAAAGAATATCTTGATTGGCTGTCGATTTGCGAAAGCTGAAACCACCCTTCTGAAGCACTGTTATCAAGTCTTGTTGTAGATTTTTGACGTCTGCAATTGAATATCCACCCGTCAATACATCATCAACATAAAAATCTGTTTTGATCAAACCACAAGCCTTAGGGTGAAAAATCTTTTCATCTTCTGCTAGCTGATGTAAAGTTTGAATCGCCAAATACGGAGTGCACGCAGTTCCGTAAGTGACGGTTGTTAACCTTTTATGTTTTATAGGCTCGGACAGATGTTTTCTTTAAAGTATTCGTTGGTAGTCTTGATCTTTCGGATGCACCATGACTTGCCGATACATCTTCTCGATATCTGTGGCAACCACATATTTGAACATGCGCCATCTCATGATTATATGTACGATATTATTTTGTATGGATGGACCGATCAGTAACAAATCGTTTAGTGATTTTCCAGAAGGTGCTGTTTGAGACGCGTTGAAAACCACTCTGAGTTTTGTAGTCGTGCTTTGTTCTTTAATTAATGCGTGATGAGGCAAGTAATAGCTTTATGCTGAATGTCTGCCATCACAATGAAGGGACAAACATTTCTTCATGCTAGTCCAATCATCATCGAACACATTATAAGAGACAAGAGCAGCATCTGCTGGCCCTCTAATCTTTTGTCGAATATGCCTGAGTATTGCCGTGTATGTAGGCCTATTACGGACAATACTATAGTCCTCCAAAATGGTTTCAACATTATGAACCCATGAAATATATTCTATCGGATTTCCGTCGAAAGTACGAAGATCCCTAACAGAATCAGGAGGTTTCTTTATATCGTCAAGATCTTGCACAGTTTTTGGACGCGGTAATATTTGGTCAGCATTCGATACAGAGCAGATACAGATCTTTGCTCGAGAAGACACAACCTTGTTTCCATGCTTTTAATTTGCTCTATTTACGCGTTAACCGCCCCGGTGAGTTGCGTAATAGATTGCTGAATAGCTTTCATTTTTATTATTTTTCTTCAAGCGGATAAGTAGCAAATATTAGAGAAATCGCGAAAAGGTATCGAAATACTGAGGACTTGGAACTAACAAATGTTCGAGTTTGATCGTGTTACACTTCGCAAAATAGACTAAAGTCACTAATCAAATGTACTATTCCCGGTTCAGCGAATAAAGGTGCACAATCACTTTTTAAACACTAGTTATTTTAAGTAACATAAAATAATAAAATTTAATTAACAATCAGTAATATTTTATTCAATAGCTAGTAAGATGTGTTTGATAAAATTTAATATATATTTTTTTTTAATTATTAATTTTTAAATTGAATCTACACAAAATTTTTTAAAAAGCGCAAAGTCTAAGAGGTAACTTACAAATCAAAGAATACATTGAATTCCTCGGACCGCCTGTCTTTTTCCTTTTTGGCTGCAAGCTTCGAGAAAAATTTCTTCGCCTAGCCGTACTGGGGTGCAGGGTAGGCCACCTTCCAATGATACCATGTGAGTTCGTCTTCCGATATGGGATAATCTCGATCAGATAGCTTCACTCGTAGTATCTAGATCAGATAGCTTCCCATTCACTTGTTTTAGCACTTTTATAATGTTGTTTTTAGAGCTCATTTCCTAGTCTCGACAAAAAATTAAAGGAGATAATTTACACTTATTCTCCACTGAAAGATAATCACGTTGGGTGCCAGTTACGGTGATCTTCTCTACTTTAATCAAAAAAAACACCGTTTTATATTAACAAAATTTTATTGGCCATTTTGTAATAACAAGTTTTCTTTAACTAACGTGCATTTGGTAGCACACGTGATGAAAAACTGCCTAAATTCGCTGATTTACCTGACACATTCAATTTCAACGCCAATTAATCGAATTGAAAACTTTAATACAATCGCGAAATGCAAAGTAGTTGTGGTGAAAGGTGGAATTTAGTGGTGAAATTTAGTGTGGAGTAGAATGTGCTAACTTCCATTACTGAATAGATTCCGTCACCTAAGCTGTGGGGAATACCAGTACACTGGATCAATTCGAATGACTTTTGTTCAATGATTGAAAAGAATCCAGACACTACGACTTCTGTCCTCGTTTGTTCAATCGATGTCAATTGTGCCTAATTGGTTTCGATAAAGAGCGTTTTCCCTAGTTTTGATTGGATTTTTGCAAATGTTTCTTTTAACAATTTTTGTGAACAAGCCTCGAAAATATTTGCTGTTCCATACTGAATCTTGAAGAAAATTTCGTATCTTTGATGTATTTCTTCCAGCAGGATTCTTGCTAATTCGTGTGCGGATAAAAACTGACTAGCAATGCGATTGGAATCAATTGCACTGAACCATTTACTCATATAATTTTTCACGTCTCCTGTGTGGTTCATGTTCTCGATTAAATGATTCAACTTTGTATTGATAGAAGTACGCGTGTTGTTCATCATTGCTGTAGCTGCTAGTAGTAAATTGCCTTGATGCTGGATAGTTGCAGATAATTTATGTTGGTTGGCGTCTAGTGCATCAATAGGCGTGTTTTTTTGCTCCTCTATCCAGTAGAGAATAGGATATATGCATTAAAAACAACAACAATCCTGTCCCAGTGAAATCACTAGTACATAAATTCTATTCCTCATTTGTAGTTCACGTGTTGAAGTGTAGAATGTGCTGATGGAAAAATGAAAAGCTCATGAGAAGTTGTTTTTTTTCTGTGAGGTGGCTTTGGGTTTTTCATGGTTATGTTGAATGTTTTGGTTGCTAGGAAATTAGAAAAAGCCCTCATAATGAATAGAAAGTTAAAAGAAGTAATTTTCTGTTAGTTTTTTTTTCTATTTTCTATCGATTGTGGTAGTGTATATTCATTATTTTCTCCCTTTATTTTCAGTTATTTTGTGGTACCACAGCGAATACAGCAACCTATGTAAGTCTTAGCGAAAGCACTGCTGTTTTATACTAGATTGTTGTTTTTGCGGCATAGTTCTATTCTGCTCTGTATCGGAGCAAAAAAAGCGCACCTAATATTATCATAGACTTCATCATTTACACCAAAAATTCCCTGCAAAATGTTCCCTAACAATCCACGTTTGATTCTTGATGCTAACCAGGGACGTATTAACTCCATGCTATTTTCGGTGTCACGTTGCAGTTGTTGGACTAACTGCGTACACTGTTTGTCTCGATGTATTTTAAGTCCAGCGCTGCAAATATTGGAGATCTAATTATATATTCCTTTCACAATATTTATATCAGTGAGAATATCGTCAGACGGAACGTTGACGTTTATTCGGATCTGACCCTCGAATGATGTGAGTGTCTCCCAACTGCTCGACACAGATACCACAGTCAGGGTATTTAATCGTTTAATTTGCTTTTGCTGGTGCAATGCATAAAAGAACCGTTAGTAATTTCACCATTATTTTCGAGAATTTCAAAACAATGTTCCTCGGTTTGGCTTTTTGCTTCATTGGATTTCTACCTTGAATGGTATTAAAAGGTTGCTGAGCCGATTTGAACCCCTCATTGATAGGTAATGGGCAAATTTTAGTTATCGGTCGTTTGATGATGTTGTTTACAGTTTTGACTGTTACCACTCTCGTTAATCCGTCTTTGCCAGGATGTACTGCAACAACTCTGCCCAATGGCCAATGAGTTTGAGCGCAATTTTCATATTTGATGAGGACTAGGCCACCTGCATTCAGCGTGCGGGTTTCTGAAAACCATTTTCCTCTTTGCTGTAATTGGGTTAAATATTCGAGGCTCCATCGCTGCCAAAATTGCTGCTTGAGCCTTTGCACTAAGTGCCATTTTTTGGTAAGATCGTTCTCACCTATTACTTCTGGTACTTCTAATAAATGTTCACCTGTCAAAAAATGACCAGGTGTTTATGCATTTAAATCATTTGAATCGTCGCTAACTGGTGTTAGTGGTGCGGAGTTCATGCAAGCTTCGATCTGCGCCAATAATGTGTACATTTCCTCTACGTTTAATAAATGAGAGCCAATCGTTCTAATCAAATGCCGTTTCATTGATTTCACAGCGGACTCCCAAATACCACCAAAATAAAGATTTCCAAGAGGAATGAATTTCCAGGTGATGTTGTTAGAGGCTAACGTTTCCTGTGCTTCTGTTATCATTTTCGTTGCACTTTGGCGTAATAATTTATCGGCTCCTACAAAGTTGGTACCATTGTTGCTAAATAACGTGTGGCACATAGCTCGTCTTGCAATAAATCTCCGTATAGCTGCAATACAGGTTTTTGCAAACAGATCACTTGCTAGTTCGAGATGAACTGCTTTTGTACATAAACAAATAAAAATCGCTACGTGCGCCTTAGTAGTTTTAGCTCCTCTACCGCCATTCCACTTGATGAGGATAGGCTCAGCATAATCTAAACCACTTTGTGCAAAGGATTTCCCAGGATGAGCGCACACTTTTGGTAAGTCACCCATTAACTGTTGAGCTGCGGGGCCCGGTAGCTCTGCCCGCTAAGGCGTCATGCCGAAAAGCGGCGTGCTACGGGGCTTGCGGGTTCAAATCCCACCTGTGCCATGACTGTAAGTGTGAATGCGTGTGATTGTCTATGAGGGTGACAAATGGGTCCAAACTGGTGGCCTAATGCTGGCCGCGTTCGCGGCAGCCCTCTTCACTAACCTAACCTAGCGTGCCGTGTCACAAAATCCATATATCTGGATAGAACTATCTGTTTTGTAATGCAACCATTATGGTATTGTTAATCCTTTTAACAAACATAATTGGGAACGTATTAAATTCCATTTGGTAAGGACTTGCTCGTCTATTGGGTCATCCCGCCCAATTTTCGTTAACCACAACTGCTGTATGATAATTTTCCGCACTATGATGCAAGGTTGTATCCACCAGATGGGGTCAAACAGCTGTGATATTTTCGTTGGTAAACGGATCGAAGTGTACTTTAAACGAAAAAGTATCTTTTACCGGATTCCAGTGCTACCCCAACGTTTTTATGCTGTCTGTCATCTGAATGTGAAGAGGTTGTTGACTTTCTCTATGGCTCATAGGTATGTCTTGCAAAAGAATATCTTGATTGGCTGTCGATTTGCGAAAGCTGAAACCACCCTTCTGAAGCACTGTTATCAAGTCTTGTTGTAGATTTTTGACGTCTGCAATTGAATATCCACCCGTCAATACATCATCAATATAAAAATCTGTTTTGATCAAACCACAAGCCTTAGGGTGAAAAATCTTTTCATCTTCTGCTAGCTGATGTAAAGTTTGAATCGCCAAATACGGAGTGCACGCAGTTCCGTAAGTGACGGTTGTTAACCTTTTATGTTTTATAGGCTCGGACAGATGTTTTCTTTAAAGTATTCGTTGGTAGTCTTGATCTTTCGGATGCACCATGACTTGCCGATACATTTTCTCGATATCTGTGGCAACCACATATTTGAACATGCGCCATCTCATGATTATATGTACGATATTATTTTGTATGGATGGACCGATCAGTAACAAATCGTTTAGTGATTTTCCAGAAGGTGCTGTTTGAGACGCGTTGAAAACCACTCTGAGTTTTGTAGTCGTGCGTTGTTCTTTAATTAATGCGTGATGAGGCAAATAATAGCTTTATGCTGAATGTCTGCCATCACAATGAAGGGACAAACATTTTTTCATGCTAGTCCAATCATCATCGAACACATTATAAGAGACAAGAGCAGCATCTGCTGGCCCTCTAATCTTTTGTCGAATATGCCTGAGTATTGCCGTGTATGTAGGCCTATTGCGGACAATACTATAGTCCTCCAAAATGGTTTCAACATTGTGAACCCATGAAATATATTCTATCGGATTTCCGTCGAAAGTACGAAGATCCCTAACAGAATCAGGAGGTTTCTTTATATCGTCAAGATCTTGCACAGTTTTTGGACGCGGTAATATTTGGTCTGCATTCGATACAGAGCAGATACAACCTTGTTTCCATGCTTTTAATTTGCTCTATTTACGCGTTAACCGCCCCGGTGAGTTGCGTAATAGATTGCTGAATAGCTTTAATTTTATTATTTTTCTTCAAGCGGATAAGTAGCAATTATTAGAGAAATCGCAAAAAGGTATCGAAATACTGAGGACTTGGAACTAACAAATGTTCGAGTTTGATCGTGTTACACTTCGCAAAATAGACTAAAGTCACTAATCAAATGTACTATTCCCGGTTCAGCGAATAAAGGTGCACAATCACTTTTTAAACACTAGTTATTTTAAGTAACATAAAATAATAAAATTTAATTAACAATCAGTAATATTTTATTCAATAGCTAGTAAGATGTGTTTGATAAAATTTAATATATATTTTTTTTTAATTATTAATTTTTAAATTGAATCTACACAAAATTTTTTAAAAAGCGCAAAGTCTAAGAGGTAACTTACAAATCAAAGAATACATTGAATTCCTCGGACCGCCTGTCTTTTTCCTTTTTGGCTGCAAGCTTCGAGAAAAATTTCTTCGCCTAGCCGTACTGGGGTGCAGGGTAGGCCACCTTCCAATGATACCATGTGAGTTCGTCTTCCGATATAGGATAATCTCGATCAGATAGCTTCACTCGTAGTATCTAGATCGGATAGCTTCCCATTCACTTGTTTTAGCACTTTCATAATATTGTTTTTAGAGCTCATTTCCTAGTCTCGACAAAAAATTAAAGGAGATAATTTACACTTATTCTCCACTGAAAGATAATCACGTTGGGTGCCAGTTACGGTGATCTTCTCTACTTTAATTAAAGAAACACCGTTTTATATTAACAAAATTTTATTGGCCATTTTGTAATAACAAGTTTTCTTTAACTAACGTGCATTTGGTAGCACACGTGATGAAAAACTGCCTAAATTCGCTGATTTACCTGACACATTCAATTTCAACGCCAATTAATCGAATTGAAAACTTTAATACAATCGCGAAATGCAAAGTAGTTGTGGTGAAAGGTGGAATTTAGTGGTGAAATTTAGTGTGGAGTAGAATGTGCTAACTTCCATTACTGAATAGATTCCGTCACCTAAGCTGTGGGGAATACCAGTACACTGGATCAATTCGAATGACTTTTGTTCAATGATTGAAAAGAATCCAGACACTACGACTTCTGTCCTCGTTTGTTCAATCGATGTCAATTGTGCCTAATTGGTTTCGATAAAGAGCGTTTTCCCTAGTTTTGATTGGATTTTTGCAAATGTTTCTTTTAACAATTTTTGTGAACAAGCCTCGAAAATATTTGCTGTTCCATACTGAATCTTGAAGAAAATTTCGTATCTTTGATGTATTTCTTCCAGCAGGATTCTTGCTAATTCGTGTGCGGATAAAAACTGACTAGCAATGCGATTGGAATCAATTGCACTGAACCATTTACTCATATAATTTTTCACGTCTCCTATGTGGTTCATGTTCTCGATTAAATGATTCAACTTTGTATTGATAGAAGTACGCGTGTTGTTCATCATTGCTGTAGCTGCTAGTAGTAAATTGCCTTGATGCTGGATAGTTGCAGATAATTTATGTTGGTTGGCGTCTAGTGCATCAATAGGCGTGTTTTTTTGCTCCTCTATCCAGTAGAGAATAGGATATATGCATTAAAAACAACAACAATCCTGTCCCAGTGAAATCACTAGTACATAAATTCTATTCCTCATTTGTAGTTCACGTGTTGAAGTGTAGAATGTGCTGATGGAAAAATGAAAAGCTCATGAGAAGTTGTTTTTTTTCTGTGAGGTGGCTTTGGGTTTTTCATGGTTATGTTGAATGTTTTGGTAGCTAGGAAATTAGAAAAAGCCCTCATAATGAATAGAAAGTTAAAAGAAGTAATTTTCTGTTAGTTCTTTTTCTATTTTCTATCGATTGTGGTAGTGTATATTCATTATTTTCTCCCTTTATTTTCAGTTATTTTGTGGTACCACAGCGAATACAGCAACCTATGTCAGTCTTAGCGAAAGCACTGCTGTTTTATACTAGATTGTTGTTTTTGCGGCATAGTTCTATTCTGCTCTGTATCGGAGCAAAAAAACGCACCTAATATTAGCATAGACTTCATCATTTACACCAAAAATTCCCTGCAAAATGTTCCCTAACAATCCACGTTTGATTCTTGATGCTAACCAGGGACGTATTAACTCCATGCTATTTTCGGTGTCACGTTGCAGTTGTTGGACTAACTGCGTACACTGTTTGTCTCGATGTATTTTAAGTCCAGCGCTGCAAATATTGGAGATCTAATTATATAATCCTTTCACAATATTTATATCAGTGAGAATATCGTCAGACGGAACGTTGACGTTTATTCGGATCTGACCCTCGAATGATGTGAGTGTCTCCCAAGTGCTCGACACAGATACCACAGTCAGGGTATTTAATCGTTTAATTTGCTTTTGCTGGTGCAATGCATAAAAGAACCGTTAGTAATTTCACCATTATTTTCGAGAATTTCAAAGCAATGTTCCTCGGTTTGGCTTTTTGCTTCATTGGATCTCTATCTTGAATGGTATTAAAAGGTTGCTGAGCTGATTTGAACCCCTCATTGATAGGTAATGGGCAAATTTTAGTTATCGGTCGTTTGATGATGTTGTTTACAGTTTTGACTGTTACCACTCTCGTTAATCCGTCTTTGCCAGGATGTACTGCAACAACTCTGCCCAATGGCCAATGAGTTTGAGCGCAATTTTCATATTTGATGAGGACTAGGCCACCTGCATTCAGCGTGCGGGTTTCTGAAAACCATTTTCCTCTTTGCTGTAATTGGGTTAAATATTCGAGGCTCCATCGCTGCCAAAATTGCTGCTTGAGCCTTTGCACTAAGTGCCATATTTTGGTAAGATCGTTCTCACCTATTACTTCTGGTACTTCTAATAAATGTTCACGTGTCAAAAAATGACCAGGTGTTTATGCATTTAAATCATTTGAATCGTCGCTAACTGGTGTTAGTGGTGTGGAGTTCATGCAAACTTCGATCTGCGTCAATAATGTGTACATTTCCTCTACGTTTAATAAATGAGAGCCAATCGTTCTAATCAAATGCTGTTTCATTGATTTCACAGCGGACTCCCAAATACCACCAAAATAAAGATTTCCAAGAGGAATGAATTTCCAGGTGATGTTGTTAGAGGCTAACGTTTCCTGTGCTTCTGTTATCATTTTCGTTGCACTTTGGCGTAATAATTTATCGGCTCCTACAAAGTTGGTACCATTGTTGCTAAATAACGTGTGGCACATAGCTCGTCTTGCAATAAATCTCCATATAGCTGCAATACAGGTTTTTGCAAACAGATCACTTGCTAGTTCGAGATGAACTGCTGTTGTACATAAACAAATAAAAATCGCTACGTGCGCCTTAGTAGTTTTAGCTCCTCTACCGCCATTCCACTTGATGATGATAGGCTCAGCATAATCTAAACCACTTTGTGCAAAGGATTTCCCAGGATGAACGCACACTTTTGGTAAGTCACCCATTAACTGCTGAGCTGCGGGGCCCGGTATCTCTGCCCGCTAAGGCGTCGTGCCGAAAAGCGGCGTGCTACGGGGCTTGCGGGTTCAAATCCCACCTGTGCCATGACTGTAAGTGTGAATGCGTGTGATTGTCTATGAGGGTGACAAATGGGTCCAAACTGGTGGCCTTATGCTGGCCGCGTTCGCGGCAGCCCTCTTCACTAACCTAATCTAGCGTGCCGTGTCACAAAATCCATATATCTGGATAGAACTATCTGTTTTGTAATGCAACCATTATGGTATTGTTAATCCTTTTAACAAACATAATTGGGAACGTCTTAAATTCCATTTGGTTAGGACTTGCTCGTCTATTGGGTCATCCCGCCCAATTTTCGTTAACCACAACTGCTGTATGATAATTTTCCGCACTATGATGCAAGGTTGTATCCACCAGATGGGGTCAAACAGCTGTGATATCTCAGACAGCAGCTGATGTTTTGTCATATTTTCGTTGGTAAACGGATCGAAGTGTACTTTAAACGAAAAAGTATCTTTTACCGGATTCCAGTGCTACCCCAACGTTTTTATGCTGTCTGTCATCTGAATGTGAAGAGGTTGTTGACTTTCTCTATGGCTCATAGGTATGTCTTGCAAAAGAATATCTTGATTGGCTGTCGATTTGCGAAAGCTGAAACCACCCTTCTGAAGCACTGTTATCAAGTCTTGTTGTAGATTTTTGACGTCTGCAATTGAATATCCACCCGTCAATACATCATCAACATAAAAATCTGTTTTGATCAAACCACAAGCCTTAGGGTGAAAAATCTTTTCATCTTCTGCTAGCTGATGTAAAGTTTGAATCGCCAAATACGGAGTGCACGCAGTTCCGTAAGTGACGGTTGTTAACCTTTTATGTTTTATAGGCTCGGACAGATGTTTTCTTTAAAGTATTCGTTGGTAGTCTTGATCTTTCGGATGCACCATGACTTGCCGATACATCTTCTCGATATCTGTGGCAACCACATATTTGAACATGCGCCATCTCATGATTATATGTACGATATTATTTTGTATGGATGGACCGATCAGTAACAAATCGTTTAGTGATTTTCCAGAAGGTGCTGTTTGAGACGCGTTGAAAACCACTCTGAGTTTTGTAGTCGTGCTTTGTTCTTTAATTAATGCGTGATGAGGCAAATAATAGCTTTATGCTGAATGTCTGCCATCACAATGAAGGGACAAACATTTCTTCATGCTAGTCCAATCATCATCGAACACATTATAAGAGACAAGAGCAGCATCTGCTGGCCCTCTAATCTTTTGTCGAATATGCCTGAGTATTGCCGTGTATGTAGGCCTATTACGGACAATACTATAGTCCTCCAAAATGGTTTCAACATTATGAACCCATGAAATATATTCTATCGGATTTCCGTCGAAAGTACGAAGATCCCTAACAGAATCAGGAGGTTTCTTTATATCGTCAAGATCTTGCACAGTTTTTGGACGTGGTAATATTTGGTCTGCATTCGATACAGAGCAGATACAGATCTTTGCTCGAGAAGACACAACCTTGTTTCCATGCTTTTAATTTGCTCTATTTACGCGTTAATCGCCCCGGTGAGTTGCGTAATAGATTGCTGAATAGCTTTCATTTTTATTATTTTTCTTCAAGCGGATAAGTAGCAAATATTAGAGAAATCGCGAAAAGGTATCGAAATACTGAGGACTTGGAACTAACAAATGTTCGAGTTTGATCGTGTTACACTTCGCAAAATAGACTAAAGTCACTAATCAAATGTACTATTCCCGGTTCAGCGAATAAAGGTGCACAATCACTTTTTAAACACTAGTTATTTTAAGTAACATAAAATAATAAAATTTAATTAACAATCAGTAATATTTTATTCAATAGCTAGTAAGATGTGTTTGATAAAATTTTATATATATTTTTTTTTAATTATTAATTTTTAAATTGAATCTACACAAAATTTTTTAAAAAAGCGCAAAGTCTAAGAGGTAACTTACAAATCAAAGAATACATTGAATTCCTCGGACCGCCTGTCTTTTTCCTTTTTGGCTGCAAGCTTCGAGAAAAATTTCTTCGCCTAGCCGTACTGGGGTGCAGGGTAGGCCACCTTCCAATGATACCATGTGAGTTCGTCTTCCGATATGGGATAATCTCGATCAGATAGCTTCACTCGTAGTATCTAGATCGGATAGCTTCCCATTCACTTGTTTTAGCACTTTTATAATGTTGTTTTTAGAGCTCATTTCCTAGTCTCGACAAAAAATTAAAGGAGATAATTTACACTTATTCTCCACTGAAAGATAATCACGTTGGGTGCCAGTTACGGTGATCTTCTCTACTTTAATTAAAGAAACACCGTTTTATATTAACAAAATTTTATTGGCCATTTTGTAATAACAAGTTTTCTTTAACTAACGTGCATTTGGTAGCACACGTGATGAAAAACTGCCTAAATTCGCTGATTTACCTGACACATTCAATTTCAACGCCAATTAATCGAATTGAAAACTTTAATACAATCGCGAAATGCAAAGTAGTTGTGGTGAAAGGTGGAATTTAGTGGTGAAATTTAGTGTGGAGTAGAATGTGCTAACTTCCATTACTGAATAGATTCCGTCACCTAAGCTGTGGGGAATACCAGTACACTGGATCAATTCGAATGACTTTTGTTCAATGATTGAAAAGAATCCAGACACTACGACTTCTGTCCTCGTTTGTTCAATCGATGTCAATTGTGCCTAATTGGTTTCGATAAAGAGCGTTTTCCCTAGTTTTGATTGGATTTTTGCAAATGTTTCTTTTAACAATTTTTGTGAACAAGCCTCGAAAATATTTGCTGTTCCATACTGAATCTTGAAGAAAATTTCGTATCTTTGATGTATTTCTTCCAGCAGGATTCTTGCTAATTCGTGTGCGGATAAAAACTGACTAGCAATGCGATTGGAATCAATTGCACTGAACCATTTACTCATATAATTTTTCACGTCTCCTATGTGGTTCATGTTCTCGATTAAATGATTCAACTTTGTATTGATAGAAGTACGCGTGTTGTTCATCATTGCTGTAGCTGCTAGTAGTAAATTGCCTTGATGCTGGATAGTTGCAGATAATTTATGTTGGTTGGCGTCTAGTGCATCAATAGGCGTGTTTTTTTGCTCCTCTATCCAGTAGAGAATAGGATATATGCATTAAAAACAACAACAATCCTGTCCCAGTGAAATCACTAGTACATAAATTCTATTCCTCATTTGTAGTTCACGTGTTGAAGTGTAGAATGTGCTGATGGAAAAATGAAAAGCTCATGAGAAGTTGTTTTTTTTCTGTGAGGTGGCTTTGGGTTTTTCATGGTTATGTTGAATGTTTTGGTAGCTAGGAAATTAGAAAAAGCCCTCATAATGAATAGAAAGTTAAAAGAAGTAATTTTCTGTTAGTTCTTTTTCTATTTTCTATCGATTGTGGTAGTGTATATTCATTATTTTCTCCCTTTATTTTCAGTTATTTTGTGGTACCACAGCGAATACAGCAACCTATGTCAGTCTTAGCGAAAGCACTGCTGTTTTATACTAGATTGTTGTTTTTGCGGCATAGTTCTATTCTGCTCTGTATCGGAGCAAAAAAACGCACCTAATATTATCATAGACTTCATCATTTACACCAAAAATTCCCTGCAAAATGTTCCCTAACAATCCACGTTTGATTCTTGATGCTAACCAGGGACGTATTAACTCCATGCTATTTTCGGTGTCACGTTGCAGTTGTTGGACTAACTGCGTACACTGTTTGTCTCGATGTATTTTAAGTCCAGCGCTGCAAATATTGGAGATCTTATTATATATTCCTTTCACAATATTTATATCAGTGAGAATATCGTCAGACGGAACGTTGACGTTTATTCGGATCTGACCCTCGATTGATGTGAGTGTCTCCCAACTGCTCGACACAGATACCACAGTCAGGGTATTTAATCGTTTAATTTGCTTTTGCTGGTGCAATGCATAAAAGAACCGTTAGTAATTTCACCATTATTTTCGAGAATTTCAAAGCAATGTTCCTCGGTTTGGCTTTTTGCTTCATTGGATCTCTACCTTGAATGGTATTTAAAGGTTGCTGAGCCGATTTGAACCCCTCATTGATAGGTAATGGGCAAATTTTAGTTATCGGTCGTTTGATGATGTTGTTTACAGTTTTGACTGTTACCACTCTCGTTAATCCGTCTTTGCCAGGATGTACTGCAACAACTCTGCCCAATGGCCAATGAGTTTGAGCGCAATTTTCATATTTGATGAGGACTAGGCCACCTGCATTCAGCGTGCGGGTTTCTGAAAACCATTTTCCTCTTTGCTGTAATTGGGTTAAATATTCGAGGCTCCATCGCTGCCAAAATTGCTGCTTGAGCCTTTGCACTAAGTGCCATTTTTTGGTAAGATCGTTCTCACCTATTACTTCTGGTACTTCTAATAAATGTTCACCTGTCAAAAAATGACCAGGTGTTTATGCATTTAAATCATTTGAATCGTCGCTAACTGGTGTTAGTGGTGCGGAGTTCATGCAAGCTTCGATCTGCGCCAATAATGTGTACATTTCCTCTACGTTTAATAAATGAGAGCCAATCGTTCTAATCAAATGCCGTTTCATTGATTTCACAGCGGACTCCCAAATACCACCAAAATAAAGATTTCCAAGAGGAATGAATTTCCAGGTGATGTTGTTAGAGGCTAACGTTTCCTGTGCTTCTGTTATCATTTTCGTTGCACTTTGGCGTAATAATTTAGCGGCTCCTACAAAGTTGGTACCATTGTTGCTAAATAACGTGTGGCACATAGCTCGTCTTGCAATAAATCTCCGTATAGCTGCAATACAGGTTTTTGCAAACAGATCACTTGCTAGTTCGAGATGAACTGCTTTTGTACATAAACAAATAAAAATCGCTACGTGCGCCTTAGTAGTTTTAGCTCCTCTACCGCCATTCCACTTGATGAGGATAGGCTCAGCATAATCTAAACCACTTTGTGCAAAGGATTTCCCAGGATGAACGCACACTTTTGGTAAGTCACCCATTAACTGCTGAGCTGCGGGGCCCGGTATCTCTGCCCGCTAAGGCGTCATGCCGAAAAGCGGCGTGCTACGGGGCTTGCGGGTTCAAATCCCACCTGTGCCATGACTGTAAGTGTGAATGCGTGTGATTGTCTATGAGGGTGACAAATGGGTCCAAACTGGTGGCCTAATGCTGGCCGCGTTCGCGGCAGCCCTCTTCACTAACCTAACCTAGCGTGCCGTGTCACAAAATCCATATATCTGGATAGAACTATCTGTTTTGTAATGCAACCATTATGGTATTGTTAATCCTTTTAACAAACATAATTGGGAACGTATTAAATTCCATTTGGTAAGGACTTGCTCGTCTATTGGGTCATCCCGCCCAATTTTCGTTAACCACAACTGCTGTATGATAATTTTCCGCACTATGATGCAAGGTTGTATCCACCAGATGGGGTCAAACAGCTGTGATATTTTCGTTGGTAAACGGATCGAAGTGTACTTTAAACGAAAAAGTATATTTTACCGGATTCCAGTGCTACCCCAACGTTTTTATGCTGTCTGTCATCTGAATGTGAAGAGGTTGTTGACTTTCTCTATGGCTCATAGGTATGTCTTGCAAAAGAATATCTTGATTGGCTGTCGATTTGCGAAAGCTGAAACCACCCTTCTGAAGCACTGTTATCAAGTCTTGTTGTAGATTTTTGACGTCTGCAATTGAATATCCACCCGTCAATACATCATCAATATAAAAATCTGTTTTGATCAAACCACAAGCCTTAGGGTGAAAAATCTTTTCATCTTCTGCTAGCTGATGTAAAGTTTGAATCGCCAAATACGGAGTGCACGCAGTTCCGTAAGTGACGGTTGTTAACCTTTTATGTTTTATAGGCTCGGACAGATGTTTTCTTTAAAGTATTCGTTGGTAGTCTTGATCTTTCGGATGCACCATGACTTGCCGATACATTTTCTCGATATCTGTGGCAACCACATATTTGAACATGCGCCATCTCATGATTATATGTACGATATTATTTTGTATGGATGGACCGATCAGTAACAAATCGTTTAGTGATTTTCCAGAAGGTGCTGTTTGAGACGCGTTGAAAACCACTCTGAATTTTGTAGTCGTGCTTTGTTCTTTAATTAATGCGTGATGAGGCAAATAATAGCTTTATGCTGAATGTCTGCCATCACAATGAAGGGACAAACATTTCTTCATGCTAGTCCAATCATCATCGAACACATTATAAGAGACAAGAGCAGCATCTGCTGGCCCTCTAATCTTTTGTCAAATATGCCTGAGTATTGCCGTGTATGTAGGCCTATTACGGACAATACTATAGTCCTCCAAAATGGTTTCAACATTATGAACCCATGAAATATATTCTATCGGATTTCCGTCGAAAGTACGAAGATCCCTAACAGAATCAGGAGGTTTCTTTATATCGTCAAGATCTTGCACAGTTTTTGGACGCGGTAATATTTGGTCTGCATTCGATACAGAGCAGATACAGATCTTTGCTCGAGAAGACACAACCTTGTTTCCATGCTTTTAATTTGCTCTATTTACGCGTTAATCGCCCCGGTGAGTTGCGTAATAGATTGCTGAATAGCTTTCATTTTTATTATTTTTCTTCAAGCGGATAAGTAGCAAATATTAGAGAAATCGCGAAAAGGTATCGAAATACTGAGGACTTGGAACTAACAAATGTTCGAGTTTGATCGTGTTACACTTCGCAAAATAGACTAAAGTCACTAATCAAATGTACTATTCCCGGTTCAGCGAATAAAGGTGCACAATCACTTTTTAAACACTAGTTATTTTAAGTAACATAAAATAATAAAATTTAATTAACAATCAGTAATATTTTATTCAATAGCTAGTAAGATGTGTTTGATAAAATTTAATATATATTTTTTTTTAATTATTAATTTTTAAATTGAATCTACACAAAATTTTTTAAAAAAGCGCAAAGTCTAAGAGGTAACTTACAAATCAAAGAATACATTGAATTCCTCGGACCGCCTGTCTTTTTCCTTTTTGGCTGCAAGCTTCGAGAAAAATTTCTTCGCCTAGCCGTACTGGGGTGCAGGGTAGGCCACCTTCCAATGATACCATGTGAGTTCGTCTTCCGATATAGGATAATCTCGATCAGATAGCTTCACTCGTAGTATCTAGATCGGATAGCTTCCCATTCACTTGTTTTAGCACTTTCATAATGTTGTTTTTAGAGCTCATTTTCTAGTCTCGACAAAAAATTAAAGGAGATAATTTACACTTATTCTCCACTGAAAGATAATCACGTTGGGTGCCAGTTACGGTGATCTTCTCTACTTTAATTAAAGAAACACCGTTTTATATTAACAAAATTTTATTGGCCATTTTGTAATAACAAGTTTTCTTTAACTAACGTGCATTTGGTAGCACACGTGATGAAAAACTGCCTAAATTCGCTGATTTACCTGACACATTCAATTTCAACGCCAATTAATCGAATTGAAAACTTTAATACAATCGCGAAATGCAAAGTAGTTGTGGTGAAAGGTGGAATTTAGTGGTGAAATTTAGTGTGGAGTAGAATGTGCTAACTTCCATTACTGAATAGATTCCGTCACCTAAGCTGTGGGGAATACCAGTACACTGGATCAATTCGAATGACTTTTGTTCAATGATTGAAAAGAATCCAGACACTACGACTTCTGTCCTCGTTTGTTCAATCGATGTCAATTGTGCCTAATTGGTTTCGATAAAGAGCGTTTTCCCTAGTTTTGATTGGATTTTTGCAAATGTTTCTTTTAACAATTTTTGTGAACAAGCCTCGAAAATATTTGCTGTTCCATACTGAATCTTGAAGAAAATTTCGTATCTTTGATGTATTTCTTCCAGCAGGATTCTTGCTAATTCGTGTGCGGATAAAAACTGACTAGCAATGCGATTGGAATCAATTGCACTGAACCATTTACTCATATAATTTTTCACGTCTCCTATGTGGTTCATGTTCTCGATTAAATGATTCAACTTTGTATTGATAGAAGTACGCGTGTTGTTCATCATTGCTGTAGCTGC
This sequence comes from Nemotelus pantherinus, assembly GCA_963978885.1. Taxonomy (NCBI): domain Eukaryota; kingdom Metazoa; phylum Arthropoda; class Insecta; order Diptera; family Stratiomyidae; genus Nemotelus; species Nemotelus pantherinus. The sequence goes on along the minus strand of OZ022263.1, from coordinate 117,672,098 downwards.
TAGTAGTAAATTGCCTTGATGCTGGATAGTTGCAGATAATTTATGTTGGTTGGCGTCTAGTGCATCAATAGGCGTGTTTTTTTGCTCCTCTATCCAGTAGAGAATAGGATATATGCATTAAAAACAACAACAATCCTGTCCCAGTGAAATCACTAGTACATAAATTCTATTCCTCATTTGTAGTTCACGTGTTGAAGTGTAGAATGTGCTGATGGAAAAATGAAAAGCTCATGAGAAGTTGTTTTTTTTCTGTGAGGTGGCTTTGGGTTTTTCATGGTTATGTTGAATGTTTTGGTAGCTAGGAAATTAGAAAAAGCCCTCATAATGAATAGAAAGTTAAAAGAAGTAATTTTCTGTTAGTTCTTTTTCTATTTTCTATCGATTGTGGTAGTGTATATTCATTACTTTCTCCCTTTATTTTCAGTTATTTTGTGGTACCACAGCGAATACAGCAACGTATGTCAGTCTTAGCGAAAGCACTGCTGTTTTATACTAGATTGTTGTTTTTGCGGCATAGTTCTATTCTGCTCTGTATCGGAGCAAAAAAACGCACCTAATATTAGCATAGACTTCATCATTTACACCAAAAATTCCCTGCAAAATGTTCCCTAACAATCCACGTTTGATTCTTGATGCTAACCAGGGACGTATTAACTCCATGCTATTTTCGGTGTCACGTTGCAGTTGTTGGACTAACTGCGTACACTGTTTGTCTCGATGTATTTTAAGTCCAGCGCTGCAAATATTGGAGATCTTATTATATAATCCTTTCACAATATTTATATCAGTGAGAATATCGTCAGACGGAACGTTGACGTTTATTCGGATCTGACCCTCGAATGATGTGAGTGTCTCCCAAGTGCTCGACACAGATACCACAGTCAGGGTATTTAATCGTTTAATTTGCTTTTGCTGGTGCAATGCATAAAAGAACCGTTAGTAATTTCACCATTATTTTCGAGAATTTCAAAGCAATGTTCCTCGGTTTGGCTTTTTGCTTCATTGGATCTCTATCTTGAATGGTATTAAAAGGTTGCTGAGCCGATTTGAACCCCTCATTGATAGGTAATGGGCAAATTTTAGTTATCGGTCGTTTGATGATGTTGTTTACAGTTTTGACTGTTACCACTCTCGTTAATCCGTCTTTGCCAGGATGTACTGCAACAACTCTGCCCAATGGCCAATGAGTTTGAGCGCAATTTTCATATTTGATGAGGACTAGGCCACCTGCATTCAGCGTGCGGGTTTCTGAAAACCATTTTCCTCTTTGCTGTAATTGGGTTAAATATTCGAGGCTCCATCGCTGCCAAAATTGCTGCTTGAGCCTTTGCACTAAGTGCCATTTTTTGGTAAGATCGTTCTCACCTATTACTTCTGGTACTTCTAATAAATGTTCACCTGTCAAAAAATGACCAGGTGTTTATGCATTTAAATCATTTGAATCGTCGCTAACTGGTGTTAGTGGTGTGGAGTTCATGCAAGCTTCGATCTGCGCCAATAATGTGTACATTTCCTCTACGTTTAATAAATGAGAGCCAATCGTTCTAATCAAATGCCGTTTCATTGATTTCACAGCGGACTCCCAAATACCACCAAAATAAAGATTTCCAAGAGGAATGAATTTCCAGGTGATGTTGTTAGAGGCTAACGTTTCCTGTGCTTCTGTTATCATTTTCGTTGCACTTTGGCGTAATAATTTATCGGCTCCTACAAAGTTGGTACCATTGTTGCTAAATAACGTGTGGCACATAGCTCGTCTTGCAATAAATCTCCGTATAGCTGCAATACAGGTTTTTGCAAACAGATCACTTGCTAGTTCGAGATGAACTGCTTTTGTACATAAACAAATAAAAATCGCTACGTGCGCCTTAGCAGTTTTAGCTCCTCTACCGCCATTCCACTTGATGATGATAGGCTCAGCATAATCTAAACCACTTTGTGCAAAGGATTTCCCAGGATGAACGCACACTTTTGGTAAGTCACCCATTAACTGCTGAGCTGCGGGGCCCGGTATCTCTGCCCGCTAAGGCGTCATGCCGAAAAGCGGCGTGCTACGGGGCTTGCGGGTTCAAATCCCACCTGTGCCATGACTGTAAGTGTGAATGCGTGTGATTGTCTATGAGGGTGACAAATGGGTCCAAACTGGTGGCCTAATGCTGGCCGCGTTCGCGGCAGCCCTCTTCACTAACCTAACCTAGCGTGCCGTGTCACAAAATCCATATATCTGGATAGAACTATCTGTTTTGTAATGCAACCATTATGGTATTGTTAATCCTTTTAACAAACATAATTGGGAACGTATTAAATTCCATTTGGTAAGGACTTGCTCGTCTATTGGGTCATCCCGCCCAATTTTCGTTAACCACAACTGCTGTATGATAATTTTCCGCACTATGATGCAAGGTTGTATCCACCAGATGGGGTCAAACAGCTGTGATATTTTCGTTGGTAAACGGATCGAAGTGTACTTTAAACGAAAAAGTATCTTTTACCGGATTCCAGTGCTACCCCAACGTTTTTATGCTGTCTGTCATCTGAATGTGAAGAGGTAGTTGACTTTCTCTATGGCTCATAGGTATGTCTTGCAAAAGAATATCTTGATTGGCTGTCGATTTGCGAAAGCTGAAACCACCCTTCTGAAGCACTGTTATCAAGTCTTGTTGTAGATTTTTGACGTCTGCAATTGAATATCCACCCGTCAATACATCATCAACATAAAAATCTGTTTTGATCAAACCACAAGCCTTAGGGTGAAAAATCTTTTCATCTTCTGCTAGCTGATGTAAAGTTTGAATCGCCAAATACGGAGTGCACGCAGTTCCGTAAGTGACGGTTGTTAACCTTTTATGTTTTATAGGCTCGGACAGATGTTTTCTTTAAAGTATTCGTTGGTAGTCTTGATCTTTCGGATGCACCATGACTTGCCGATACATCTTCTTGATATCTGTGGCAACCACATATTTGAACATGCGCCATCTCATGATTATATGTACGATATTATTTTGTATGGATGGACCGATCAGTAACAAATCGTTTAGTGATTTTCCAGAAGGTGCTGTTTGAGACGCGTTTAAAATCACTCTGAGTTTTGTAGTCGTGCTTTGTTCTTTAATTAATGCGTGATGAGGCAAATAATAGCTTTATGCTGAATGTCTGCCATCACAATGAAAGGACAAACATTTCTTCATGCTAGTCCAATCATCATCGAACACATTATAAGAGACAAGAGCAGCATCTGCTGGCCCTCTGATCTTTTGTCGAATATGCCTGAGTATTGCCGTGTATGTAGGCCTATTACGGACAATACTATAGTCCTCCAAAATGGTTTCAACATTATGAACCCATGAAATATATTCTATCGGATTTCCGTCGAAAGTACGAAGATCCCTAACAGAATCAGGAGGTTTCTTTATATCGTCAAGATCTTGCACAGTTTTTGGACGCGGTAATATTTGGTCTGTATTCGATACAGAGCAGATACAGATCTTTGCTCGAGAAGACACAACCTTGTTTCCATGCTTTTAATTTGCTCTATTTACGCGTTAATCGCCCCGGTGAGTTGCGTAATAGATTGCTGAATAGCTTTCATTTTTATTATTTTTCTTCAAGCGGATAAGTAGCAAATATTAGAGAAATCGCGAAAAGGTATCGAAATACTGAGGACTTGGAACTAACAAATGTTCGAGTTTGATCGTGTTACACTTCGCAAAATAGACTAAAGTCACTAATCAAATGTACTATTCCCGGTTCAGCGAATAAAGGTGCACAATCACTTTTTAAACACTAGTTATTTTAAGTAACATAAAATAATAAAATTTAATTAACAATCAGTAATATTTTATTCAATAGCTAGTAAGATGTGTTTGATAAAATTTTATATATATTTTTTTTTAATTATTAATTTTTAAATTGAATCTACACAAAATTTTTTAAAAAAGCGCAAAGTCTAAGAGGTAACTTACAAATCAAAGAATACATTGAATTCCTCGGACCGCCTGTCTTTTTCCTTTTTGGCTGCAAGCTTCGAGAAAAATTTCTTCGCCTAGCCGTACTGGGGTGCAGGGTAGGCCACCTTCCAATGATACCATGTGAGTTCGTCTTCCGATATAGGATAATCTCGATCAAATAGCTTCACTCGTAGTATCTAGATCGGATAGCTTCCCATTCACTTGTTTTAGCACTTTCATAATGTTGTTTTTAGAGCTCATTTCCTAGTCTCGACAAAAAATTAAAGGAGATAATTTACACTTATTCTCCACTGAAAGATAATCACGTTGGGTGCCAGTTACGGTGATCTTCTCTACTTTAATTAAAGAAACACCGTTTTATATTAACAAAATTTTATTGGCCATTTTGTAATAACAAGTTTTCTTTAACTAACGTGCATTTGGTAGCACACGTGATGAAAAACTGCCTAAATTCGCTGATTTACCTGACACATTCAATTTCAACGCCAATTAATCGAATTGAAAACTTTAATACAATCGCGAAATGCAAAGTAGTTGTGGTGAAAGGTGGAATTTAGTGGTGAAATTTAGTGTGGAGTAGAATGTGCTAACTTCCATTACTGAATAGATTCCGTCACCTAAGCTGTGGGGAATACCAGTACACTGGATCAATTCGAATGACTTTTGTTCAATGATTGAAAAGAATCCAGACACTACGACTTCTGTCCTCGTTTGTTCAATCGATGTCAATTGTGCCTAATTGGTTTCGATAAAGAGCGTTTTCCCTAGTTTTGATTGGATTTTTGCAAATGTTTCTTTTAACAATTTTTGTGAACAAGCCTCGAAAATATTTGCTGTTCCATACTGAATCTTGAAGAAAATTTCGTATATTTGATGTATTTCTTCCAGCAGGATTCTTGCTAATTCTTGTGCGGATAAAAACTGACTAGCAATGCGATTGGAATCAATTGCACTGAACCATTTACTCATATAATTTTTCACGTCTCCTATGTAGTTAATGTTCTCGATTAAATGATTCAACTTTGTATTGATAGAAGTACGCGTGTTGTTCATCATTGCTGTAGCTGCTAGTAGTAAATTGCCTTGATGCTGGATAGTTGCAGATAATTTATGTTGGTTGGCGTCTAGTGCATCAATAGGCGTGTTTTTTTGCTCCTCTATCCAGTAGAGAATAGGATATATGCATTAAAAACAACAACAATCCTGTCCCAGTGAAATCACTAGTACATAAATTCTATTCCTCATTTGTAGTTCACGTGTTGAAGTGTAGAATGTGCTGATGGAAAAATGAAAAGCTCATGAGAAGTTGTTTTTTTTCTGTGAGGTGGCTTTGGGTTTTTCATGGTTATGTTGAATGTTTTGGTAGCTAGGAAATTAGAAAAAGCCCTCATAATGAATAGAAAGTTAAAAGAAGTAATTTTCTGTTAGTTCTTTTTCTATTTTCTATCGATTGTGGTAGTGTATATTCATTATTTTCTCCCTTTATTTTCAGTTATTTTGTGGTACCACAGCGAATACAGCAACGTATGTCAGTCTTAGCGAAAGCACTGCTGTTTTATACTAGATTGTTGTTTTTGCGGCATAGTTATATTCTGCTCTGTATCGGAGCAAAAAAACGCACCTAATATTAGCATAGACTTCATCATTTACACCAAAAATTCCCTGCAAAATGTTCCCTAACAATCCACGTTTGATTCTTGATGCTAACCAGGGACGTATTAACTCCATGCTATTTTCGGTGTCACGTTGCAGTTGTTGGACTAACTGCGTACACTGTTTGTCTCGATGTATTTTAAGTCCAGCGCTGCAAATATTGGAGATCTTATTATATAATCCTTTCACAATATTTATATCAGTGAGAATATCGTCAGACGGAACGTTGACGTATATTCGGATCTGACCCTCGAATGATGTGAGTGTCTCCCAAGTGCTCGACACAGATACCACAGTCAGGGTATTTAATCGTTTAATTTGCTTTTGCTGGTGCAATGCATAAAAGAACCGTTAGTAATTTCACCATTATTTTCGAGAATTTCAAAGCAATGTTCCTCGGTTTGGCTTTTTGCTTCATTGGATCTCTACCTTGAATGGTATTAAAAGGTTGCTGAGCTGATTTGAACCCCTCATTGATAGGTAATGGGCAAATTTTAGTTATCGGTCGTTTGATGATGTTGTTTACAGTTTTGACTGTTACCACTCTCGTTAATCCGTCTTTGCCAGGATGTACTGCAACAACTCTGCCCAATGGCCAATGAGTTTGAGCGCAATTTTCATATTTGATGAGGACTAGGCCACCTGCATTCAGCGTGCGGGTTTCTGAAAACCATTTTCCTCTTTGCTGTAATTGGGTTAAATATTCGAGGCTCCATCGCTGCCAAAATTGCTGCTTGAGCCTTTGCACTAAGTCCCATATTTTGGTAAGATCGTTCTCACCTATCACTTCTGGTACTTCTAATAAATGTTCACCTGTCAAAAAATGACCAGGTGTTTATGCATTTAAATCATTTGAATCGTCGCTAACTGGTGTTAGTGGTGTGGAGTTCATGCAAGCTTCGATCTGCGTCAATAATGTGTACATTTCCTCTACGTTTAATAAATGAGAGCCAATCGTTCTAATCAAATGCTGTTTCATTGATTTCACAGCGGACTCCCAAATACCACCAAAATAAAGATTTCCAAGAGGAATGAATTTCCAGGTGATGTTGTTAGAGGCTAACGTTTCCTGTGCTTCTGTTATCATTTTCGTTGCACTTTGGCGTAATAATTTATCGGCTCCTACAAAGTTGGTACCATTGTTGCTAAATAACGTGTGGCACATAGCTCGTCTTGCAATAAATCTCCGTATAGCTGCAATACAGGTTTTTGCAAACAGATCACTTGCTAGTTTGAGATGAACTGCTTTTGTACATAAACAAATAAAAATCGCTACGTGCGCCTTAGTAGTTTTAGCTCCTCTACCGCCATTCCACTTGATGATGATAGGCTCAGCATAATCTAAACCACTTTGTGCAAAGGATTTCCCAGGATGAACGCACACTTTTGGTAAGTCACCCATTAACTGCTGAGCTGCGGGGCCCGGTATCTCTGCCCGCTAAGGCGTCATGCCGAAAAGCGGCGTGCTACGGGGCTTGCGGGTTCAAATCCCACCTGTGCCATGACTGTAAGTGTGAATGCGTGTGATTGTCTATGAGGGTGACAAATGGGTCCAAACTGGTGACCTAATGCTGGCCGCGTTCGCGGCAGCCCTCTTCACTAACCTAATCTAGCGTGCCGTGTCACAAAATCCATATATCTGGATAGAACTATCTGTTTTGTAATGCAACCATTATGGTATGGTTAATCCTTTTAACAAACATAATTGGGAACGTATTAAATTCCATTTGGTAAAGACTTGCTCGTTTATTGGGTCATCCCGCCCAATTTTCGTTAACCACAACTGCTGTATGATAATTTTCCGCACTATGATGCAAGGCTGTACCCACCACATGGGGTCAAACAGCTGTGATATCTCAGACAGCAGCTGATGTTTTGTCATATTTTCGTTGGTAAACGGATCGAAGTGTACTTTAAACGAAAAAGTATCTTTTACCGGATTTCAGTGCTACCCTAACGTTTTTATGCTGTCTGTCATCTGAATGTGAAGAGGTTGTTGACTTTCTCTATGGCTCATAGGTATGTCTTGCAAAAGAATATCTTGATTGGCTGTCGATTTGCGAAAGCTGAAACCACCCTTCTGAAGCACTGTTATCAAGTCTTGTTGTAGATTTTTGACGTCTGCAATTGAATATCCACCCGTCAATACATCATCAACATAAAAATCTGTTTTGATCAAACCACAAGCCTTAGGGTGAAAAATCTTTTCATCTTCTGCTAGCTGATGTAAAGTTTGAATCGCCAAATACGGAGTGCACGCAGTTCCGTAAGTGACGGTTGTTAACCTTTTATGTTTTATAGGCTCGGACAGATGTTTTCTTTAAAGTTTTCGTTGGTAGTCTTGATCTTTCGGATGCACCATGACTTGCCGATACATCTTCTCGATATCTGTGGCAACCACATATTTGAACATGCGCCATCTCATGATTATATGTACGATATTATTTTGTATGGATGGACCGATCAGTAACAAATCGTTTAGTGATTTTCCAGAAGGTGCTGTTTGAGACGCGTTGAAAACCACTCTGAGTTTTGTAGTCGTGCTTTGTTCTTTAATTAATGCGTGATGAGGCAAATAATAGCTTTATGCTGAATGTCTGCCATCACAATGAAGGGACAAACATTTCTTCATGCTAGTCCAATCATCATCGAACACATTATAAGAGACAAGAGCAGCATCTGCTGGCCCTCTAATCTTTTGTCGAATATGCCTGAGTATTGCCGTGTATGTAGGCCTATTACGGACAATACTATAGTCCTCCAAAATGGTTTCAACATTATGAACCCATGAAATATATTCTATCGGATTTCCGTCGAAAGTACGAAGATCCCTAACAGAATCAGGAGGTTTCTTTATATCGTCAAGATCTTGCACAGTTTTTGGACGCGGTAATATTTGGTCTGCATTCGATACAGAGCAGATACAGATCTTTGCTCGAGAAGACACAACCTTGTTTCCATGCTTTTAATTTGCTCTATTTACGCGTTAACCGCCCCGGTGAGTTGCGTAATAGATTGCTGAATAGCTTTCATTTTTATTATTTTTCTTCAAGCGGATAAGTAGCAAATATTAGAGAAATCGCGAAAAGGTATCGAAATACTGAGGACTTGGAACTAACAAATGTTCGAGTTTGATCGTGTTACACTTCGCAAAATAGACTAAAGTCACTAATCAAATGTACTATTCCCGGTTCAGCGAATAAAGGTGCACAATCACTTTTTAAACACTAGTTATTTTAAGTAACATAAAATAATAAAATTTAATTAACAATCAGTAATATTTTATTCAATAGCTAGTAAGATGTGTTTGATAAAATTTAATATATTTTTTTTTTAATTATTAATTTTTAAATTGAATCTACACAAATTTTCTTAAAAAAGCGCAAAGTCTAAGAGGTAACTTACAAATCAAAGAATACATTGAATTCCTCGGACCGCCTGTCTTTTTCCTTTTTGGCTGCAAGCTTCGAGAAAAATTTCTTCGCCTAGACGTACTGGGGTGCAGGGTAGGCCACCTTCCAATGATACCATGTGAGTTCATCTTCCGATATAGGATAATCTCGATCAGATAGCTTCACTCGTAGTATCTAGATCGGATAGCTTCCCATTCACTTGTTTTAGCACTTTCATAATGTAAAAATGACCAGGTGTTTATGCATTTAAATCATTTGAATCGTCGCTAACTGGTGTTAGTGGTGTGGAGTTCATGCAAGCTTCGATCTGCGTCAATAATGTGTACATTTCCTCTACGTTTAATAAATGAGAGCCAATCGTTCTAATCAAATGCTGTTTCATTGATTTCACAGCGGACTCCCAAATACCACCAAAATAAAGATTTCCAAGAGGAATGAATTTCCAGGTGATGTTGTTAGAGGCTAACGTTTCCTGTGCTTCTGTTATCATTTTCGTTGCACTTTGGCGTAATAATTTATCGGCTCCTACAAAGTTGGTACCATTGTTGCTAAATAACGTGTGGCACATAGCTCGTCTTGCAATAAATCTCCGTATAGCTGCAATGCAGGTTTTTGCAAACAGACCACTTGCTAGTTTGAGATGAACTGCTTTTGTACATAAACAAATAAAAATCGCTACGTGCGCCTTAGTAGTTTTAGCTCCTCTACCGCCATTCCACTTGATGATGATAGGCTCAGCATAATCTAAACCACTTTGTGCAAAGGATTTCCCAGGATGAACGCACACTTTTGGTAAGTCACCCATTAACTGCTGAGCTGCGGGGCCCGGTATCTCTGCCCGCTAAGGCGTCGTGCCGAAAAGCGGCGTGCTACGGGGCTTGCGGGTTCAAATCCCACCTGTGCCATGACTGTAAGTGTGAATGCGTGTGATTGTCTATGAGGGTGACAAATGGGTCCAAACTGGTGGCCTAATGCTGGCCGCGTTCGCGGCAGCCCTCTTCACTAACCTAATCTAGCGTGCCGTGTCACAAAATCCATATATCTGGATAGAACTATCTGTTTTGTAATGCAACCATTATGGTATTGTTAATCCTTTTAACAAACATAATTGGGAACGTCTTAAATTCCATTTGGTAAAGACTTGCTCGTCTATTGGGTCATCCCGCCCAATTTTCGTTAACCACAACTGCTGTATGATAATTTTCCGCACTATGATGCAAGGTTGTATCCACCAGATGGGGTCAAACAGCTGTGATATCTCAGACAGCAGCTGATGTTTTGTCATATTTTCGTTGGTAAACGGATCGAAGTGTACTTTAAACGAAAAAGTATCTTTTACCGGATTCCAGTGCTACCCCAACGTTTTTATGCTGTCTGTCATCTGAATGTGAAGAGGTTGTTGACTTTCTCTATGGCTCATAGGTATGTCTTGCAAAAGAATATCTTGATTGGCTGTCGATTTGCGAAAGCTGAAACCACCCTTCTGAAGCACTGTTATCAAGTCTTGTTGTAGATTTTTGACGTCTGCAATTGAATATCCACCCGTCAATACATCATCAACATAAAAATCTGTTTTGATCAAACCACAAGCCTTAGGGTGAAAAATCTTTTCATCTTCTGCTAGCTGATGTAAAGTTTGAATCGCCAAATACGGAGTGCACGCAGTTCCGTAAGTGACGGTTGTTAACCTTTTATGTTTTATAGGCTCGGACAGATGTTTTCTTTAAAGTATTCGTTGGTAGTCTTGATATTTCGGATGCACCATGACTTGCCGATACATCTTCTCGATATATGTGGCAACCACATATTTGAACATGCGCCATCTCATGATTATATGTACGATATTATTTTGTATGGATGGACCGATCAGTAACAAATCGTTTAGTGATTTTCCAGCAGGTGCTGTTTGAGACGCGTTGAAAACCACTCTGAGTTTTGTAGTCGTGCTTTGTTCTTTAATTAATGCGTGATGAGGCAAATAATAGCTTTATCTTTGATCTTTGCTCGAGAAGACACAACCTTGTTTCCATGCTTTTAATTTGCTCTATTTACGCGTTAACCGCCCCGGTGAGTTGCCTAATAGATTGCTGAATAGCTTTCATTTTTATTATTTTTCTTCAAGCGGATAAGTAGCAAATATTAGAGAAATCGCGAAAAGGTATCGAAATACTGAGGACTTGGAACTAACAAATGTTCGAGTTTGATCGTGTTACACTTCGCAAAATAGACTAAAGTCACTAATCAAATGTACTATTCCCGGTTCAGCGAATAAAGGTGCACAATCACTTTTTAAACACTAGTTATTTTAAGTAACATAAAATAATAAAATTTAATTAACAATCAGTAATATTTTATTCAATAGCTAGTAAGATGTGTTTGATAAAATTTAATATATATTTTTTTTTAATTATTAATTTTTAAATTGAATCTACACAAAATTTTTTAAAAAAGCGCAAAGTCTAAGAGGTAACTTACAAATCAAAGAATACATTGAATTCCTCGGACCGCCTGTCTTTTTCCTTTTTGGCTGCAAGCTTCGAGAAAAATTTCTTCGCCTAGCCGTACTGGGGTGCAGAGTAGGCCACCTTCCAATGATACCATGTGAGTTCGTCTGCCGATATGGGATAATCTCGATCAGATAGCTTCACTCGTAGTATCTAGATCGGATAGCTTCCCATTCACTTGTTTTAGCACTTTCATAATGTTGTTTTTAGAGCTCATTTCCTAGTCTCGACAAAAAATTAAAGGAGATAATTTACACTTATTCTCCACTGAAAGATAATCACGTTGGGTGCCAGTTACGGTGATCTTCTCTACTTTAATTAAAGAAACACCGTTTTATATTAACAAAATTTTATTGGCCATTTTGTAATAACAAGTTTTCTTTAACTAACGTGCATTTGGTAGCACACGTGATGAAAAACTGCCTAAATTCGCTGATTTACCTGACACATTCAGTTTCAACGCCAATTAATCGAATTGAAAACTTTAATACAATCGCGAAATGCAAAGTAGTTGTGGTGAAAGGTGGAATTTAGTAGTGAAATTTAGTGTGGAGTAGAATGTGCTAACTTCCATTACTGAATAGATTCCGTCACCTAAGCTGTGGGGAATACCAGTACACTGGATCAATTCGAATGACTTTTGTTCAATGATTGAAAAGAATCCAGACACTACGACTTCTGTCCTCGTTTGTTCAATCGATGTCAATTGTGCCTAATTGGTTTCGATAAAGAGCGTTTTCCCTAGTTTTGATTGGATTTTTGCAAATGTTTCTTTTAACAATTTTTGTGAACAAGCCTCGAAAATATTTGCTGTTCCATACTGAATCTTGAAGAAAATTTCGTATCTTTGATGTATTTCTTCCAGCAGGATTCTTGCTAATTCGTGTGCGGATAAAAACTGACTAGCAATGCGATTGGAATCAATTTCACTGAACCATTTACTCATATAATTTTTCACGTCTCCTATGTGGTTAATGTTCTCGATTAAATGATTCAACTTTGTATTGAAAGAAGTGCGCGTGTTGTTCATCATTGCTGTAGCTGCTAGTAGTAAATTGCCTTGATGCTGGATAGTTGCAGATAATTTATGTTGGTTGGCGTCTAGTGCATCAATAGGCGTGTTTTTTTGCTCCTCTATCCAGTAGAGAATAGGATATATGCATTAAAAACAACAACAATCCTGTCCCAGTGAAATCACTAGTACATAAATTCTATTCCTCATTTGTAGTTCACGTGTTGAAGTGTAGAATGTGCTGATGGAAAAATGAAAAGCTCATGAGAAGTTGTTTTTTTTCTGTAAGGTGGCTTTGGGTTTTTCATGGTTATGTTGAATGTTTTGGTAGCTAGGAAATTAGAAAAAGCCCTCATAATGAATAGAAAGTTAAAAGAAGTAATTTTCTGTTAGTTCTTTTTCTATTTTCTATCGATTGTGGTAGTGTATATTCATTATTTTCTCCCTTTATTTTCAGTTATTTTGTGGTACCACAGCGAATACAGCAACCTATGTCAGTCTTAGCGAAAGCACTGCTGTTTTATACTAGATTGTTGTTTTTGCGGCATAGTTCTATTCTGCTCTGTATCGGAGCAAAAAAAACGCACCTAATATTAGCATAGACTTCATCATTTACACCAAAAATTCCCTGCAAAATGTTCCCTAACAATCCACGTTTGATTCTTGATGCTAACCAGGGACGTATTAACTCCATGCTATTTTCGGTGTCACGTTGCAGTTGTTGGACTAACTGCGTACACTGTTTGTCTCGATGTATTTTAAGTCCAGCGCTGCAAATATTGGAGATCTTATTATATATTCCTTTCACAATATTTATATCAGTGAGAATATCGTCAGACGGAACGTTGACGTTTAGTCGGATCTGACCCTCGAATGATGTGAGTGTCTCCCAAGTGCTCGACACAGATACCAAAGTCAGGGTATTTAATCGTTTAATTTGCTTTTGCTGGTGCAATGCATAAAAGAACCGTTAGTAATTTCACCATTATTTTCGAGAATTTCAAAGCAATGTTCCTCGGTTTGGCTTTTTGCTTCATTGGATCTCTACCTTGAATGGTATTAAAAGGTTGCTGAGCTGATTTGAACCCCTCATTGATAGGTAATGGGCAAATTTTAGTTATCGGTCGTTTGATGATGTTGTTTACAGTTTTGACTGTTACCACTCTCGTTAATCCGTCTTTGCCAGGATGTACTGCAACAACTCTGCCCAATGGCCAATGAGTTTGAGCGCAATTTTCATATTTGATGAGGACTAGGCCACCTGCATTCAGCGTGCGGGTTTCTGAAAACCATTTTCCTCTTTGCTGTAATTGGGTTAAATATTCGAGGCTCCATCGCTGCCAAAATTGCTGCTTGAGCCTTTGCACTAAGTGCCATTTTTTGGTAAGATCGTTCTCACCTATTACTTCTGGTACTTCTAATAAATGTTCACCTGTCAAAAAATGACCAGGTGTTTATGCATTTAAATCATTTGAATCGTCGCTAACTGGTGTTAGTGGTGTGGAGTTCATGCAAGCTTCGATCTGCGCCAATAATGTGTACATTTCCTCTACGTTTAATAAATGAGAGCCAATCGTTCTAATCAAATGCCGTTTCATTGATTTCACAGCGGACTCCCAAATACCACCAAAATAAAGATTTCCAAGAGGAATGAATTTCCAGGTGATGTTGTTAGAGGCTAACGTTTCCTGTGCTTCTGTTATCATTTTCGTTGCACTTTGGCGTAATAATTTATCGGCTCCTACAAAGTTGGTACCATTGTTGCTAAATAACGTGTGGCACATACCTCGTCTTGCAATAAATCTCCGTATAGCTACAATACAGGTTTTTACAAACAGATCACTTGCTAGTTCGAGATGAACTGCTTTTGTACATAAACAAATAAAAATCGCTACGTGCGCTTTAGTAGTTTTAGCTCCTCTACCGCCATTCCACTTGATGATGATAGGCCCAGCATGATCTAAACCACTTTGTGCAAAGGTTTTCCCAGGATGAATGCGCACTTTTGGTAAGTCACCCATTAACTGCTGAGCTGCGGGGCCCGGTTGCTCTGCCCGCTAAGGCGTCATGCCGAAAAGCGGCGTGCTACGGGGCTTGCCGGTTCAAATCCCACCTGTGCCATGACTGTAAGTGTGAATGGGTGTGATTGTCTATGAGGGTCGCAAATGGGTCCAAACTGGTGGCCTAATGCTGGCCGCGTTCGCGGCAGCCCTCTTCACTAACCTAACCTAGCGTGCCGTGTCACAAAATCCATATATCTGGATAGAACTATCTGTTTTGTAATGCAACCATTATGGTATTGTTAATCCTTTTAACAAACATAATTGGGAACGTATTAAATTCCATTTGGTAAAGACTTGCTCGTCTATTGGGTCATCCCGTCCAATTTTCGTTAACCACAACTGCTGTATGATAATTTTCCGCACTATGATGCAAGGTTGTATCCACCAGATGGGGTCAAACAGCTGTGATATCTCAGACAGCAGCTGATGTTTTGTCATATTTTCGTTGGTAAACGGATCGAAGTGTACTTTAAACGAAAAAGTATCTTTTACCGGATTCCAGTGCTACCCCAACGTTTTTATGCTGTCTGTCATCTGAATGTGAAGAGGTTGTTGACTTTCTCTATGGCTCATAGGTATGTCTTGCAAAAGAATATCTTGATTGGCTGTCGATTTGCGAAAGCTGAAACCACCCTTCTGAAGCACTGTTATCAAGTCTTGCTGTAGATTTTTGACGTCTGCAATTGAATATCCACCCGTCAATACATCGTCAACATAAAAATCTGTTTTGATCAAACCACAAGCCTTAGGGTGAAAAATCTTTTCATCTTCTGCTAGCTGATGTAAAGTTTGAATCGCCAAATACGGAGCGCACGCAGTTCCGTAAGTGACGGTTGTTAACCTTTTATGTTTTATAGGCTCGGACAGATGTTTTCTTTAAAGTATTCGTTGGTAGTCTTGATCTTTCGGATGCACCATGACTTGTCGATACATCTTCTCAATATCTGTGGCAACCACATATTTGAACATGCGCCATCTCATGACTATATGTACGATATTATTTTGTATGGATGGACCGATCAGTAACAAATCGTTTAGTGATTTTCCAGAAGGTGCTGTTTGAGACGCGTTGAAAACCACTCTGAGTTTTGTAGTCGTGCTTTGTTCTTTAATTAATGCGTGATGAGGCAAATAATAGCTTTATGGTGAATGTCTGCCATCAGAATTTATTTCCTTCATATGTCCGAGTTTTATAAATTCTTCGATAAAACCGGAGTACTGCAAGCGAAGAGTTTCATCGTTGATTAATTTCTTCTCTAATTGCGAAAACCGTATGTATGCCTTTTGTTGTGTGTATCTTAGTAAATCTTTGGGCTTGACATTGTCTTTGAATGGGAGACGCAGCATATATCTTCCATTTTCATCCCGTTTTACGGTTTGTCTGTAAAATTGTTCAGTTTGTTCCTCTTCGTGAGTCAGAGCATTTTTTGTGGGTATTTCTTCAATTTCCCAAAATTTTCTTATGGTTTGTTCAATTTTTTCTTCAATACTGATCAACGATAGCATTCCTGATTGAATTTGTGGCAAGTATGTTGGACCAAGTATCAGCCAACCCAATTTAGTTTTGGCTGCACATGGCGTTCCTCTTTTGAACCCAGGCAATATCAAGCTATTGTAGACATCTGCTCCGAACAAAATATCAACGCTACCAGGTGTTCCGCAATGTAGATCAGCTAAATCTTCCATCTTAAGGTTTGTCGGAAGCTCAATTTTTGTCTCAGATGTTGGTGAAATGTTTGTGATTGTAGAGATCACAAGAGCTGGCACACTGATATCAGCTCCATCATATTTGAGTATCAACTCAATTCGATGCTGCCTCTTGTTCGAACATTAGACTCCCAATCCAGAAATATTAAACGTGGCACGTTTTCGTTTCAACTGAAGCAATTGAGCTGCTGATTCAGAGATGAAACTCCGTTGAGATCCAGAGTCAACTAACGCCCGCAAAGGTATATCATCTTTCGCTATGTTTTTTACGTTGACCTTTGCAGTGGCCAATAGTACAGTAGATAAAAGAGGGTTCTTAGTTATTAAAGTATTAGTTTCTGCAACCAATGCATCAGTAGATTTTCGTTCGTAATGGAGCAAGGTATGGTGTCTCTTTGAACACTTTTGACATCTAGATTTTGAGAGGCAATCATTGACACTGTGACCTTTCCTTAGGCAATTATAACACAGATTTTTGGATTTTATGAACACTCTACGCTATTGTATGTTCATCGATTTGAATGCATCACATTTACTTGTGTGATGATCTTTCATACAAAGAATGCAGCTTCGGTTATTTGCTACAAGGACTTCTAATTTCGTAGAATTCTTTGATGGGTTAAGTGCCTTTAGCCTACTAGTTAAAAAATCCAGTAATGCATCAAGAATTGGTAAATTGGTTGATGCTCCGAGCGAGGTCTTCCATAACTGTCTCGATTGCTTATCTAACTTTTGAGATACTGCATAAATTATCAGCAGATCCCAGTTATATGTGTTTATGTTAATACTTTTCATACTAGCTAAAAACTCTACTATATTATCCATAAGATCTTTGATGGATTCATGACGCTCTTCCTTAACAGACGGAAAGTTATAGGATTGCTGCACGTAATTCCACGCAATTGCTCTTTTGTTATCGAAACGGTTACGTAATAAATCCCATGCAGTCGTATAATTTATTTTGGAGATATCCAAATGTTGGATTACTCTCGCAGCTTGTCCCACAACGTGAGTTTTGAGGTACTGCATTTTCTCTAATGGAGATAATGCGTCATTTTTCTCAACCAGCGACATAAACAAATCGTTGAACGTTCGCCAATTTCCTATCAAATCTAGGAATCGTTATTCGTTCAAGTCGGATTTGCGACGTACTTGCTGGATGTGTATCAAGAGTAGACTTCTCTCCGGCAAATTTCGCAGCTCCAGTTTTAAACTTGGCCAGTAAATCTAAATAAATGTTCTCTGCTTCCTCGAACTCTTTGAGATAAGCCTTTTTTACAACAAGATTGTCCGCTATCTCTCTCACTATATCTGGATGCAGGTTTGAACATGATGCCCATAGTTCTGCTAGACGCTGCAGTCGTGCTTTGAAATACGATGACGATTTGCAATCCTTGCTATCATTCAGGTAATTTCTTCTGAGCCTGCTGATATTTTCGAAGTTGTTGTGCTGCAGTGTCTTCGAAGCTTCCGCAATTTCGTATATCTCTTGCACTGAGATTATCTATTCACCTGCACCAAATCACAATTATATCGATCTAAACAGTCGAGGATTTTGAATATTACTCAGCAGTACAAGAAAATATTCAAAAAGCTTTGAAGTTAGAAATTGATATTCACCAGTAATATTCAAAAATCAGGACCAGATCCAATGAAGCATACGGGACACTGTGTATGTGCGCAGGTAATCCAGATTCCTCTTCGACTAGTATAAGTTGGCTCGATATCATCAACTTATATGCACCATCAATATCCAAGACAGCAGTAAATCCAATGGTCGTACGCAACACTATATTTGTGGACAGGTACTTCAAATTCCTATCCGGCTTGACGGACCAAAAATGTTCAATTGACTGCTGGCAAACGTTGCTCAGCCAAATCAATTGCCCTGGTTTGTCACCACTCGACAAATCAAAAGAAGAGTTACTAGCAGCCTCACCAGCAACTTTAAATCAATGAAAAGGCTAGGGCAGGGGGTTGAAAGTATGTGATTTATTGATGGAAGAGATTAGCAGGGTGTGAAGTATTTACCATCAACTGGCACGTAAGAAGAAACAAAACCAAAATAAGTTCACTTTACCACATGCAAAAGTGAGAAAAGCATACTGACAAACGACAGGTGAGAATGTATATATCCGTGTCAGCTGATAGGTGAGAGTGTGTTGGCGTGCGTATAATCCCATCAAGAAACAGTAAGCGCAGCGAACATTCACTGGCAACAAACGAAATTCTCTGTATTGGGTTACAAAAAAGTGTCGAAGATATTCCTTTTACTCTCCAAATGGTATCGAAAGTAGTATACCGCGTCAACTACCTTATCGCTTACCATTTTAATACTCAGAAAATGTTTTAAGAAAACCAATATTGCATAAATCGCCATTCGTTCAAATAGTCTGTTTGGCAAAGCACATGTATATTGCCTAGTGGTAATGCAAAACGTATTTGATCGTAGCAGCTTTGCTTGGCGGGGTACTTTGTGTCTTTTTTCAACTTGGACTTGGATATTGCTATTTACTTCTGGCAATCAGTCGAGAAATATTCTAATTGTATCGCAATTCACGTACTTTCTGAGCTTTATATAGTACTTAAGCTATGGCTAGGGTACTTATTGCGATCAATCTGATTTAACTCGTGTTTCAATTGTTCTTATTTAGTAAATTATTACCTATAAATCGATTGCATTAATTATTTTTTGCAGAATGCAGAATGCATACTTAACAGGTTTACATTAGCATGTGCACAGCCATACATGCTTTTACATTTCAGTTAACTAAAGCTTGGGTCAGACATCGCTACTTTTACTGCGCAGTTTTTAGGTTGCAGAAGCAAAAACTGCTAACTTTGTTCACACATAGTGGGTGCAACCCGCTACTTTTACTGCGCGCAACCGGGTAGCTGCAACTTCTTGCGAAGAAAACTGCATAGGTGTTCACACATAACTCACCGTTTTGCTGCGCGAGTTACATCCGCAACTACATATATTCCCATGGACGGCTCCACTTGCAACGACATCCGTTCCCACAGACAGATATCCGACACACGCTGCTGACCCAAATCCGACACCTGCACTTTACGGGTACATTGTACTTCGACATAATTCCTATTAATTCACTTTTTGCATAAGCATAATAACAAGCAACTTTTGGAAAGATATTAAATGTTGTAATTTAGACCTAGAGTCAGTCAGAATTTAGAGCTAGACGAATAAACTTAAGAATCAGAAATTCAAATTGTGTTTTTTTTTCAACGTTGAATTATCGGTTGATGTAATTGGCGCAGTCGTAACGGATCTTTGCGCTACGCGATCGTGCTAAGTTATTCGACATCGGTAGTGCAGTTCTGTGTGTTCCTGTTTTCGAAGGATTATCGAGAAAAGGCTCCTTTCATCGAAGGATTATCGAGAAAAATACAACTACGGTCTATTACCAACCCTCGAAGGATTATCGAGTTAAATTCAACACATCGACGGCTTATTCGAATTTTGTGAAGTCCCTGTCGACGGCTCATCGAAGAGGACCACCTGAGAATGATACTAATCATAGTCACGTAAGTCAATATAATTGGATACTTTCCTTTCCATCCTTCTACCTATGCCATACGCACAAAATACTAAAGATAGAATTAGACCATATCCTAGATTAAGAAAGTATTTAAGAGTGATTCCTTTAACTACAATTTTGGAAAGTGATCGTGAAAATCTAAGTGCTTCCAGTGTTGCGCCAATAAATAATTGTGACTTGTTAAGTGAAAATTCTCCAAATCGCGTTAGAAACGAATTTCAAACTTTAGTAAATAGTGAGATTGATTTGCCAGATAATAACATGACGGAAATTGTCGAAATTTTCAATTCCTTGAGAATCCCTGATGCGATCAAGGATTTGCCGAAATTTAACGGCAATCCCAGATTGCTCCACGACTTCATTGAAAATGTTGAGGAAATCACCTCCATGATTCCAATCATAACACCTGCCTATAATAAAATGATACTCCGCGCTATACGAAACAAAATCGAAGGTCCAGCCAATGAAGTGTTAAATATGTATGGCACATCATTGAACTGGGCAGAAATAAAGAAAAATCTCATTCTTCACTATAGCGACAAGAGAAACGAAACCTCGCTGATAAGAGATTTACATAATCTTAGTCAACGCGGCAAAACAGTTGAGAAGTTCTATAGTGAAATTATAGAAACTTTGGCTACGATGACTAGTCACATCCAACTTCATGAGACCGACGCAAGTGTAATTACCGCTAAACGCGAATTATATTCTGAAATGTGCCTTAACGCATTTTTATCAGGACTCCAAGAGCCGCTTGGGGCAACTATACGTGCTATGAGACCTAACTCTCTAGCATTAGCATTTTCTTATTGCATAAAAGAACAGAATACTTTTTATTCGAGGCATAACAACCCCAATTCTCAAGGAAAAACACAAACTCCCCATTTTGTCGTACAGAAAAACCCAGCGATGCAAACGATCGGTACACATGTCAATTATTTGAATAACTCCATACCTCCAATCATGCCACAAAGGCCCAACTTTCAAGTACCAAGCATTTTTCAACCAAGATTCATTCCGCCTCATAGCCAAAGCAATAATTTTTACCCATTCAATCATCAATCAAATGTTCAATCTAATAGATCAGCGTTTCCGAAACCCATCCCCATGGACACAAGCTCAGGGTATACTCATCTCCGCCACGGAAATAGCCAACAACCCTCACAACAGAATAACTTCTTTAGACCTATGGGACCACCCAGAACCACCAACCCCCCAAATAATAATTTCTTTAGACCTATGGGACCACCCAGAGCCACTAATCCCCCAACTAACAACTTCTTTAAATCAACGGGGCCACCCAGATTCGTTAGCAAAGAATTGTTCAACATTACAGAAACAGACTCGACCGACAAGACCAACCTTGCCAACACACCCCAATACTTTCAACCGTCCCCAAACGACTTTTACAGACAAGACTTGGACGACTACTACTGCTATACAGAACCTAGCTCTACGAACAATGACTTCAATGAAAAGAATCAGGGAAATTATCAGGACCCTTACCAATACAATGTTAGTCAACAAGACAATCAAAGTCAATCCGATATTCACGTAATTGATGATGAAAATTTTTCATCACCTGCCTCAGTAGTTCAACCGGGTACATAGATATAAATACACATGGTTCAACCCTTCCTTTCGTAGAAATATCATCTCCTTTCGGGCGAAATCTCAAGTTCCTTATTGACACGGGTGCATCTTCCTCGTTCATCGATCCCGAATTTGTTCATCCGGAAGACGTAGAAATAATTAAACCTATCTTTATTAAAACTATCCTCAACAAATATGCATTGAACAAACAAATCTTTTTGCCAACATTTAATGAATTTAATCAGCCTGGGAAACTAAGATTGCTAATCTTTAAGTTTCATGAATATTTTGATGGACTATTGGGACTCGATACCTTAACAGCGCTTAACGCTAAAGTAGATCTAGCTCAGAAAGTCCTAATAACAGACAACGCAAAAATTCCTCTCTTCTTTAAACCCAATCTAACCTCTTCTAAATTCACGGTACCCGCAAAATCAAAGTTTATCGCCAAATTGCCAGTTGACGTTTGTAAAGGAGATATTTATGTTGGGAATACCGAAGTTTCCCCCGCGTTACTCATCCCCGAAGGCATTTACACTGCTGACGACTGGCACAGTTTCATCACTGTCATAAACCAGTCCGATAATGAACAAACACTCTTCATAGAGCAACCATTAAAAGTCTCCAAATTTTCATCTTCCGAATTCACAGAAGTCAACAACTTCAATATCGATTATAACTGCGGTGCCGATACCTTTATACCTCCTGAAAACGTCACTAAATTGATTCGAGTATCTCACCTCAATAAAGAGGAAAGAGACTTGATATTTCGTATCTGCCGTGAATACGATGACGTTTTCTACCGTGAAGGACAAAATCTCACGCTCACAAACAAAATTAAACACCATATCCCGACTACGGATGATATACCGATATATACCAAGTCTTACCGCTACCCTCATGTGCATAAAGAGGAGGTGAAAAGACAAATCAATGATATGCTAGACCAAAATATCATTAGGCCAAGCTATTCGCCATGGAGCTCTCCCGTTTGGATTGTTCCGAAAAAAACGGACGCGAGTGGCAAAAAGAAATGGAGACTCGTGATTGATTATCGTAAGCTCAACGAAAAAACGATAACCGATCGCTACCCCATTCCTAACATATCCGATATCCTTGACAAATTGGGCAAAAGCCTTTATTTCTCGACAATAGATCTTGCCAGCGGGTTTTACCAAATCGAAATGGGAAATTCAAAAAACCGCCTTCACAGTGGAAGGAGGGCATTATGAATATGTTCGGATGCCATTCGGACTAAAGAACGCTCCATCCACTTTTCAGCGAGTGATGGACAACGTTCTCCAAGATCTTCAAGGGAAAATATGCTTGGTCTATCTAGACGATATCATTGTTTTCTCCACCTCGCTACAGGAGCATCGAGAAAACCTGAGAAAAGTTTTCGACAAATTACGCGATGCCAACTTCAAAGTGCAGTTAGACAAATCGGAGTTTCTTCACAAAAAATTAGCCTTTTTAGGCCACATAGTTACAACAGATGGAGTGAAACCAAACCCGGACAAAATTAGAGCAATAAAAGATTTCCCGATTCCCCGAAACCAAAAAGAAATAAAATCTTCCTAGGACTGCTAGGCTATTACCGAAAATTTATTCGAGACTTCGCCAAATTGACCAAACCCTTCACTGAATGTCTGAAAAAGGGTAGAAGCGTCCACCTTACGGAACAATACATAAAAACATTCGAACACTGTAAGGACTTATTAATGAACGACCCTATCTTACAATATCCAGACTTCAGTAAACCCTTCATCTTAACCACCGACGCCAGCAACTTCGCAATCGGTGCAGTGCTGTTGCAAGGAACCGTCGGAAACGACAAACCCGTCTGCTATGCTAGTAGGACCTTGACGGATTCCGAGATCAATTATTCCACGATCGAAAAGGAACTCCTGGCGATAGTCTGGGCGGTAAAATATTTCAGGCCCTACCTTTTCGGGCGGAAGTTCAAGATCGTAACGGACCACAAGCCCCTCACTTGGCTTATGAGTCTTAAAGACCCGAACTCAAAGCTAGTGCGATGGCGATTGAAACTTGAAGAATTCGATTACGATGTTGCTTATAAAAAGGGGTATCAGAATTCAAATGCAGATGCTCTGAGCAGAATAAGGCTCCCCGATAAACTCAGCGAATTAAATGTTAACGAATCCTTCATGGAGGAAGGAAACACCTCAAATATTGCCGACAACGGCTCCACAATTCATTCCGCAGAGGAAAACCTAAACGACGGCATCCCAATATCCGAAAGACCGTTAAACGAGTTCAACCTTCAAATCGTTCTCGAGAAATCGGCAAGAGCCCCACAAACATCGCTGCAGATGTTATTTAAAAACCGCTAAAGAAGAACGATTCACATGCTTGATTATACCGAGGGCACTCTCCTAGATCTGTTCAAAAAAATTTCTAACTCCAAATAAACTTAACGCAATCTTTACATCCGATGAAATATTCAAAATTGTCCAAACGGTTTACTCTAAATTCTTTTCTCAGTCTAAAACTTTCAAATTAATCCGTTGCATGGAAGTTCTACAGGACGTCACCGACATCGATGAGCAAGATCGACTCATCAACGAATATCATACAAATAACAACCATAGAGGCATATGCGAAACAGTCCTTCACCTTAGAAGAAAATACTACTTCCCCCACTTAAAGGGAAAAATAACTAAAATTATCAACAACTGTGAGACATGCCAAACACAAAAGTATGATCGCAACCCACAAAAACCACATTTCCAAATTTCAGAAAACCCGAAAGAACCCTTAGACAGTATATACATAGATATATACACAATTAATGGCAAACCAATTTTAACTATCATTGACAGATTTTCCAAATTCGCAGCAGCTTACACTCTGGAGTCCAAAAATAGTTTGAATATCCTTAAAGCGCTCAGGCACTTCATTTGCCTCCATGGCACGACACGAATATTAGTAGCCGATCAAGGCACGGAGATGTCTTCCTTGATATTCAAAGACTTTTGCGCACAGTACGGTATCACGACACATTTTACATCCTTTCAGCAGACTAGTAGCAATACATACGTGGAAAGATGGCACTCAACTTTGACAGAAATCTACAGAATTGTTCTAGAAAAAAGGAAAAAGAATAAACTCAACACTGACCACGACGACATACTTAACGAAGCCATAATAACCTACAACAACGCCATACACTCAACAACAAAACTTACCCCCTACGAATTATTTTCAGGCAGAACGCATATTTTTAGTAAAGACCTTAATTACAGCGACGAACACGAATATCTCCAGAAACTCAACGAATTTAGGACTAAATTATATCCGAGCATTAAAAGTAGAGTAGATGACTTAGTGAACAGAAATATAGAAAAACTAAATAAAAATCGAGAAGTACCCGAAATATTAACACCGAACGAAACTATATACAGGAAAGAATGCAGGAGGAACAAAATTACACCTAGGTTTAGCAAACACAAAGTAAAAAAAGATAACAAAATTACTATAATCACCACAAGAAATCAAAAGCTACACAAGTCCAAAATTAAGAAAAAACGTAAATTTCAGGTTAATCATCATGACACAGGGACAGAAAATAGAGATACAGGACATGACCAAGAATCGCGGCCTACTATCTCTCCGATTGGGAACAAGCAGAATGATACAAACCTATGAAAACTTGGTGCACATTGTAAATTTAGACAAATACGAACACGCTGTACAGAAAATAAAGGACTCGCTCTCAGAATTCGACAAAACCAACGACACGACAAATACAATCCAAATTACAAAGCTGAAACTTAAGGAACTATCCCATAAACTTCAAACTCTAAAGCCTAGGCTACGTCCCAAAAGGGGTCTAATCAACGGACTCGGGACAATCATTAAAGGGATTACAGGTAACATGGACGCGAATGATGCCTCACGCATAAATAAAGATGTCGAAGCATTATTGACAAATCAATCCAACATTAAAAATGAAATGAACAAACAAATTAAATTAAACCACCTTATGATAGAGCGTTTCGATAACCTAACAAGTTACATCAATACCCAAAGCGACACTATCAGGAAGTATTTAGAACATTCACAGAACAAAATTAACAGAGAATTTGACTCCATGGTGCGAATACACTACTTAAATCAATTGCACTACTATATAGACATGTTAGATAATCATCTATCGGGAATAGCAGAAGCAGTATTACTCGCTAAATTAAACATTATATCTAAACAAATTCTAAGCCCACTTGAACTAACTGAAATTTCAAACACACTTGAAAAACAATCGATCAAAATTCAATCCGATGAGCACATATATGAAATGTTAAATCTTCAAGCTTATAACAATGGTTCGAACATTATATTTAATATTCAGATACCGATTCTATCCGCAGAAAACTCCTCCTTTTTCCACATAATACCTCTTCCCATACAAAAAACCCAACTTATCTCCTCAAAGCCTTACATGATCCTTAACCATAATAGTGTCCAATTTTTTGACAAAAAGTGTCCGAAAATTGAAGGGATTTATTACTGCGAAGAGATAAACCATCAAAAAGATTCGAGCAATTCCAGGTGTATCATCAACATCATTAATGGCACACCAGCATCATGCCAGTTTAAGAACGTCGCAGAAACATCAGAAATAATTCAGCCCGAGCCAAATTATATACTTACCATCAACATTCCCGAAACCACGCTCAGTTCAACCTGTGGAATCTCTAATAGATCCATATCCGGAACTCTTCTAATCCACCATCAGGACTGCCAAGTTGACATAAACGAGATTACCTACATGAGCCAAAATAGCGTTTTCTGGGACGAAGTTAACGTAAACTCCATCATCCCCGACAATAACACGATCATCAACGATACCATCGACTTACCTACCTTAACAGAGACCAAATTCCCAAAAATGGATTTAACCGAATTTTTTGGAAAATTTGACGCTGCTAACGAATCCATCCTACCACTACTTACCATTTTGCTATCAATTATCTTAATAATAAGCCTATACCTACAATTCCAAGGAAAAAATAGCAGCCAACATTTACAGGCGCTCCACATAAGAGATACCTCAACACCACAGTTTCTCTGATTGTCGCACTTCTTAAGGAGGGAGGAGTTACATCCGCAACTACATATATTCCCATGGACGGCTCCACTTGCAACGACATCCGTTCCCACAGACAGATATCCGACACACGCTGCTGACCCAAATCCGACACCTGCACTTTACGGGTACATTGTACTTCGACATAATTCCTATTAATTCACTTTTTGCACAATCGTAAATTTAATACATTACCTGTTATTTTGAAATGTATAACAAGCAACTTTTGGAAAGATATTAAATGTTGTAACTTAGACTTAGAGTCAGTCAGAATTTAGAGCTAGACGAATAAACTTAAGAATCAGAAATTCAAATTGTGTTTTTTTTTTCAACGTTGAATTGTCGGTTGATGTAATTCGCGCAACCTCTGTTGCAGTATTTTACTATTTAGTTTGTTAGAAAGTTTCAACCAGTTGTGTTAGGATGTATTTCGATGATCCAGAAGTGTTGGCTGCGGCTTGTTTAGTTATAGTTTTAAATAAACGAAAAAAGAAAAGCAAAAGCAGAAGCTGCTGGGTGAGGACGTGGATCGCAAATAGAGAACACTATGAGGCTGTGCATTGTTTGTTAAATTAATTGCGTTTAGGTGACGCAGCATTTTATAAAAACTTTTTGAGAATATAGGTTAGTGATTTTTATGAACTTCTACAACTGGTGACTTCTTTAATTGACGTAGCCTCATCACCAATGAGCCTCATCACTAAACAAAATGTTCTTATCAAATTCTGGATCTGCAGCGATTTGTTCTTGAGCCCATACACTGAATCTACGTTGTGCCCGGTGGTCGTTTGGATTCGATTACTACACGAGTAAGGTTTTGTAAGCCCGCAAATCAAGATAATTCGGTAAAAATCTTCACACCGGGCCTCGATTGGCAATTTTCTCTGCCATTTCCGATGGCAACGGCTGTCAAATTCATGGCATGCCATCTGTGCGTGGGCAATTTCATGGCATGCAATTTCATTTCAAAAATGCCTCTGAGCGGGAAGGACATGTGCTGTATCTGAGTGTCAAATGCTCTTAAGGAGTTATTTGAAGCGCAGAGCGAAGCAATTCTGCTACTTATGAAAACTTCACGTGAAGGATAAATTACTTTTTTTTACTATTATATGGTTTACCGGGGTGCAAAAGGGAATGCGATAAAAGTCATTTGAAAAATCCGCCAATCATCAACAGGGAGTCTCATATATTTACTCATCGTTCAAAATTGAAATTATTTTTCTTTTTTAATAAAATAAATACATATAATTTCACAATTCCGCATCAAAATTCGATTTTTTCGCAATTTCCTACCATTTTATATTCTGTAGACTATTTTCATTGCTCAGCGAGATGTAAAAATCCCTACATTTTCTTATAAGAAACTAAGCATTCCTACGGTTCAGCGCCATTTTGAAATCAAGAACTGTCAAAATATTGCCAGGCGGATGGCCGAAAAAATGGCATACCATATTGCCTACCATTTATGGCAGACCATAAAATATGGCATAACATAGGTAGCCTCCACTAGCAATTTAAAATGTTATGTCATATGAAATTTCTAATGGAGGTAGTCTGTCAACAATGTGGATGAGCACAGGTTTAATTATTGAGCACGATGTCGAATGGACTGACTTGGGTCTTCATCGGTACAGCGCTCTACAGCTGCTATGGTTTCTTCATAACGCACTAAACGACGTCTGTATGAAGGCATTATATTAGCGAGAGTAATTGTGGTACGAAAATGATCCATGATTAATCAAACCAATTGTTCTGATGGACGATTATGTTGGCCATAAAATTCTCGAACAGAACCGTTGTTTTTTAAATAAATCTGCTTAGTTTGCAGTTGTTGCTCAGGCGTTAACCTATTCATGATAAAATGGCAATCCATATACCATAAAACGCAGACAACTGTCACACCATACGTAGCACTAAAAAGTGTTGCGAACTTGAAGTTTGATTCCTCTATATATATAAATATTATTAATTATATTTATTTATATATACATATATATATATATATATATATATATATATATATATATATATATATATAAATATATATATATATATATATATATATATATATATATATATATATATATATATATATATATATATATATATATATATATATATATATATTTATATTTGAATATGGAAGCGTGAGTTTTTGGCCAACCGGTTTTAATACTAATGTTCTTCGAACATTATTAAAAATCTGTTGATGACACAATTTTCAATAAAGCGAAATTTTGAAAGTATAGAGCCGCGAGAAACAGTATGGTTCTGTAAGCAGTAAAGGAATCGTCAAGATTTCGAATACATATTCTACCATATGACCTCCTTATTACAGCAAACTTGTTTTGAAGTCAACGTACCGCTATGATCTCAAGATTACATTTGAATCAATAGGGCTGTAAGCTATCATCTGCGTGAAATATTTGTTACTAGCAAAGTGTAATATTTGTTACTCGCATCTTTCATCGGTTATCTTAAAAAACTTTCACATAAATTTTTATAAAAAAAACAGTATTGAATATGAAAACTTATTAAGTTTATAGTTTTTTTATGATAAAGAATTGAAAATGTTGAGCCATGTGTAGACTGCCTTAAAGTAGGCAAAGATTTTTTTTCAAATTTCGATTTGTCATAGCTTTTAAGAAAAACGGCAAATCGTCGTAAAATTTTCAGGGCTTATTGATGTAAACTACAGTTTAACACACATGGACTTTCAAGATTGTGCGGGAAATTCTGAAACTACAGCAGGCTCCTGAACAAAAATCCTTCAAATCATCGAAACTCCTGAAAAATTTTTGATTTTTGAAAATGAATTCAACTTATTGATAAATTTTGACTTTTGTCCACCAAGTCAATCGAAAATTTCCAAAATCCCGCGGTAAACAAGAACGGCAATCCGTGATCAAATAACCTCTATTTTCAGCACTCAAAACTTCTATTCACGAGAACTGAAGATCGGATAATGCGATCAATATGGAATTTACAGGACATGTTGGTATTAATTAAGACCAGGTCTGATAAAATCAATTTTGAAATACAGGCAACAATGTGACAGTGATGCCATTTAGAAAAATCGCTGGTTTTTACTAATGTTCGAAGAACATTAGTATTAAAATCGATTCGGCCAAAAATTCATATTTCTATATATATATATATATATATATATATATATATATATATATATATATATATATATATATATATATATATATATATATATATATATATATATATATATATATATATATATATATATATATATATCATCAAAAAATTTCAGTGAGATAATCTCGGGAACGCGCCATCCGATTGAGCTGAAACTTTCAGGATACATTGGTGTATGCAGAATAGGTCCAGGTCTCTTTAAATATCAGTTATTGTTAACTTTTTGGCGCCGGCGGGCGTTTAAGTGATATTTTTAATATACCTATTATTTCGTGCACAAATGATTTTCGCAAAAATAAAGTTAATGAAATAAATTTCTAACGTGTTTTACATATGAATCGGATAATGCTTTGGAATTTTTTAACCCTATGTGTGCGCTGGGTGCCTAAAAAGAGGACGGGAAAATTTGAAAATTTTTAAATTTCGATAACTTTTGACAAAGCTATTCAATCATTACGAAATTTTCAGGACATATTGATATTATTTAGTTGTTAATTTGTGCAGCTTTTAATGAGCGCGCTGGCAACCCTGTAGCTAGGGCAGGCACTGAAAGTGAAAACCTCCAAATCATCGTCTCTCTTGAAAAAATGCCGTTTCTTCAAAAAACAGCCACTCATATGTAAATCTTGTGCTTTGTTTACATAACCAAAAAAAAAAAAAGATACGGTATAACGGGCACGCCTGGTAACCCTTGCCCAATTTACCTATATTTTTAGCATCAAAAACTTCTGTTCACGGAAACTCACGATCCGATAAGCAGAATTATTTGAAATTCACAGCATGTATTGGCCTTAAATAGGACCAGGTCTGATAGAAGTGATTTTGAAATGCTGGCGATTCTGTGCCAGTGGTGCCATCTTGAAAAACCACTAAAAAAGATAATTGTTTTTAGCCCTATAAATTCTGATTGAATCGTTCGATTTTGACGAAACTTACACAATTGCTGGACCTTATTTTAAGCCACGTTTGGTAAAAATTTGGTTGAAAAATTCGGTTGGAGCTGCCAGCTATGATAATTTTGGTGTCTTCATTTTGAAAAAAAAAATTTGGAAGTGAAAACATTCAAACCATCGAATATTCAAAAAAATGTCCGTTTCTTACAATAAAACCAATCTGTATATAAATCTTATGTTTTATCTACACGTTCAAAATAAAACTTTGGAAATTTCATGTCGGACAAGAACGGTAACCCTCTCCCAGTTAACCTATATTTTTAGCATCAAAAACTTCTGTTCACGGAAACTCACGAACCAATAATCAGATACAGCTAAAATTTACAGAATGCATTGGACTTAAGTAAGACCAGATTTAGTAGAAGCGATTTTGAATTGTGGGCAACTCTGTGCCAGTGGTGCCATCTTGAAAAATTTCAAAGAAAAAAAACTGCTTTTTGCCCTATGAAATGTTAATAAGTTACCAGATTTCCATGAAATTGACACAGTAGCTAAACCTAACTCTAATCTCTGTTTGGTGGAAATTTGGTTGAAAAATTTGATTGGTGCTGCCAGCTATGGTAATTTTTTTGTCTTTGGTTTTGAAAATTCGCTCAGGAAAATAAAACTTTTTGCACTATAACTTCCAGTGCAGTCATGAAATCAATACGAATTTCATACAATTAATGAAACCTGTCATAAACATTATTCAGGCCAAATTTGGTTGAAAAGCCACGATAGGGTTGCCAGCTATTGTTGGTTTTGTGTTTAATTGCAATATCTTTATTAAGCGGTTTTATCGTAGAATTTTCAAATGGTAATGATATTGTAGTGACAATAAACAGCAAATATTAAGCTTTCGATCATTTGAAAAAACTCGCTGGATGTAACCCTAAATTTCTTTATACTCCTATAACTTCGAATGTAATTAAACAACGTGAAGCAGATTTGATATATTCTTGGCTTTGATACTGGCGAAAAGTTGCCAGCACGAGTCGGTTGTGCTACTTTTGTATCAATAAATGCTTACAGTTAGTATACATACTGGAAACATTTACAATGAAAATAAATAACCGATGTTACAATTCGCAAAGTTCTGCAAATTTTTCGGATCGCAGCCCCAAACACCAACTTCAGTTACAGTGCTGCAAGCACTGAGCATTTTCTTCATTGATGTTATATGAGATGCTGCTTTCAAAATTATGTGAAATAAGTAACTGATAACGAATATAATTAACCCGTGTTTTGCTCTCATAAACGTTGAAATTCATGCCAGTGGTAATATCTGAAACCTTCCACCATATGAGTTATAATGCATTCTTAAGACGAAAGTAAAACGTGGCATTTGAAACAGTTTGGCCGTAATAAGCAGCACATGTGGTGGAATATGCACTCAAAACCTGCACGATTCTTCTACTGTTCTTCGAACATTAGTGTTTCTAGCGGTTCAGGTGCGCTAGAGTTTTTTACCTTTAGCTTCCGATTTAGCCACCAGATTTGCAAAAAATTCACGCAGTAGGTGAACCTTACTCTAAGATAGATTTCGTAGAAGTTTGGTTGCAAAATTAATATCGGATCACCAGCTTTGGCAATTTTCGTCTCCTAAATATTGTAAATTTGCTCAGAAAAATAAAGGTTTTTTCCCTATAACTTCCGATGCAGTTACGAAATCAAAACGAAATTCATGTGATAAGCATATCTTGGTGCATTTCTAATTCCGTACGAATTTCGTTGAAAAACCGTGAAAGGGTTGCCAGCTATGATGAATCTCGTAATTTATTGACATTTCTTTATCGAGCGATGTTGTCATAAAATTTCCAAATGGAAATGATCCTGCAATGACAATAAACAACAAACATTTATGTTTCAAAAATTAAAAAAGTTTGGATAGTTACCCTAAAATTTTATTCAGTCCTATAACTTACAGCGCAGCCATTCAATCGAATCGAAATTCATAGGCTGGGTTTGACACAACGTGAAGCAACTACTCGTATGGTGCTAGCGCATGATTGCCAGCACCGGACAATTTCGTAAAAATCGCACCAACAGATGCTTCCATTATCTATTCATAAGCAAAGCATTTACAATAAAATAAGCAACCGATATTTAAATGTTCCGAGTTTTGGATATTTTTCGGATGGTAGCCCCAGACATAGTTTAATCGCTGAAACTTCCGATGACATCCTCGGATGAAAATGATTTCAAAGGATAGGTTGATTAAGCACGAACATGTTATGGTATATTTATTGCTGCTGTGTTGGACAAATGTTGCCAGCACTGAGCATGTTCATCATTTGTGTTATAGGAAATGCCGTCAGAAAATGATATTTGTTCCTTTGAGTAAGAAATGTTTGATATGATACTACAAAGAAGTTTATAACGTCTTCACACATTTTTAAATCCCTCAAAGATAATTTCTTCGAAAATTAGTTTTCTAGCGGTTCTGATGCGCTAGACTTACTAATGTTCGAAGAACAATATTATTAAACTCGTTTCGCCGAAAATCCATATTTTTATAAATATATATATATATATATATATATATATATATATATATATATATATATATATATATATATATATATATATATATATATATACTTATTTATAAATATATATATATATATATATATATATATATATATATATATATATATATATATATATATATATATATATATATATAGAAATATTTATATATATAGATATATATATATATATATATATATATATATATATATATATATATATATATATATTTCAGCAAAATGATTAAGGGAGATAATCTCTGGAGTGGCCGATCCGATTGAGCTGAAATTATTGGAGAACGTAGATGTATATAGTAGGTAGGTCCATGACTATCTCAAATTCAGATATTTTGATTCTTTTGGCGGCGGCGAGCGTTGTAGAGAATTTTGAGGAACTCCTATATTTCCAAGCAGTGTAAATTTTTGGTAAAGAAAAGTATTGGGAATGAAAGCAAATTATGTTCTAAGCTTGTCTGTGATAAAGAATTGGAAATTTAGAGCCGTGTGTGTGTGCAGGTTGCCTAAAAGTCAGCAAGGAATTTTTTTCAAATTTTGACTTGTCATTACTTGTAAGCAAAACAATGGATCATCGTGAAAATTACAGAGCGTATTGATAATGACCAAGATATGGCACACATAGATCTTCAGCATAAAGCGGGTAACCCTGTAGCTGTGGGAGGCTGCTCAAAAAAATCCTTCAAATCATTGACCTTCCTGAAAAATTTTTGACAAAAATTTCAAATCTTTCATAAATTTTATCCTTTGTCCTTTATTTCAAGATAAAATTTTCAAAATTCCGATTTGCATAAGAACGGCAACCCATCACCACATTACCTCTATTTTCAGCACTCGAAAGTTCTGTTCACGAGAACTGACGACCGGATAATCCGATCAAAATGAAAATTACAGAATATGTTGGTATTAGCTAGGACCAGGTCTCATACAAGTGATTTTGAAATGCGGGCAACCCTGTGGCAGTGGTACCATCTTGAAAAACTACTGAGAAAAAAAACATGGTTTTTGCCTACAACTTCCGATTCAGCCATCAGATTTTAACAAAATTTACACAATACGTGGACGTTACTTTATGTAACATTTGATGAAAATTTTGTTGAAAAATTAGCATAAAACTGGCAGCTGTGGTGATTTGTGTCTCATAAATCTTGCAAATTTGCTCAGCAAAATAAAGCTTTTTTCCCTATAACTTCCGGTCCAGTATAGAAATCAAAACGAAGTTCGTGCCGTAAATGGATCTTAATGTGAAGTAAATGTCGTAGGAATTTCGTACAAAAATCATGAAAGGGCTGCCAGCTATGACCATTTTTGTAATTTTGTGGAATTTCTTTACTGAGCGATTATGTCATTAGATTTCCAATTGAGAATGATCCTGCAATGAAAATTAACAACAAATATTAACGTTTTAAAAATTTGAAAAGTTTTGAGGGTGGTTACCCTAAAATGCTTTTCACCCGTATACCTTCCAGCGCAGGGATTCAATCGAAACGAAATTTACTGGTTTGGTTTAACTTAACGTAAAGCAGATTTGGTATGTATATTGCTTTGCTGCTGACACAGGCTAACCAGCAATGTGCCATTTCCGTTAATATTGCACCAACAGATGTTTCAAATTACGCTCTCATATGCAACGCATTTGCAATAAAATTAAGGAATCAATTTTTAAATTTTCCGAGTTTTGAACATTTTTCGGATGGCAGCCTCAAACAACGTTTAACCGCCGAAACTTTCGATGAAATCCTGCGAAGAGAACGAAAATCAAAGGATAAGTTGATTTAAGTATGAGCTTATTATGGTCAACTTATTGCTGCTTCGTTCGGAAAGTGTTACCAGCACTGAACATTTTCATCATTTGTGTTTTAGTTGAGTTTTGTTGCTTTGGATAAGGAATGGTTGATATGATTCTACAAAACAGTGTATTACGTCTTTCCTCACTTTTTTGTCACTCAAAGACAATTTCTTCGAAAATTAGTTTCCTAGCGGTAAGGTGCGCTAGAGTTTTTACTAATGTTCGAAGAAGAACATTAGTATTAAAATCACTTTGGCCAAAAATTCATATTTCTATATATATATATATATATATATATATATATATATATATATATATATATATATAATATATATATATATATATATATATATATATATATATATATATATATATATATATAAATATATATATATAAATCTCAGGAACGCGCCATCCGATTGAGCTGAAATTTTCAGGACACATTGGTGTATATGCAGAATAGTGCCAGGTCTCAGAAAAAGTTAATAATCTTTAACTCTTTGGCGCCGGCGGCCATTTTAGTGATTTTTTTAATATACCTATTATTCCGTACACAAATAATTTTTGCAAAAATAAAGTTGATGACATAAATTTCAAACAAGTTTTACATGTGAATCAGATAATGTTTTGGAATTTTTCAACCCCATGTGTGCGCTGGGTGCCTAAAAAGATAACGGAAAAGTTTGAAAATTTTTAAATTGCGATAACTTTTGACAAAGCTATTCCATGATTACGAAATTTTCAGGACTTGTTTGTTTTATTTAGTTGTAGATTATGAACGTTTAAATGAGCGTGCTGGCAACCCAAGAGCTATGACAGGCACTGAAAGTGAAAACCTCCAAATCATCGTCTCTCTTGAAAAACTGTCATTTCTTAAAAAAAAGTCACTCATATGTAAATTTTGTGCTTTGTTTACATAAACAAAAAAAAAATTTGATATGGTATAACGGGCACGCTTGGTAACCCTTGCCCAATTTACCTATATTTTTAGCATCAAAAACTTCTGTTCACGGAAACTCACGATCCGATGAACAGAATTAATTGAAATTTCCAGAATGTATTGGTCTTATATAGGACCAGGTCTGATAGAAGTGATTTTGACATGCGAGTGATTCTGTGCCAGTGGTGCCATCTTGAAAAATCACTAAAAAAGATAACTGCTTTTAGCCCTATAAATTCTGTATGAATCGTTCGATTTTGACGAAATTCACACCGTAGCTGCACCTTACTTCAAACCACGTTTGGTAGAAATAAGTTGAAAAATTTGGTTGGAGCTGCCA
Source organism: Nemotelus pantherinus (assembly GCA_963978885.1). Taxonomy (NCBI): domain Eukaryota; kingdom Metazoa; phylum Arthropoda; class Insecta; order Diptera; family Stratiomyidae; genus Nemotelus; species Nemotelus pantherinus. The sequence goes on along the minus strand of OZ022263.1, from coordinate 117,635,803 downwards.
GCTATGATAATTTTGGTGTCTTAAATTTGAAAAAATAAAAATTTGGAAGTGAAAACATTCCAACCATCGAATATCCTCAAAAATGTCCGTTTCTACAATAAAACCAATCTGCGTACAAATCTTATGCTTTATCTACACAGTCAAAGTAAAACTTTGGAAATTTCATGTCGGACAAGAACGGTAACCCTTTCTAAGTTAACCTATATTTTTAGTTTCAAAAACTTCTGTTCACGGGAACTCACGAATCAATTATCAGATAAAATTGAAATTTACAGAATGCATTGGACTTAAAAAGGGCCAGGTCTGATCGAAGCGATTTTGAATTGTGGGCATTTCTGTTCCAGTGGTGCCATCTTGAAAAATTACAAAGAAAAAAAATTCTTTTTGCGCTATGAAATGTGAATTAGTTACCAGATATTCATGAAATTGACACAGTAGCTGAACTTTACTCTAAGCTCTGTTTGTTAGAAATTTGGTTGAAAAATTCGATTGGTGCTGCCAGCTATGGTAATTTTTGTGTCTTTGGTTTTGAAAATTCGCTCAGGAAAATAAAACTTTTTGCCCTATAACTTCCAGTGCAGTCATGCAATCAATACAAATTTCATACAATTACTGGAACCTATTATAAACATTATTCAAGCCAAATTTGGTTGAAAATCCATGATATGGTTGCCAGCTATTGTTGGTTTTGTGTTTATTTGCAATATCTTTATTAAGCGGTTTTATCGTAGAATTTTCAATTGGCTATGATATTGTAGTGACAATAAACAGCAAATATTAAGCTTTCGATTATTTGAAAAAACTCGCTGCAGGCAACCCTAAATTTCTTTATACTCCTATAACTTCAAATGTTATATAACAACGTGAAGCAGATGTGATATATTCTTGGCGTTGATACTGGCGAAAGGTTGCCAGCACGAGTCGGTTGTGCTACTTTTGTATCAATAAATGCTTACAGTTAGTATTCATACCAGAAACATTTACAATGAAAATAAATAAGCGATGTTTCAATTCCCAAAGTTCTGCAAATTTTTCGGATCGCAGCCCAGAACTCCAACTTCAGCTACAGTGCTGCAGGCACTGAACATTTTCTTCATTGATGTTATATGAGATGCTGCTTTCAAAATTTTGTGATATAAGCAACTGATAACGAATATAATTAACCCGTGCTTTGCTCTCATAAACGTTGAAATTCATGCCAGTGGTAATATCTGAAACCTTCTACCATATGAGTTATAATGCATTCTTGAAACAAAAGTAAAACGTGGCATTTGAAACAGTTTGGCCGTAATAAGCAGCGCATGTGGTGGAATATGCATTCAAAACCTGCACGATTCTTCTACTGTTCTTCGAACATTAGTGTTTCTAGCGGTTCAGGTGCGCTAGAGTTATTACTAATGTTCGAAGAAGAACATTAGTATTAAAATCACTTTGGCCAAAAATTCATATTTCTATATATATATATATATATATATATATATATATATATATATATATATATATATATATATATATATATATATATATATATATATATATATATATATATATATGTATATATATATATATATATATATATATATATATATATATATATATATATGTATATATATATATATATATATATATATATATATATATATATATATATATATATATATATATATATATATATATATATATATATATCATCAACAATTTTCAGTGAACAAATCTCAGGAACGTGCCATCCGATTGAACTGAAATTTTCAGAACACATTGGTGTATATGCAGAATAGTGCCAGGTCTCAGAAAAAGTTAATAATCTTTAACCCTTTGGCTCCGGCGGCCATTTTAGTGATATTTTTATTATACCTATTATTCCGTACACAAATAATTTTTGCAAAAATCAAGTTGACCAAATAAATTTTGAACGTGTTTTACATGTTAATCAGATAATGTTTTGGAATTTTTGAACCCTATGTGTGCGCTGGGTGCCTAAAAAGAGAACGGAAAAATTTGAAATTTTTAAAATTGTGATAACTTTTGACAGAGCTATTAAATCATTACGAAATTTTCAGAACGTATTGATATTATTAAGTCGTAGATTCGTTAAGCTTTTACTGAGCGTGCTGGCAACCCTGTGGCTAGGGCAGGTACTGAAAGTGAAAACTTTTAAATCATCGTCTCTCTTGAAAAAATGCCGCTTCTTCAAAAAAAAGCCACTCATATGTAAATTTCATGCTTTGTTTGCATAGACAAATAAAAAAATTTGATATGGTATTACGGGCACGCCTGGTAACCCTTGCCCAATTTACCTATATTTTTAGCATCAAAAACTTCTGTTCACGGAAACTCACGATCCAATGAGCAGAATTAATTGAAATTTGCAGCATGTATTGGTCTTATATAGGACCAGGTCTGATAGAAGTGATTTTGAAATGCGGGCGATTCTGTGCCAGTAGTGCAATCTTGAAGAATCACTAAAAAAGATAACTGCTTTCAGCCCTATAAATTTTGATTGAATCGTTCGATTTTGACGAAATTCACACAGTAGCTGGATCTTTTAAACCACGTTTGGTAGAAATTTGGTTGAAAAATTCGGTTGGAGCTGCCAGCTATGATAATTTTAATGTCTTAAATTTGAAGAAATAAAAATTTGGAAGTGAAAACATTCCAACCATCGAATATCCTAAAAAATGTCCGTTTCTACAATAAAACCAATCTGTATACAAATCTTATGCTTAATCTACACAGTCAAAGTAAAACTTTGGAAATTTCATGTCGGACAAGAACGGTAACCCTTTCCCAGTCAACCTATATTTTTAGCATCAAAAACTTCTGCTCACGGGGACTCACGAATAATTAATCAGATACCATTGAAATTTACAGAAAGCATTGGAGTTAAGTAGGACCAGGTCTGGATTTAAGTAGGACCAGGTCTGGGCAACTCTGTGCCAGTGGTGCCATCTTGAAAAATTACAAAGAAAAAAAACTGCTTTTTGCCCTATGAAATGTGAATTAGTAACCAGATTTTCATTAAATTGACACAGTAGCTGAACCTTACTCTAAACTCTGTTTGATAGAAATTTGGTTGGAAAATTCGATTGGTGCTGCCAGCTATGGTAATTTTTGTGTCTTTGGTTTTGAAAATTCTCTCAGGAAAATAAAACTTTTTGCCCTATAACTTCCAGTGCAGTCATGAAATCAATACGAATTTCATACAATTACTGGAACCTATTATAAACATTATTCAGGCCAAATTTGGTTGAAAAGCCACAATAGGGTTTCCAGCTATTGTTGGTTTTGTGTTTGTTTGCAATATCTTTATTAAGCGGTTTTATCGTAGAATTTTCAATTGGTAATGATAATGTAGTGCCAATAAACAGCAAATATTAAGCTTTCGATTATTTGAAAAACCTCGCTGCAGGTAACCCTAAATTTCTTCATACTCCTATAACTTCGAATGTAATATAACAACGTGAAGCAGATGTGATATATTCTTGGCTTTGATACTGGCGAAAAGTTGCCAGCACGAGTCGGTTGTGCTACTTTTGTATCAATAAAATTATACCGGAAACATTTACAATGCAAATAAATAACCGATGTTTCAATTCCCAAAGTTCTGCAAATTTTTCGGATCGCAGCCCCAAACACCAACTTCAGTTACAGTGCTGCAGGCACTGAGCATTTTCTTCATTGATGTTATATGAGATGCTGCTTTCAAAATTTTGTGAAATAAGCAACTGATAACGAATATAATTAACCCGTGTTTTGCTCTCATAAACGTTGAAATTCATGCCAGTGGTAATATCTGAAACCTTTTCCATATGAGTTATAATGCATTGTTGAGACCAAAGTAAAACGTGGCATTTGAAACAGTTTGGCCGTAATAAGCAGCTCATGTGGTGGAATATGCACTCAAAACCTGCACGATTCTTCTACTGTTCTTCGAACATTAGTGTTTCTAGCGGTTCAGGTGCGCTAGAGTTTTTTTTTTTTCTTAAATAAGCTTTCTTTTCGTTTAGAACAAATATGTTTTGATATGCTGAGTTTTTGATCAACATTGAGATTGGGATAACATATGTTGATTGATATTATTGAAACTTGATGTTGAAACATATGATGCCTGAAGAAAAGAATTCATGCTGCGGTATGATGAATCGCAAAAATTTATTATTGTATTTTGCATATTTTCGTTTAGTCGATTGACGGGTAAAGACTTAGGCGGGATTCAGATATTTAAGAGTTAGGTGCTGAAGTTGCCATAACTTTGTTCGGGCGCGATTCATTTGAGAGATAAACACATCACTCACCACATTCACTGAAGTACTGACAAAAAATTGAAGACGTTCTTTTATGATTGGGATAGAGAGAGGAAACTATAAGGAGACTCAACAGATTTTCTTTTGGTCTCACAAATTCATGCAAAAAAAACACGTGACATCATCTGAGAGATAAGTTGCACCTGACGGCAGGTTAAATATTTACGTAGCAAACATCTGCAATATAAATATATAACTAAATAAACTACAAACATCTTTCTATCTTTGAAACTAACGATGATGTTATCAGACGAAAACGAAATTAATAAAGCTGGTTGATTTTAACGCGAAATATTTGTGGTGAACTTGTAATTAAAGTGCTGGTAATGTTCTGCAAGTACTAAAAAATTTCTTCCTTCATGTCACAGTAGATTCAACTTGCAAAGTTTTTTAAGATAACCGATGAAAGATGCGAGTAACAAATATTACACTTTGCGAGTAACAAATATTCTTCGCAGATGATAGCTTACAGCCCTATTGATTCAAATGTAATCTTAAAATCATCATAGCGGTACGTTGACTTCGAAACAAGTTTGGTGTAATAAGGAGGTCATATGGTAGAATATGTACTCGAAATCTTGACGATTCCTTTACTGCTTACAGAACCATACTGTTTCTGGCTGCTCTATACCTTCAAAATTTCTATTTGTTGAAAATTGAGTCATCAACAGATTTTTAATAATGTTCGAAGAACATAAGTATTAAAACCGGTTGGCCAAAAACTCACGCTTCCATATTCATATATATATATATATATATATATATATATATATATATATATATATATATATATATATATATATATATATATATATATATATATATATATATATATATATATATATATATATATATATATATATATATATATAGGATTTCGTCGAAAGTGTCAGCGGTTAAGGGGTTACACCACAGTAGAAATTTCAGAAAATTTATTGTCTTTTTATTGACTTAAAAAATCCTTTGAAACCTCTAGAATAAGAGGCAAATGGTTTCATACCTGCTGGAAATCGTTTTCAAAGAAATTTTGAGCACTTTCTCGACTCTTCCCGACTGCTCGAAAATGACTACCTGCGATTGATACGACACCTGCTCATTGGGATACGACACCTGCTCATTGGATGTCTTATCATACGATTTCCAACTTCTCTAATACACTATTATAAGTCGTTAGAAACATTTTCAAGCATGTTGAACATGAAGTTCAGTAGTACAGTGTCCTTTGATGTTGAGAGAAGACGTAAATTTTGCGTGGAAGTTATTCGAATTACAATTTTTTTGCAGTGCTAATTTCTCACACGTTATTTGTAGCTTTTACATTTATGTGAGTTACAATGAGTGAAAAGAAAGTGTATGCAAGCCTTAAAAGCTCAAAAATATCGTATAAGACGCGGCGACGGACCAATGTGACGAAATGACGACCGTTGAACAGATATAAGGCGGAGGATGATTCGGCCGGTGTCAGCGCTTTGGCAAAAAAATTGAAAGTGGATTCTGACGTTATCGATGTATAAAGTAAATTTGGTTATTGATTGAAGGTAAAAAAAATTAAATGATCAAAATTTTTTATTTTATCATACTTGAAACACGAGTCAAAACTTTAAACGCGTTTTTCTCGAAACACGTTTTTTCAAATCGGCACGCAGCATAACTCAAACAATTTTCTATTCTTCACTCCAAATTAATATCACGTCTTTAAAACAACATTCCGCGTAGAAATACGTAGCCGATTTTCAATAAGTAAATATCTCGACATTTTAGCTACAAATAAGTGCCGGTTTTTTTGAAGGAAAACGCACTTTTTTTTTCAAATGCTCGCCAATTTTACAAAAATAAATATTTTCAAAATCCCCTACGTATTTCTCTAGCTATACTAATGTTTTTTAAGAAAACATTTTTTATTTTGTTCCAGATTAATTTTTGGGGCACTTCTACTGCGTGCCGCGGAGCCCCTCCAAAAAAAAACCGTTCCGCAGAAACGGCTGTTGGGCAGCCATTTTGTAATATTTTTTAATTAATCAATTTTTTTAAAAAACTTCAAAACATGCTTAACCAACATCCTTAAAGAGAATTAATTTTGTACTTTTCCTTCCACTTAAAAAAAAATCGCAGAAAAACGTTAAATTTTCGCTCTCTACTGTGGTGTAACCCCTTAAACGTTGTTTGAGGCTGCCATCCGAAAAATGTTCAAAACTCGGAAAATTTAAAAATTGATTCCTTATTTTTATTGCAAATGTTTATATATATATATATATATATATATATATATATATATATATATATATATATATATATATATATATATATATATATATATATAAATATATATATATATATATATATATATATATATATATATATAAATATATATATATATATATATATATATATATATATATATATATATATATATATATATATATATATATATATATATATGTATATATATATATATATATATATATATATATATATATATATATATATATATATATATATATATATATATATATATATATATATATATATAGATATGTATAAAGGATTTCATCGAAAGTGTCAGCGGTTAAACGTTGTTTGAGGCTGCCATCCGAAAAATGTTCAAAACTCGGAAAATTTAAAAATTGATTCCTTATTTTTATTGCAAATGCGTTGCATATGAGAACGTAATTTGAAACATCTGTTGGTGCAATATTAACGGAAATGGCACATTGCTGGTTAGCCTGTGTCAGCAGCAAAGCAAAATACATACCAAATCTGCTTCACGTTAAGTTAAACCCAACCAGTAAATTTCGTTTCGATTGAATCACTGCGCTGGAAGGTATACGGGTGAACAGAATTTTAGGGCTACCACCCCCAAAACTTTTCAAATTTTTAAAACGTTAATATTTGTTGTTAATTTTCATTGCAGGATCATTCTCAATTGGAAATCTAATGACATAATCGCTCAGTAAAGAAATTCCACAAAATTACAAAAATGGTCATAGCTGGCAGCCCTTTCATGATTTTTGTACGAAATTCCTACGACATTTACTTCATATTAAGATCCATTTACTGCATAAACTTCGTTTTGATTTCTACACTGGCCCGGAAGTTATAGGGAAAAAAGCTTTATTTTGCTGAGCAAATTTGCAAGATTTATGAGACAAAAATCACCACAGCTGCCAGTTTTATGCTAAGTTTTCAATTAAATTTTTATCAAATGTTACGCAGAGTAACATCCACGTATTGTGTAAATTTTGTTAAAATCTGATGGCTGAATCGGAAGTTATAGGCCAAAAAGATGTTTTTTTTCTCAGTAGATTTTCAAGATGGTACCACTGCCACAGGGTTGCCCGCATTTCAAAATCACTTCTATCAGACCTGGTCCTAGCTAATACCAACATATTCTGTAATTTTCATTTTGATCGGACTATCCGGTCGTCAGTTCTCGTGAACAGAACTCTCGAGTGCTGAAAATAGAGGTAATTTGGTGATGGGTTGCCGTTCTTATGCAAATCGGAATTTTGACAATTTTATCTTGAGATAAAGGACAAGGGATAAAATTTATGAAAGATTTGAAATTTTTGTCAAAAATTTTTCAGGAAGGTCAATGATTTGAAGGATTTTTTTTCAACAGTCTACCACAGCTACAGGGTCACCCGCTTTATGTTGAAGATCTATGTGTGCCATATCTTGGTCACCATCAATAGGCTCTGTAATTTTCATGATGATCCATTGTTTTTCTTACAAGTAATGACAAATCAAAATGTGAAAAAAATTCCTTGCCTGCTTTTAGGCACCCTGCACCCACACACGGCTCAAAATTTCCAATTCTTTATCATAGACAAGCTAAGAACATAATTAGTTTTCATTTCCATTACTTTTCTTTAACAAAAATTTACACTGCTTGGAAATATAGGAGTTCCTAAAAATTCTCTACAACGCTCGCCGCCGCCAAAAAGTTCAAGATATCTGAATTTTAGATGGTGAAGAACCTACCTACTATATACATCTACGTTCTCCAATAATTTCAGCTCAATCGGATCGGCCACTCCAGAGATTATCTCCCTTAATCATTTTGCTGATATATATATATATATATATATATATATATATATATATATATATATATATATTTATATATATATATATATATATATATATATATATATATATATCTATATCTATATATATATATATATATATATATATATATATATATATATATATATATATATATATATATAAATATATATATATATATATTTATATATATATATATATAAAGAAATATGAATTTTCAGCGAAACGAGTTTAATACTATTGTTCTTCGAAAATTAGTAAAAAAAAGTCTAGCGCATCAGAATTGCTAGAAAACTAATTTTCGAAGAAATTATCTTTGAGGGATTTAAAAATGTGTGAAGACGTTATTCACTTCTTCGTAGTATCATATCAACCATTTCTTACTCAAAGGAACAAATACCATTTTCTGACGGCATTTCCTATAACACAAATGATGAACATGCTCAGTGCTGGCAACATTTGTCCAACACAGCAGCAATAAATATACCATAACATGTTCGTGCTTAATCAACCTATCTTTTGAAATCATTTTCATCCGAGGATGTCATCGGAAGTTTCAGCGATTAAACTATGTCTGGGGCTACCATCCGAAAAATATCCAAAACTCGGAACATTTAAATATCGATTGCTTATTTTATTGTAAATGCTTTGCTTATGAATAGATAATGGAAGCATCTGTTGGTGCGATTTTTACGAAATTGTCCGGTGCTGGCAATCATGCGCTAGCACCATACGAGTAGTTGCTTCACGTTGTGTTAAACCCAGCCTATGAATTTCATTTCGATTGAATGGCTGCGCTGTAAGTTATAGGAGTGAATAAAATTTTAGGGTAACAAATATCCAAACTTTATAAATTTTTGAAATATAAATATTTGTTGTTTATTGTCATTGCAGGATCATTCCCATTTGGAAATTTTATGACAACATCGTTCAATAGAGAAATGTCAATAAATTACGAGATTCATCATAGCTGGCAAACCATTCACGGTTTTTCAACGAAATTCGTACGGAATTAGAAATGCACCAAGATATGCTTATCACATGAATTTCGTTTTGATTTCGTAACTGCATTGGAAGTTAAAGGGAAAAAACCTTTATTTTCCTGAGCAAATTAACAATACTTAGGAGACAAAAATTGCCAAAGCTGGTGACCCTATACTAATTTTGCAACCAAACTTCTACGAAATCTATCTTAGAGTAAGGTTCACCTACTGCGTGAATTTTTTGCAAATCTGGTGGCTAAATTGGAAGCTAAAGGTCAAAAACCAGCGATTTTTCTAAATGGCATCACTGTCACATTGTTGCCTGTATTTCAAAATTGATTCTATCAGACCTGGTCTTAATTAATACCAACATGTCCTGTAAATTCCATATTGATCGCATTATCCGATCTTCAGTTCTCGTGAATAGAAGTTTTGAGTGCTGAAAATAGAGGTTATTTGATCACGGATTGCCGTTCTTGTTTACCGCGGGATTTTGGAAATTTTCGATTGACTTGGTGGACAAAAGTCAAAATTTATCAATAAGTTGAATTCATTTTCAAAAATCAAAAATTTTTCAGGAGTTTCGATGATTTGAAGGATTTTTGTTCAGGAGCCTGCTGTAGTTTCAGAATTTCCCGCACAATCTTGAAAGTCCATGTGTGTTAAACTGTAGTTTACATCAATAGGCCCTGAAAATTTTACGACGATTTGCTGTTTTTCTTAAAAGTTATGACAAATCGAAATTTGAAAAAAAATCTTTGCCTACTTTAAGGCAGTCTACACATGGCTCAACATTTTCAATTCTTTATCATAAAAAAACTATAAACATGAGAAGTTTTCATTTTCAATACTGTTTTTTTTTTTACAAAAATTGACACTGCTTGGATATATAGGAGTACCTGAAAATTCACTAAAATGCCAGCTGCCGCCGTTTGGGATATCTGAATTCTAGCAAATTATGGGCCTACCTGTTACATATATATATATATATATATATATATATATATATATATATATATATATATATATATATATATATATATATATATATATATATATATATATATATATATATATATATCTATCTATATATATATATATATATATATATATATATATATATATATATATATATATATATATATATATATAATATACATATATATATATATATATATATATATATATATATATATGTATATATATATATATATATATATATATATATATATATATATATATATATATGTATATATATACCTATATATATATATTTATATATATATATATATATATATATATATATTTATATATATATATATATATATATATATATATATATATATATATATGATATATATATATATATATATATATATATATATATATATATATATATATATATATATATATATATATATATAAACATATATATATATATACATATATATATATATATATATATATATATATATATATATATATATATATATATATATATATATATATATATATATATATATATATATTTATATATAAAAAATTAGGCAAGGATTTTTTTTTTGCAAATTTCGATTTGTCATAACTTTTAAGAAAAATAGCAAATCGTCGTAAAATTTTCAGAGCTTATTGATGTAAACTAAACTTTAACACACATGGACTTTCAAGATTGTGACCAAAAGACCAAGGTCTTAGTAAAATAAAAAAATATATTTTTATTCAAACTAACGTATGTATTTCAAAAAAAAAACTCTAGCGCACCTGAACCGCTAGAAACACTAATGTTTGAAGAACAGTAGAAGAATCGTGCAGATTTTGAGTGCATATTCTACCACGCTAGCTGTTTATTACAGCCAAACTAATTCAAACGCCAGGTTTTACTTTGGTCTTATAACTCATATGGCGGAAAGGTTTCAGATATTACCAGTGGCATGAATTTCAAAGTTTATGAGAGCAACACTTGTTAATTATATTCACTCTCAGTTGCTTATTTACAAAAATTTTCAAAGCAGCATCTCATAAAACATCAATGAAGAAAATGCTCAGTGCTTGCAGCACTGTAACTGAAGTTGGTGTTTGGGGCTACGATCCGAAAAATTTGCAGAACTTTGGGAATTGAAACATTGGTTAATTATTTTTATTGTAAATGTTCCCGGTATGAATACTAACTGTAAGCATTTATTGATACATAAGTAGCTCAACCGACTCGTGCTGGCAACCTTTTGCCAGTATCAAAGCCAATCATATATTACATCTGCTCCCCCTGGTATATTACATTCGAAGTTTTAGGAGTATAAAGAATTTTAGGGTTACCTGCAGCAAGTTTATTCAAATAATCGAAAACTTAATCTTTCCTGTTTATTGTCACTACAATATCATTACCATTTGAAAATTCTACGATAAAACCGCTTAGTAAAGATATTGCAATTAAACATAAAACCAACAATAGCTGGCAACCCTATCGTGGCTTTTCAACAATATTTGGCCTAAATAAAATCTATAATGGGTTTCATTATTAGTATGAAATTCGTATTGATTTCATGACTGCACTGGAAGCTATAGAGCAAAAAGTTTTATTTTCCTGAGTGAATTTTCAAAACCAAAGACACAAAACTTACCATAGCTGGCAGCACCAACCGAGTTTTTCAACCAAATTTCTACCAAACAGAGTTTAGAGTAAGGTTCAGCTATTGTGTCAATTTCATGAAAATCGGGTTACTTATTCACATTTCATAGGGCAAAGAGCAGTTGTTTTGCTATGTAATTTTTCAAGATGGCACCACTGTCACAGAGTTGCCCACAATTCAAAATCGCTTCTATCAGACCTGGTTCTACTTAAGTTCAATGCATTCGGTAAATTTCAGTTGTACCTGATTATTGGTTCGTGAGTTCCTGTGAACAGCAATTTTTGATGCTAAATATATAGGTTAACTGGGAAAGGGTTACCGTTCTTGTCCGACATGAAATTTCCAATGTTTTACTTTGAAAGTGTAGATTAAGCATAAAATTTGTACACAGGTTGGTTTTATTGTAAGAAACGGAAATTTTTGAGGATAATCGATGGTTTGAATGTTTTCACTTCCAAATTTTTATTTTGTCAAATTTAAGACACCAAAATTATCATAGCTGGCAGCACCAACCGAATTTTTCTATCAAATTTCTACCAAACATGGTTTGAAATAAGGTCCAGCTATTGTGTGAATTTTGTCAAAATCGAACGATTCAATCAGCATTTATAGGGCTAAAAGCAATTATATTTTTTAGTGATTTTTCAAGATGGCACCACTGGCACAGAACAAGCCACATTTAAAAATCACTTCTATCAGACCTGGTCCTAGTTAAGACCAATACATTCTGTAAATTTCAATTAGTTCTGCTCATTGGATCGTGAGTTACCGTGAACAGAAGTTTTTGATGCTAAAAATATAGGTAAATTGGGCAAGGGTTACCAGGCGTGCCCGTAATACCATATCTTTTTTTTTTGTTTATGTAAACAAAGCACAAGATTTACATATGAATGGCTTTTTTGAAGAAACGGCATTTTTTCAAGAGAGACGATGATTTGGAGGTTTTCACTTTCAGTGCCTGTCCTAGCTACAGGGTGGCCAGCACGCTCATTTAAACGTACACAAATCTACAACTAAATAATACCAATATGTTCCGAAAATTTCGTAATGATTGAATAGCTCTGTCAAAAGTTATCGCAATTTACAAATTTTCAAATTTTCCCGTTCTCTTTTTAGGCACCCAGCGCACACATAGTGTTAAAAAATTCCAAAGCATTATCCGATTCACATGTAAAACACGTTCGAAATTTATTTCGTTTACCTTATTTATGCGAGAATTATTTGTATACGAAATAATAGGTATATTAAAAATATCACTAAAATGGCCGCCGGCGCCAAAGAGTTAACAATAATTGACATTTAGTGAAACGTGGACCTATTCTGCATATACGTCAACGTATCCTGAAAGTTTTAGCTCAATCGAATGGCGCGTTCCCGAGATTATCTCACTGAAATTTTTGGATGATATATATATATATATATATATATATATATATATATATATATATATATATATATATATATATATATATATACTCGTATATATATATATATATATATATATATATATATATATATATATATTGTTGCAGCAACTTATCAACATAACCAAAAAACAATTTGTCATCACAGTTGTAATTAACTATACATATAGTCCATTAAAATTAAAATTGTATTATAAAATAAACTAAATATCGTTTGTTTGTTTTCTTTTTTCAAACTGAAATTGGCGCCTCAAATTCATATGAGAGATGAAATACATTAGAATCCGCCAACTTTATAGCAAAGCGAAAGTGGAGACTAGGCCGCCATTTATTGTGTGAATAAAATTATGGAACATGAAATTTTATTCAAACTCAATTAAAATTATTCAAATATTATGATATTCAGTTGATAATCAAGGAAAATTAAATTCACGAATTTCTGAGATAACAATATCAGAAGTTCAAATAATAATAACGTCAAATTTAATGATTATCATAAATGTGGAGAATTTCCCCACTCAAGATGGAGGACAGAAAAACACAATAAAAGGCAGAGCCAACTCGACAATCGTCCTATTTGCGATTAGACTCATTGAGGCAACACATTCTTTCAGGTATTGTGCCTTTAAAATGCTAATTGTTCTTTCTTTCTCTCTTCTGACTAATAGTTTCACTCGGAATTTCGAATAGGTGTAAACGCATGCCGATAAGGCTATCTTTACACAACATTCCAATTCCATCTTACTCACTTATAACTTTGACAAACTATAAGAAGTGTAGTAAGTAAGACATTAACAAATACACGTGTAGTTAAGGTTGTGTAATATTAATGTACGGTACACCCAGAAAGTACCGTTTCGTATAGTGTGTTGATATGCTATAGAGTTCATAGAACACACAATATGCAAACGGTAATTTTAATCCCGTACCATTTGATATTTGTGATTGAGTGAAGTGTATTGAAATTAATATTTTAAGTTATTGTTGTATTTTTGGTTAAAAAGAATTGAATTTATTTGCAATAAAGTTTTGAATAAGGAACTAAGTGATATTTTCATACCGCTACACACCTCATTATCTTGTATTTAAGAATACATTTTTTGCGCATTGGTGCATAGGTTCAGGAACATTTTTTGATGGTTCCATTCAGGACAATTTAGTGCACTGGTGCATAGTTTGTGAAACCACATTTTTTGGTGGTTCCATCCAGGAATTCGCTTAGCTTATTCAGTCTGACATTGCAAATAGATTCACAGTTCATAAAATTAGATCATTCAATTGTTCAATATGGTAGAATTAAAGTCATTGTTGCTCAAAGAACAAACTTTGAGAGCACGGTTGGAAAGGGTGATTGAAAGTGGAAACAACACACCACGGGAGCAGTGCACACAGGGCTTCTACGAAGCGAAATCAGAGGAAATCAAGAAACTATGGGCAGAATATAAACTGTTAGATGAAGAAATCCACGAGGTTTTGAGTCAAGACACGTCAGACACATCTCACACCTACAGTTCAGATGATAACTACACCAAGCTAGAAACAAAATATTGTCTGTACCTGGGAACCATATTGGACGATTTACGACCACATGCTGCACTTACTGATTCAACACACCTGTTTCCACACCATACAATGATTGAGCATGAAGAAAATGTGTTACCAAAAATGCCACTACCTAAATACGATGGTAATTATGACCAGTGGAAATCGTTTCGTGATGTATTCGTAGCAATGGTACATACAAACCCAAAGTTAAAGTTAGTACAAAAATTGTACTACTTAAAGGCATCACTGACGGGCGAAGCAGAAAGATGGCTACGTCATGTTCCACTTACCAACGAAGATTATCTATCTGCATGGGAAAAACTGACAGAAAGATTCGAGAACAAGAGAATTTTAACCAATCATCAACTTAAAATATTAACCACTCAACCCAAATTAGCATCAGAAACGGCTAATGGTTTGAAATCTCTCATCAACACAACCGAAGAGTGTTTGCAGCAATTACGAAGTTTGCAAGTGGATACGTCCACGTGGGATATCATGTTAATACACATGCTAACACAAAAATTACCATTCACAACACTCAAACTATGGGAAGAACAATTAGGCGCATCCAAGGAGCTACCAAGCTACCTTCAATTCAGGACATTCCTGGATACAAGGCTAAGAGTCCTAGAAGCAATAGCAGATACAATAGTCCCCAATACAAGTCAAACGCGGGATTCTCATAAACAGACAACGAAGTCACATTACACAATCCAAGCCACAAAATGTTCGGCTTGTGATCAGGTACATAACCTACAAATGTGTAGAAAGTACCAAGGGATGGATATAACTAAAAGACGAAGCCTAGTTATATCATCAGGACGATGTTTTAACTGTTTGTCAAACAAACATACAGTCAAGGATTGTCCAAGCAAGTTCACGTGTGTCAAATGCAAGCAAAGGCATCACACAACGTTACATGACAACTCAAAAGATAATCATTCTTTACACTCTAAGAAGGAAAGTCAAGTCAAATCAAGTTCAAAACAGCACTCAATGTCAAGGGATAGTAACCATACTTCAAGCAATTCAAATTCTGGGCCCAGTGAAAGTGAAACACAAGTCACTCACAATCATTTCACATGGGAAACTTCTCATGCGTTACTATCCACAGCATTAGTCATCGCTCAAACAGAGCACGGGAAACAAGTTACCTTACGATGTTTTATTGACACAGGGTCAGAAGCGTCATTCATAACACAAGCAGCGTGTAAAAAACTGCAAGCAGTGTGCAAACCAGCTTCAGTAAAAGTCTTAGGACTGAACATGAGCAACACGGGTCAGTCCAACAAACAAGTCAAATTAACCCTACGCTCATGTGGAAAAAATCAAACTTCTATCGAAGAAAACTTCTTCGTTATACGAAAAATCACTGGTGATCTACCAAGTAGAATCATCAACACAACAGGTTGCCAACATCTCAACAAATTGGAACTAGCAGATCCAACATTTTGGAAACCGAATAAAATTGACGCCTTACTAGGGGCTAAGGTGTATGCTAGAATAATACAAGAAGGTATTATTCCAGGCTCAGATGCTGTACCGACAGCAATAAAAACTATATTCGGTTGGATTTTGCTCGGAAAGGCTGAAAATATTTCTAAACATACCACAAATTCATTTATGATCACAACAGAAACGTTGGACAAACAAATTAAAAAATTCTGGGAAATTGAAGAAGTTTAAGCTATGCCAGTTCTAACACCAGAAGAAGCTCTATGTGAAGAAATATTTCAGAACACGCACAAAAGGCTACCATCCGGCAGGTATCAAATCAAATTACCGTTTCAACATGATACGCTACCAACATTAGGGCAATCAAGGCAGCAAGCCATTAGAAGATTTGGAACACTCCAAAAACAATTCATGAAAAACTCAGTATTCGCAAATGAATATGGCAAATGCCTGGATGAATACATACATTTAAATCATATGGAAGAAGTAAATCCCCCAGATACTGCATTACTACATTCCTCACCATGCAGTTTTCAAGGACAGCACTACTACTAAACTACGCGTAGTATTCGACGCATCAGCAAGAACAACAAATGGCAAATCATTAAACCAAATGTTGTTAAAGGGTCCAACCATACAGCCAACATTATATATCACACTGTTGAATTGGAGAAAGTACAAATATGCTTTAAATGCGGACATTGAAAAAATGTATCGGATGATTGAGATACACCCTGAACATCATACGTTTCAGCGCATAGTATGGCGACATCCCAAGACTGGAAGAGTTCAAGACTATCAATTAAAGACTGTAACATTTGGCACGACATCAGCACCGTATCTGGCTATACGAACGATGCAACAATTGGCTGAAGATGAAAAAACCAAATGGCCTTTAGCATCAAAAGCAGTTTTTGAAAACTTTTATGTCGACGATGTTTTGACTGGCGCTGACACAATAGCACAAGCTACGGAGTTGCAACAGCAACTAATTCAAATGATGAAATCAGCGGGGTTCAACTTGCGAAAATGGGCAAGTAACGATAACCAATTGCTACATCACTTACCACCAGAACATGTAGAACTTCAAAACGTCTTGACCTTCGCAGATGCAGAAGCCATTAAAACGTTAGGAATCAAATGGTATCCTAAGAGCGATAATTTTGCGTTTTCATTCAAACCATTGCCGCAAGTCCAAGTCACGACAAAAAGAAGTATCTTGTCAGGAATTGCTTCATTATACGATCCTCTAGGGTGGTTGGCACCTATCATTATTGAAGCAAAACTTCTCATGCAAATGTTATGGATTACTGGAACAGACTGGGATAATATAGTATCCAAATCAGTACAAAAACACTGGGAAAATTTCATAGACAGTCTGAAATTGTTAAAAAATCTTTCAATTCCAAGATGGGTATCATATTCATCAGGTGCGCAGATTCAAATACATGGTTTTTGTGATGCATCATCAAGAGCATACGCAGCAGCCATATATATTCGTGTAGAACAAGAAAATGATGTTACTACAACACACTTACTGACCTCCAAAACGCGGATTGCACCAATCAAGCCGACAACAATTCCAAGACTGGAATTAAATGGCGTATTATTATTGGTACGATTAATGAAAACAGTAGTCCAAGGGATGCAACTTCAAGACACCCCAATCTATACCTGGACTGACTCGACGATCGTACTGCATTGGATAAAGCAGCATCCATCAAGATGGAAGTATCTACAACACATCATGCAACAATTCTGTAATTCGTGGTCTCAGGATTATTTGAATCAATTACAACATCGTCCAAAATGGTTGAAACCACTTGCTAACATTAAAAAAGGGCAAATCGTTCTATTGCGGATTGAAAACACGTCACCGACACACTGGCCAATGGGAATAATTGAAGAAGTATATCCAGGCGCAGATGGACTTGTTCGTGTAGTACGAATACGAACAGAATCAAATGCTTTCACCAGACCTATCAACAAAATTTGTCAATTACCAATCAGCAACTCTTAAAACCAAACCATTACGTTGCTCTCGAAGTTAACATTTAATTGGCATGTTAACGTACTAAAACCTGTGTCGTCCTAAGTAATAAGTTCAGTATTACTCAATTTCAACTCCGATATTTGAGATGTCAGCTTACGAATCCGAAGAGTTCCTACAACTTTGGGAAGATGTTCAATTGACCCCAAGTGTTTCAACAAGGCGGCTCACGGATATAGAGCCCAACAACCCTCCATCAGTACAAGCTACTGAGCCAGGTCCGTCCAATGCACCAACAAACAGCTCTAGGATTCAGGTGCTAGAAGCTATTAGCTGGAAACCTGCAGAACTCGGGCAACCAACACAGATGCAGACCTGGTTCTACTTAAGTTCATTGCATTCGGTAAATTTCAGTTGTACCTGATTATTGGTTCGTGAGTTCCTGTGAACAGCAATTTTTGATGCTAAATATATAGGTTAACTGGGAAAGGGTTACCGTTCTTGTCCGACATGAAATTTCCAATGTTTTACTTTGAAAGTGTAGATTAAGCATAAAATTTGTACACAGGTTGGTTTTATTGTAAGAAACGGAAATTTTTGAGGATATTCGATGGTTTGAATGTTTTCACTTCCAAATTTTTATTTTGTCAAATTTAAGACACCAAAATTATCATAGCTGGCAGCACCAACCGAATTTTTCTATCAAATTTCTACCAAACATGGTTTGAAATAAGGTCCAGCTATTATGTGAATTTTGTCAAAATCGAACGATTCAATCAGCATTTATAGGGCTAAAAGCAATTATATTTTTTAGTGATTTTTCAAGATGGCACCACTGGCACAGAACAAGCCACATTTAAAAATCACTTCTATCAGACCTGGTCCTAGTTAAGACCAATACATTCTGTAAATTTCAATTAGTTCTGCTCATTGGATCGTGAGTTACCGTGAACAGAAGTTTTTGATGCTAAAAATATAGGTAAATTGGGCAAGGGTTACCAGGCGTGCCCGTAATACCATATCTTTTTTTTTTGTTTATGTAAACAAAGCACAAGATTTACATATGAATGGCTTTTTTGAAGAAACGGCATTTTTTCAAGAGAGACGATGATTTGGAGGTTTTCACTTTCAGTGCCTGTCCTAGCTACAGGGTGGCCAGCACGCTCATTTAAACGTACACAAATCTACAACTAAATAATACCAATATGTTCCGAAAATTTCGTAATGATTGAATAGCTCTGTCAAAAGTTATCGCAATTTACAAATTTTCAAATTTTCCCGTTCTCTTTTTAGGCACCCAGCGCACACATAGTGTTAAAAAATTCCAAAGCATTATCCGATTCACATGTAAAACACGTTCGAAATTTATTTCGTTTACCTTATTTATGCGAGAATTATTTGTATACGAAATAATAGGTATATTAAAAATATCACTAAAATGGCCGCCGGCGCCAAAGAGTTAACAATAATTGACATTTAGTGAAACGTGGACCTATTCTGCATATACGTCAACGTATCCTGAAAGTTTTAGCTCAATCGAATGGCGCGTTCCCGAGATTATCTCACTGAAATTTTTGGATGATATATATATATATATATATATATATATATATATATATATATATATATATATATATATATATATATATATATATATATATATATATATATATATATATACTCGTATATATATATATATATATATATATATATATATATATATATATATATATTGTTGCAGCAACTTATCAACATAACCAAAAAACAATTTGTCATCACAGTTGTAATTAACTATACATATAGTCCATTAAAATTAAAATTGTATTATAAAATAAACTAAATATCGTTTGTTTGTTTTCTTTTTTCAAACTGAAATTGGCGCCTCAAATTCATATGAGAGATGAAATACATGAGAATCCGCCAACTTTATAGCAAAGCGAAAGTGGAGACTAGGCCGCCATTTATTGTGTGAATAAAATTATGGAACATGAAATTTTATTCAAACTCAATTAAAATTATTCAAATATTATGATATTCAGTTGATAATCAAGGAAAATTAAATTCACGAATTTCTGAGATAACAATATCAGAAGTTCAAATAATAATAACGTCAAATTTAATGATTATCATAAATGTGGAGAATTTCCCCACTCAAGATGGAGGACAGAAAAACACAATAAAAGGCAGAGCCAACTCGACAATCGTCCTATTTGCGATTAGACTCATTGAGGCAACACATTCTTTCAGGTATTGTGCCTTTAAAATGCTAATTGTTCTTTCTTTCTCTCTTCTGACTAATAGTTTCACTCGGAATTTCGAATAGGTGTAAACGCATGCCGATAAGGCTATCTTTACACAACATTCAAATTCCATCTTACTCACTTATAACTTTGACAAACTATAAGAAGTGTAGTAAGTAAGACATTAACAAATACACGTGTAGTTAAGGTTGTGTAATATTAATGTACGGTACACCCAGAAAGTACCGTTTCGTATAGTGTGTTGATATGCTATAGAGTTCATAGAACACACAATATGCAAACGGTAATTTTAATCCCGTACCATTTGATATTTGTGATTGAGTGAAGTGTATTGAAATTAATATTTTAAGTTATTGTTGTATTTTTGGTTAAAAAGAATTGAATTTATTTGCAATAAAGTTTTGAATAAGGAACTAAGTGATATTTTCATACCGCTACACACCTCATTATCTTGTATTTAAGGATACAATTTTTGCGCATTGGTGCATAGGTTCAGGAACATTTTTTGATGGTTCCATTCAGGACAATTTAGTGCACTGGTGCATAGTTTGTGAAACCACATATATATATATATATATATATATATATATATATATATATATATATATATATATATATATATATATATATATATATATATATATATATATATATATATATATATATATATATATATATATATATATATATATATGGAAATATGAATTTTTGGCCGAATCGATTTTAATACTAATGTTCTTCGAACATTAGTAACAAGACTGAACTGGAAAAATGAGATTACATTCAATTTATCGAAAACAAAAATGATTACATTGGATTAACTAAAATGACGAGCAAGCGGCACATGCCGGATATCGATTTAGGTTGCATTGCATTGCAATGGTGCAGTGTCCGAGGTATAAGCTGCACATGCCGGATGTAGATTTAGGTTGCATTGCAATGGTGCAGTGTCCGATGTATGTAATTTGGTCGTGTTATGTGATGTTGATGTGTTAACATACGTAACTCCTCCCCCCTTAGTGGGTAGCGACGGCCAGATGAATTGAATGGAAGGTTCTGTGGCAGGAGCTATGATGCTGCTTCCGAT
Source organism: Nemotelus pantherinus (assembly GCA_963978885.1). Taxonomy (NCBI): domain Eukaryota; kingdom Metazoa; phylum Arthropoda; class Insecta; order Diptera; family Stratiomyidae; genus Nemotelus; species Nemotelus pantherinus. The sequence goes on along the minus strand of OZ022263.1, from coordinate 117,614,059 downwards.
TCGACCCCTGCGGATCTTTTGATATGCGAATATCAGCATCGCACAGGCGGTTACGGTAAGTATTAACGTCGTTGCGAGATGTAGGGCTATTGGCTGGATGTAGTTTTGTGAGATTTCTTGCAGCTTTCCTTTCACGAACTGGTACTGGCTCAAACTTTGGAATTTTACATGGATGTTTGATGAGCTACTAGCGCTAATGTTGTTATAGATCATTGGATGTATATTAATTTGGTCCCAATGCATGGAATTGATACTACTGTAAGTCATGCCATTGATAGTTACTTGGCAGTCTTCGAAATGGATAAGTATTGTTCCCCTCATTGTAATGTTTTGCGGAACGCAGGATGTTGTTACAGCTGTCTCCGGGATGTTGATTAGCAAGAGATGGTTCGGCTATCTCCATCAGGTTCTCACGGTTTTGAAGTTCACAGTGTGCTGGCTGGTTATTCATGAGTTTCTCTATACATGATGATTCTGAGGTTTTTCCGAAGAGCGACGTTTTGGTACAGTAGCATACTTTTTCGATAATTTCATCAATTGCTTGGATATGTTCAGGGTTTATGATAAGGTAAGGTTTGACTGGGATAGTTTTGGTCTTGTGGATGGGTAAGGGAATGATGTGGAAGAAGGAGTAATTTTCTTTTGAAACTATGGGGACCTGGACATTAAAGATTATGTTTGACCCGTTGGCGTCGGCTTGTAACTCTAATAGTTCATATATATGTTCATTTGATACAATTTCGATTGATTGATTTGCGATAACTCGTTTGGACTAAGAATCAATTTGGAAATTATGTTAAGTCTCGCTAACATTACTGCTTCTGAGATTCCGGACAAATGTTCGTTTAATAAGTCAATATTGTAGTTAATTTGCGTCAAAAATTGTAGATGTTTTAGGCTAGTGCTATTGGTTTTTATTTGGCTCTGAAGGTTCCCGTTGATGTATTTTAAATATTGAGTTATGCTTTGTTGTTGGCTGTTAATATGTTGTGTGATGTTGTCAAAACGTTCGATCATCTGTGCATTAATTTTTGATTGTTGATTCATTTCGGATTTCAGACGGTTCTCGTTATTTAAAATTTTATTGATGCTATTGTTGATTTCGATCGCATCGTCCACATCGAGGTTACCAGTAATACCTTTAATTATAGGCCCAAGTCCGTTAATAAGTCCGCGTTTAGTTCTAGTTTTAGGCATCAAGGTGGTTAGTTTGTTGTCGGCTTCTTGTAATTTGATTTTACTTATTTCCAGGGAGTCGTTTATGTCGGTAAATTCCCCGAATGTCGTCAGCGTTTCGTTAATTTTGATAATGTTTTCCCTGTACTTGTCCAACTGTACTATATGTAGTAGGTTCCTGTGCGATTCAATGAGTCTAGCGTCTCCAAGTCTCATCGGCAAGAGTCCTTGTCTGTTAGTGAGGTCCTGTATGTCCATCTTCCGGCCGTGGATTATTTGAAGAAACCTGGAATTTGCGTTTCTTTTTAATTTTTGATTTATGTAACTTTTGGTCGTTGGTTGTCAAAATGGTTATATTATTGTCCTGCTTAACTTTATGTTTGGTGAATCTTTGCGTCAATTTATTTCTTCTACATTCTTTCCAATAAATGACGGATCCTTCATTAAGTGTTTCAGGATCTTCCCTAGTTTGGTTTAATTTTTCGATTCTTTTACTAGTTTGGGTTTCAAGGTGTTTTTGTATTTCAGGATATAATTTTGCCTGAAATTCCTTTAATTTCTCTAAATATTCGTGAACGTTATTTTCTTGAAGATTGTTATTAAATTTGTATGTTCTGCTAAAGAAGATATCATAAGGTGTATAATTTGTGAAAGAGTGGATAGCGTTATTGTAAGTGATAATTGTTTCGTTTAGTATATCGTCATGGTCCTTGTCACGTTGTTTATCGTATGTAATTCGGTAAATTTCGGTCAGTGTAGAGTGTAGTCTTTCAGCGGGTCCATTGCTGCTGCTCTGTTGATAAGATGTCATGTGGAGCTTTATTCCATACTGCTTGCAAAAATCTTTGAAGAGTATGGAGTTGAATTCGGTTTCTTGGTCTGCCACAAGGGTGACTAAGGTAGCCGGTATGCCGTGCAGGCTTATGTAGTGTTTTAGAGCCTTAACTATTGAAATACTGTTTCGACTTTCTATTGTGTAGGCTGCAGCATATTTGGAGAACTTGTCTATGATTGTGAGTACATATCTTTTATTAATTGCATATATGTCAGTATGGAGTATATCCAAGGGTTTTACCGGAGTTGGAGGGACTTAATGTGTAAGTGTTTGTGGGTTCCGGTCGTATGTCATTGTTTGACAAGTCTCACAAATGTTTGTAACTTGCGTTATCTTCGTTTTAAGGAACGGAAAATAGTAGTCTCTTTTTAAATGTGAAAGGGTTTCATTTATTCCGCGATGATTACTCTTGGAGTGATAATCATTGATGATGGTATCTTGTACATCGGAGTCTGTAATATCTTGCAAAAATTCGATGCAACGAACTATTTTAAACTTCCTGCCTTGGGTGAAGTGAATAGCGAAAGCTTCCTGGAATCTCCAAAACGTCGTCGTTAGCATATACTGCCGTTAGCCGGTTAGGTGGGACAAATCTTTTAAAAATCTCGATTATGGCCGATTCGGAATATTCTTGCTTCCTAATTGTACGGCGTTGTTTGTTTCTAAAAGGGACTTCTAGAAGGATTTCCGGCTTCCTTTCAGTTTGTTCTAGAATAAGTTGCAGAGCAAATTTATTAAGGGGTCTTTCAGAGATGGGGATTCCGGTGTTAAGATTTTCATCAGCGGAATGAACTGTGGTTCCACCGTCACTTTGTGCAGAGATGCTGGGTATACTGGTTTCGTTTGCATGGATCTCGGTTTGGAATATTGCTGGAAGTTTGATCTTGCTCAGCGCGTCTGCGTTATTATTCTGGTTGCCCTTTTTATAGACGATTTCATAATCGTATTCCTCTAGTCTTAGTTTCCGGCGGATAAGTCTAAAGTTTGGATCCTTAAGGCTTGTTATCCAAGTCAAGGGCTTATGGTCAGTGACCATTTTAAATTTCCTGCCGAAAAGATACGGTCTGAAATATTTCGTGGCCCAAACGACGTGGCCTTCTCTATGGTAGAATAACTGATCTCCGTGTCTGTCAATGTTCTACTGGTGAGGCAGATTGGTTTATCACTGCCGATAGGGCCTTGTGAAAAGACAGCACCAATCGCAAAATTGCTCGCGTCTGTCGTGAGGACGAAGTGTTTATTAAAATCAGGGTACTGAAGAATGGGATCGTTTATCAGCATCTCTTTACAATGATTAAAACATTTGACGTAGCGGTCCGTTAGCTCTACCGTTCTGCCTTTTTTCAAGCATTCCGTCATAGGCTTGGTCAAATTGGCGAAATCTTTAATAAATTTTCGATAGTACCCTAGAAGTCCGAGAAAGGTTTTGATTTCCTTCTGGTTTTTTGGAATTGGAAAGGATTTGATAGCTCTTACCTTGTCAGGATTAGGCTTAACACCTTCCGTGGTAACAAGTTGGCCTAAAAATGAAATTTCTTTGTGCATAAACTCTGATTTGTCTAGCTGCTCCTTCAGGTTTGCTTCCCTGAGCCTTTGGAAAACCTTTTTCAAATTCTCTACATGCTCTTGTAGTGAAGTGGAAAAAATTATAATATCGTTTAGATAAACTAGGCAAATGGTCCCCTGGAGTTCTTTTAAAACATTATCCATAAACGTTTGGAAGGTGGACGGAGCATTTTTCAGACCAAAGGGCATCCGCACATACTCATAGTGGCCCTCTTCTACAGTGAACGCTGTTTTACTGATATCCTCAGGGCTAATTTCGATCTGGTGGAATCCACTTGCTAGATCTAGTATTGTATAATACATTGATTTGCCCAATTTATCTAAGATATCGTTAATATTGGGTAATGGATATCGATCAGTTATCGTTTTTTCATTTAATTTACGATAATCGATTACCATTCTCCACTTCTGTTTCCCACTAGCATCAATCTTTTTTGGAACAATCCATACAGGAGAGCTCCATGGTGAGTAGCTGGGGCGGATAATTTTTTGATTAAGCAAGTTAGATATTTGATTGCGCACTTTCTCTTTGTGCACGAAAGGGTATTTGTAGAACTTTTTGCATGCAGGCACATTGTCTTCCGTTCTAACCCGGTGCTTGACCTGGTTCGTAAAGCTCAGATTTTGCCCTTCCCTGAAAAAGATATCATCGTATTGTCGACAAATCTTCAGGAGGCATTTCCGTTCATCGTCATTTAGGTGAGACGTTCGGATTTGTTTACCAATGTCTTCTAAAGGCGATGTACTGGAAATGCTATCATCGTACTCTATATTGAGGTTATTAATTTGGTGCTATGCAATAAGCTCTTCAACTCTCAAAGGTTGCTCGATGTATAAAAGTTCGTCGGAGTTTGATGCATTCATCACCTCAATCCAAGCATACCAGTCTTTTGCTACATAGATTCCTTCAGATATAGTTAAATTTGGTGTTATTTGTACGGACTTAAGGTAAATCTCTCCATTTTCAACATCTACCGGCAGTTTAATGATGGCCTTGCTGTTACCGGAGATGATGTGTTTTCCAGACGTAAGATTAGGTTTAGAGTGTAATTTTAATATTGAATTGTTGGTTATTAGAAGTTGGTTGGCAATATCAACTTTTGCCCCTAATTTGCCCAGGATATCGATCCCTAGGAGTCCGTCGAAGTATCCGTGGAATTGGAAGACCAGAAAACGTATCTCACCAGGTTGATTAAATTCGATGAAACAAGGAAATGTTACTTCTTCGTCTACTTTGTGTCTGGTGAGTACAGTTTTAATATATGTGGGTTTTATTTTTGTGATATTAGTAGAGTTTACAAATTCTGGATTGATAAATGAAGAAAAAGCTTCTGTAGCAACCAGAAATTTCAATGATCGACCGAGAGGGGATGAAATTTCAACGTATGGTAAGATATTTCCGTGTAAATTTAAATCTACGTATCCGATGGCTTTGCTGAGTCAATTAGGTAAAAATTTGAATCGTCTACTACGGGGTTTGTTGGTGTGACATCATCTTGTTCAGTCTGAGCTTGCACATCACAGCATTCAGGGTCACTTTGGAAGTATAGATATTGGTAACTTTAAGGATCGCTCATGTTTTCGGCATGATACGCGTAATATTGGTCGTCTGGGTAATAGGGGGTAGTAATATTTTCGTCAGGAATACCGAATTGTTCTATGTTATAGAATGGCCTGTTCACGAGGTTTCCATTACTCTGTGGTTGGATTTTTCGTGTAACTGTGCTTCCCAATTCCATTGGTTCCGGTTTTTGGGAGGACGGGATGTTAGGACGAGGAAACGATGGCCTTTGTTGGGCGTTGAAATTAGGTGGATAAAAGTTTTGAAAATAATTCTTTTGGGGGTATGGTATATTATTGTTTTGAATAAATAACGGTTGTCTGAAGAATGATTTATTCGGGAATGACTGCTGTTGCCGAAGCTGGAATGGGCTATTGGGTCTGTTGAGTGGGAAGGGCGCAACCCTTTGAACCCATGGTTGATGTTGTAGATATGGAGTCCTCAAATTAAAGGTTGGGGCCCTCAAGAGACCCGTTGAGCCAGGGAGATTATTGCTCGGTTTCGGTGGTAATTTGGGGTGTTGAATTTTCTTTTCTGATCCCGTATACGTGATATTTTGCTCCTCGATACAGTAAACGTAAGCAGCAGCAAGAAATTGCGGTTTCATAGTACGGATGGTTGAACCGAGGGGTCGTTCAGTCCCGAGATGAATGTGTTGAGACACATTTCAGAAAACAGATTTCTTTTCGCCGCAATTACGTTAGGATCCCGTTCATGAATATTTACATGGTTATTCATACTGGATAGTATTTCGATTACACTGCCATAGAAGTCCTGAATAGAGTTACCCTTTTGTTTAAGACCGTGAAGGTCCTTGATGAGGGAAGTTTCATTCCTCTTATCTGCGTAGTGTAATACAAGGTTTTCTTTGATGTTACCCCAAATCAACGGAGTCCCATACATATTGAGAACTTCATTTGCTGGGCCGACTATCTTGTTCTTGATATCTCTTAAAAGGAGTTACCCATAGGGTGTCCCGTTTGTGGGTTGGATCAACGTGAGAATTTCATCAACGTTGTCCAGGAAATCAAAGACTAATCTGGGGTTGCCATCGAATCTTGGTAGATCCTTGATGGCGTCAAGCTCCCGAAGTGCACTAAGAAGGTCGATCTGAATGATGTTGTTTTCGTTTGTCATACTTTCGTGGTGGACTGTATTGTCGTCTTCACTAAAAGTTCCCGGACTGGTTTCCTCGATAGTATATATGCAACTTTCACTATTTTCTTTCCGAAAGAGTTTAGTTAAATTTGAAAGACTGAAGGAACGTCTTGGAAAACTCGCGGAATCACTGCTTTTCTTGACACTATCACTTATATTATTAAAATTATTTAAAAGAAAATCACTTTCTCTATAATTGTAAGTATTGTGTGTTTCTAATCTAATAGGATTATTAGTATTAAAAGTAGGTTGAGTCTGCCTACGTTTCGGGGGTGTAGGATAAGGTTTCAGGAGGGAAGACTTAGAAGGTTTGGTTGGGGACATATAATATCCAAAGATTTGCCGACTTACATGTAAAATATATAAATCTCCAACTGCATATCTGCACTGTGAATAGTTCCAATTGTAATCACTGCACTATACAAAGATTTCCTTTCGTAGCTGCACTGGGCACACAGGATACTCAGAAACACTTTGCGATTTTCCCTCGCGTTGCGATCTTCCTTCGCGTACTGATGTTTCCGTCACGAATCAAACTATTGCACACAGGGTATACACGGATACTACGGTTTTGGCTTGCGATTAACCTTTGCGATTTCCTTTCGCGTACCGACGTTTCAACAAACGAACTATTGCCTTCCCCACTGATGGATTCGACTGCGCCAGTAAAAAGACCAAGGTCTTAGTAAAATAAAAAAATATATTTTTATTCAAACTAACGTATGTATTTCAAAAACAAGACTGAACTGGAAAAATGAGATAACATTCAATTTATCGAAAACAAAAATGATGACATTGGATTTACTAAAATGACGAGCAAGTGGCACATGCCGGATATCGATTTAGGTTGCATTGCATTGTAATGGTGCAGTGTCCGAAGTATAAGCGGCACATGCCGGATGTAGATTTAGGTTGCATTGCAATGGTGCAGTGTCCGATGTATGTAATTTGGTCGTGTTATGTGGTGTTGATGTGTTAGCATACGTAACTCGGGCAATTCTGTAGCTACAGCAGGCTTCTGAACAAAAATGCTTCAAATCATCGAGTCTCCTGAAAAATTTTTGATTTTTGAAAATAAATTCAACTTATTGATAAATTTTGACTTTTCTCCACCAAGTCAAATGAAAATTTCCAAAATCTCGCAGTAAACAAGAACGGCAACCTTTGATCAAAAAACCTCTATTTTCAGCACTCAAAACTTCTATTCACGAGAACTGAAGATCGGATAATGCGATCAATATAGAATTTACAGGACATGTTTGTATTAACTAAGACCAGGTCTGATAGAAGCAATTTTGAAACACAGGCAACACTGTGACAGTGATGCCATTTAGAAAAATCGCTGGTTTTTGGCCAAAAGCTCCCGATTTAGCCACCAAATTTGCACAAAATTCACGCAGTAGATAAACCTTACTCTAAGATAGATTTCGTAGAAGTTTAGTTGAAAAATTGGTATAGGGTCACCAGCTTTTGCAATTTTCGTCTTCTAAATATTGCAAATTTGCTCAGGAAAATAAAGGTTTTTCCCTATAACTTCCGACGCAGTTACGAAATCAAAACGAAATTCATGTGATAAGCATATCTTGGTGCATTTCTTATCCCGTACGAATTTCGTTGAAAAACCGTGAAAGGGTTGCCAGCTATGATGAATCTCGTAATTTATTGACATTTCTTTATCGAGCGATGTTGTCATATAATTTCCAAATGGGAATGATCCTGCAATGACAATAAACAACAAATATTTATGTTTCAAAAATTTTAAAAGTTTGGATGATGGTAACCCTAAAATTTTATTCACTCCTATAACTTACAGCGCAGCCATTCAATCGAAACGAAATTGATAGGCTGGGTTTAACACAACGTGAAGCAACTATGGTGCTAGTGCATGATTGTCAGCACCGGACAATTTCGTAAATATCGCACCAACAGATGCTTCCATTATCTATTCATAAGCATACCATTTACAATAAAATAAGCAACCGATATTTAAATGTTCCGAGTTTTGGATATTTTTCGGATGGTAGCCCCAGACATAGTTTAATCGCTGAAACTTTCGATGACATCCTCGGATGAAAATGATTTCAAAGGATAGATTGATTAAGCACGAACATATTATGGTATATTTATTGCTGCTGTGTTGGACAAATGTTGCCAGCACTGAGCATGTTCATAATTTGTGTTATAGGAAATGCCGTCAGAAAATGATATTTGTTCCTTTGAGTAAGAACTGGTTGAAATGATACTACAAAGAAGTGTATAACGTCTTCACACAGTTTTAAATCCCTCACAGATAATTTCTTCGAAAATTAGTTTTCTAGCAATTCTGATGCGCTAGACTTTTTTTTTCTTTTGTAAGCTTTCTTTTCGTTTAGAACAAATATGTTTTGATATGATGAGTTTTTGATAAACATTGAAATTGGTGATTGATATTATTGAAACTTGATGTTGGAACATATGATGCCTGTAGAAAAGAATTCATGATGCGGTATGATGAATAGTATTGAATTTTTTATTGTATTTTGCATATTTACGTTTAGTCGATTGACGGGTAAAGACTTAGGCTGGATTCAGGTATTTAAGAGTTAGGTGCTGACGTTGCCATAACTTTGTTCGGGCGCAATTCATTTGAGAGATACACAAATCACTCACCACATTCACTGAAGTACTGACTAAAAATTGAAAACGTTTTTTTATAAGTGGGATAGAGAGAGGTATCCCAATCATAAAAAATGTCTTCAATTTTTTTTTTTGAATTTTTATAGTTGACTCAATAGATTTTCTTTTGGTCTCACAGATTCATGCACAAAAGACACGTGACATATATATATATATATATATATATATATATATATATATATATATATATATATATATATATATATATATATATATATATATATATATACATATATATATATATATATATATATATATACATATATATATATATATATATATATATATATATATATATATATATATATATATATATATATATATATATATATATATACATATATATATATATATATATATATATATATATATATATATATATATATATACATATATATATATATATATATATATTGATATATATATATATATATATATATATATATATATATATATATATATATATATATTTATATATATAAATATATATATATATATATATATATATATATATATATATATATATATATATTTATATATAAATATATATATATATATATATATAAATAATTAAATATATTTATATATATAGAGGTATCAAACTTCAAGTTAGCAACACTTTTTATTGCTACGTATGGTGTGACAGTTGTCATGCGTTTTATGGTATATATGGATTGCCATTTTATCATGAATAGGTTAACGCCTGAGCAACAACTGCAAATTAAGCAGATTTATTTCAAAAACAACGATTCTGTTCGAGAATTTTATCGCCGACATAATCGTCCATCAGAACAATTGATTTGATTAATCATGGATCATTTTCGCACCACGTTTACTCTCGCTAATAAAATGCCTCCATACAGGCGTCGTATAGTGCGTTATGAAGAAACCATAGCAGCTGTAGAGCGTTGTACCGATGAAGATCCAAGTCAGTCCATTCGACATCGTTCTCAATAATTAAACCTGTGCTCATCCACATTGTTGACAGACTACCTCCATTAGCAATTTCATATGACATAACATTTTAAATTGCTAGTGGAGGCTACCTATGTTATGCCATATTTTATGGTCTGCCATAAATGGTAGGCAATATGGTATGCCATTTTCTTGGCCATCTGCCTGGCAATATTTTGACAGTTCTTGATTTCAAAATGGCGCTGCACCGTAGGAATGCTTAATTTCTTATAAGAAAATGTAGGGATTTTGAATTCAAAGGAATTTTTAGATCTCGTTGAGCAATGAAAATAGTCTACAGAATATGAAAAGGTGAGAAATTGCGACAAAATCAAATTTTGATGCGTAATTGTGAAATTATATGTATTTATTTGATTTAAAAAAGAGAAATAATTTCAATTTTGAACGATGAGTAAATATATGAGACTCCCTGTTGATGATTGGCGGATTTTTCAAATGACTTTTATCGCATTCCCCTTCGTACCACAGCAAACCATATAATAGTTGCTTTTTTGCCTGGAATTTCACCCACTTATCCAAAAAGTAATTTATCCTACACGTGAAGTTTTCATAAGTAGCAGAATTGCTTCGCTCTGCCCTTCAAATAACTCCTTAAAAGCATTTGACACTTAGATACAGCACATATCCTTCCCGCTCAGAGGTATTTTCGGAATGAAATTGCATGCCTTGAAATTGCCCACGCACAGATGGCATTACATGAACTTGACAGACGTTGCCATCGGAAATGGCAGAGAAAATTGCCAATCGAGGCCCGGTGTGAAGATTTTACCGAATTATCTTGATTTGCGGGCTTACAAAACCTAACTCGTGTAGTAATCGAATCCAAACGACCACCGGGCACAACGTAGATTCAGTGTATGGGCTCAAGAGCAAATCGATGCAGATGCAGAATTTGATAAGAACATTTTGTTTAGTGATGAGGCTCATTGGTGATGAGGCTACTTCAATTAACAAAACTGCCACATTTGGAGTGACGAGCAGCCACAGGCGGTTGTACAAACACCGTTACATGAAGAGAAAGTCCCTGTTTGGAGTGTTTTATCGCCAAGTTGAATAATTGGTCCATATGTCTTCAAAAATACTGCTGGGAATAAAATTACAGTCAATGGTGGCCGCTATAGAGCCATGATCATTTACTTTCTCGTTGCGGAGTTGACTCACCGTAATACAGAGGACCTCTGGTTTCAACAGGATGGCGTGACATGCAATACAGCTCGTGCAACCATCGACTTATTGAAAGAAGCATTTGATGAGCGCATAATTTCTCGTTTTGAACCTGTGAACTGGCTTGCAATATTTTTTGATAAATGGACTATTTTTTGTGGAGATGCGTCAAATCGTTTGTCTATGCTGACAAATCTGAGACGTTTGACCATTTGGAAGACAATATTCGCCACGTTTTTGGCGAATTAATAATTGATGGTTAGAGTAGTCGAAAATCTGACCTGTGGTTTAGACTTTCCAAGTGCCAGTCGTGGTGCTCACGGGCCCATAATCCTAATCATATATAAATGGCAAAGAATTATCTTCCCAAAAAAGCCAATTTCATTGCGATTCAAGTAGTTTATATGTATCGTAATTCATTTTAAAATTGTATACACCCACAAAAATATATATAGAATTTTTCAAAAAAAAATTCAGCGACAATTTTTCAATTAAGCTGAAATTTCGAGGAAACATTGGTCTATTTGCGGAAAAAGTCTAGGTTCTCTTCTAAAATTACTCTTAGCTCTTTGACACCGGGGTCCGTTTAAGTGATGTATTAAATATGCTTAATATACTATCAAAACATAGTTTCCAAAAACAATAGAGTTTTCACAATTAATTTCAAACTTGTTCTTTTGGAAATTTTGAAACCTATGTGTCCGCTAGGTGCCGAAAATCAGATGGAAAAAGATTTGAAATTGTCGGAAAAAAAACTGTTGATGGAGCTGTTGAACCATAATGCAACTCACAAAACATATTGATGTTGCTAAGTTATATACTTTTTTGGTTTTGTTTCAACGTGCCACCAACCTTGTAGCTGCGACAGGTGCTGAAAGTGAAAACCTTCAAACGATCCAATTTCTTGAAAAATTTTCGTTATTAACAAATAAAACTCTAGCGCACCTGAATCGCTAGAAAACTATTTTTCGAAGAAATTGTCTTTGAGTGACAAAAAAGTGTGGAAAGACGTAACACACTGTTTTGTAGAATCATATCAACCATTCCTTATCCAAAGCAACAAAACTCAACTATAACACCAATGATGAAAATGTTCAGTGCTGGTAACACTTTCCGAACGAAGCAGCAATAAGTTTACCATAACAAGTTCATACTTAAATCAACTTATCCTTTGAATTTCGTTCTCATCGCAGGATTTCATTGAAAGTTTCAGCGGTTAAACGTTGTTTGAGGCTGCCATTCGAAAAATGTTCAAAACTCGGAAAATTTAAAAATTGATTCCTTATTTTTATTGCAAATACTTCGTATATGAGAACATAATTTGAAGCATCTGTTGGTGCAATATTAACGGAAATGGCACATTGCTGGTTAGCCTGTGTCAGCAGCAAAGCAATATACATACCAAATCTGCTTTACGTTAAGTTAAACCAAACCAGTAAATTTCGTTTCGATTGAATCCCTGGGCTGGAAGGTATACGGGTGAAAAGCATTTTAGGGTAACCACCCTCAAAACTTTTCAAATTTTTAAAACGTTAATATTTGTTGTTAATTTTCATTGCAGGATAATTCTCAATTGGAAATCTAATGACATAATCGCTCAGTAAAGAAATTCCACAAAATTACAAAAATGGTCATAGCTGGCAGCCCTTTCATGATTTTGGTACGAAATTCTTGCGACATTTACTTCACATTAAGGTTCATTTACTGCATGAACTTCGTTTTGATTTCTGTACTGGACCGGAAGTTATAGGGAAAAAAGCTTTATTTTGCTGAGCAAATTTGCAAGATTTATGAGACTAAAATCACCACAGCTAAATTTTGTTAAAATCTGATGGCTGAATCGGAAGTTATAGGCGAAAAAGATGTCTTTTTCTCAGCAGTTTTTCAAGATGGTACCACTGCCACAGGGTTGCCCGCATTTCAAAATCACTTCTGTCAGACCTGGCCCTAGCTAATACCAACATGTCCTGTATGAATACCAACATGTCCTGTATGAAGGACAAAGGATAAAATTTATCAAAGATTTTAAATTTTTATCATAAATCAAAAATTTTCAGGAAGGTCAATGATTTGAAGGATTTTTTTTCAGCAGCCTGCCACAGCTGCAGGAATACCCACTTTTTGCTGAAAATCTGTATGTGCCAAATTTTGGTCAACATCAATACGCTCTGTAATTTTCACGATGATCCATTGTTTTTCTTACAAGTAACGACAAATCAAAATTTGAAAAAAAAATCCTTGCCTACTTTTAGGCACCCTGCACCCACACACGGCTCAAAATTTCCAATTCTTTATCGTATGCAAGCTTAGAACATAATTAGTTTTCATTCCCAATACTTTTCTTTAACAAAAATTTACACTGCTTGGAAATATAGGAGTTCCTCAAAATTCACTAAAACGCTTGCCGTCGGCAAAAGGTTTAGGATATCTGAATTTGAGAAATTTATGGACCTACCTACTATATACATCTACGTTCTCCGAAAACTTCAGCTCAATCGGATCGGCCACTTCAGAGATTATCTCCCTTAATCATTTTGCTGATAAATATATATATATATATATATATATATATATATATATATATATATATATATATATATATATATATATATATATATATATAAATATAAAATATGAATTTTCGGCGAAACAAGTTTAATACTATTGTTTTTCGAACATTAGTTAAAACAACTGACATACTAATCTTTCGCGTTGTCTATACAGTCATAGTAAAACTTTTGAAATTCCATGTGGGACAAGAGCGGTAATCCTTTCCTAACTAACCGATGTCTTAATCATCAAAAATTTATGTTCACGAGAACTCACGAGCCGATAATCAGCTCCAGCTGAAATTCACAGAATGTACTGGTCTTAAGTAAGACTAAGACTAAAGACAGACGACACAAGTTAATTATCATTAACACAATGATCATTGAACACTAATGATAATTTGTTTGGAGAGTGACACACGGTTATTTGAATGAGGTTGTTTAACAGCTGTAGGTTGTTTGAATTTAAATGGTATTATTTTGACAGTTATTGTTTATCGAAACACATCAAAAAATCAGAAATTAGTACAAGTTTTACTGCGAATGAGCATTTGTGCAAAATTATGGAAATTTTACACAAAAAAAAGTTAAATCACGATAAGGAAGAAAATATAAAATGTTCAGGTATTGAAGAAGGGAATACGAAGAAATGTGCAAAAAATGAAACATTTGCATGCCATAGGCCTTGTTTATGCCGTAGCTAAAATAACGTTGCCAAACTGGCGCTGCTATAGTAGCGTTTACACTGTACAACTTATTAACCAAAGCAAAAATGGCGTAATATCTGAAAGGAGCTCAATACTAAGAACAAAAACACCCTTGCACCAAGGCTTCCAGATTGCGAATGTCACTCGAAACTAGAAATCCTATTTATTACACTTCTGACAACCAAACAGCGCTTTTATAGTGTTTATACTACTGCCACCTTCACACTTATGACAGCGCTAAATTTTAGCAGCGCTAAAGTAGCGTAGCCAAAATAGCAAGCTCGGCTAATTTAAAAGTGGTTTATACCGCTGCTAAATCAGCAGAGCTCACTAATTTGGCTACGGCATAAACGCACTCATATTGTAATATATTCGAAATAATATGTTTATGTTTTTGACAGTTAGAAACTACATTAGCTGTGTTTAATGAGCACGAAAAAAAAGCAGAGCATCTCAAGGCAAGTTTTAGGAGTGCAGCTGTCAAAAAAAGTAGAGCAAGTTCGAGCAATTGAGAGCACGAAATCCTATGGATTTATAAATCCTATGCATGCTCATGAAACACAAATCAGAGCAACTTCGGGCAAGTGAGAGCAGCCGAATTGCTCATAGAACACATTTTGTTGAGATGTCTCAACCCAGCTCAACCTAGAACTGCTCATTAAACACAGCTATTATTTCAAATGGAATTTCCCGAATTTCCCCAGTAAATTTCATAATCTTCTCTGTAGATGGTGCGACAATCGATAAGAGCAAATGAGCATTAGCTTCCAAATGATAATTCGTAGAACCTCATTGATGATGTTATAAATGATGATTAACCATGACACACGTAATAGATAATGATCATTGGGCTCGAAATGATAATTAACTTGTGTCGTCTGTCTAGGCTCTTAGGGACAGTATACCGGTTTTTGAGATTTTGATATCTTCTATATCCTTTTTGCAAGCGGTTGTAAGCATTTGTGGATCACTCATGACGAGAATCCACTTATTATTGAGTAAAGCCTCAGCCAAATATGAGTCTGCAAACATAAGCAAATGTCAAAACCGACCGGTTTCTGAGCAAAAATGCCACTTTTTTACATCTGCAAACACGAGTAAACATTTGTGCCTATACAGCGCATAAGCGCACGTATGTGAAGTCGTTTCTCATCACCACTATACATACGGACAGCTGATAGCAACAATTGAGCAAAACGTTGCTTAATGTGCATGCCGCTTTTCTGGCTGTTCGGAAAGTCATGTTTGGGTGCCACATATGCTTTGTGTGGTGTACCTCGGCGCATATGCATCGCCGCGTACGCAGAATCATCACTGGTTGGACCTTAAGTTTTGCCAGATTTCAACTTTTCCTTGTTTTACAGTTTTTCGGTAATGTTGTTTGGAAGTCTCGAGTTATTTTAGTAGTCTTCTTGAACTTATGAGACTGGGATGTATAATATTTTTTCTTGCGGATAGTACTATGTTATATCAATTATTTCTTCAAATTTGATATCGATTTCATTTAACAAGTAAGTTAGAAGAATTAGGTATGTGTTCGATAATTTCTTCATTCATGTCGTTCGATTTGTTGATATCACCTTGCATGTCTAAAAATGCATTGAAACGGGCAAAGTTCGCGCTAAGTTGTTTTTCGGATAATTTCATTTGCGAAATTGTGTCGTTGAAATGGTTATTGTAGTTTTAATTACATAAATTTGGTCTTTTATTAATAGTTGTATATCGGTATCGTCTTTTTCTACTTTATGAATAACGTTGTCGTAATATTCTGCGTTAATGGAGTGCATGGTTCCGAATAAAAATTTAGCAACTGAGCCTACAAAATTTAAAATTCTTCCTTTGGATTTTGTACTCCCTTACATGTCTTTTATAGATTCTTCATTTCTCATTATTTCATGCATTTTAATATTTACGATGTGGGAATTTTGATTGCAGTATAATTTTACACGATCTTTAGAAATACCTTCACATAATTTAAATTATGATTTTGCTATTTGTTTGATTAAATCCAATCTCCCGCCATATGAATCGATGTCTACATGTGTGATAATTTTTAGATAATCCAAATATAATAGAACTTGGTGTCTCCAATTCCTGGTTTATTAAAATTGTTTTTCATTAGAACAAAGTCTCCTTTCTATAATTTGGATTATTAATTTTCTTATCGTAGTAAATTTTGCTAGTTTCCTTTGATTTTATTATGTTTTGCCTTGCTATCTCGAATGATTTATTTAATTTGTGTTTGAATTTGTATTTAATTTGTAAATAAGAGTCATATGTATATTTGAATTCCGGTACTTGTGTTATTGAACTGGGTAATAAAGGTTTTGTTCCGAATACCAATTCGTATGGAGTGAATTTAGTAGTGGTGTGAACAGCTGTATTGTACAGAAACATGGCTAAGGGAATATATTCGTCCCAATCGTTTTGTACGTTATGTAGTGCTATGTAGTGTTTCAAGTAGTCCTTAAGAGTGGAATGTGTTCTTTCGAGTGCATCGTTTGATTGAGGATGATAAACAGTAGTATTTTATAATTTAATATGAAATAACTTGGCCACTTTTTTAATGAGGAATGAGGTGAAATTCAAGTTAATCGGTGAGAATTTGCTTTGGAATTCCGAATCGTGCTATAAATTTTAATAGTTTGCTTGCGATTGTTTTTGCTTCATGATTTGATATGGGATATGCATCAGAAAATGTGACGTCATCTTGTAAGGTCAAAATGAATCGATTTCCTTGTTCAGCAATGGAGAGTGGACCTACGATGTCTAAACTATTTTTTT
Organism: Nemotelus pantherinus; assembly: GCA_963978885.1. Taxonomy (NCBI): domain Eukaryota; kingdom Metazoa; phylum Arthropoda; class Insecta; order Diptera; family Stratiomyidae; genus Nemotelus; species Nemotelus pantherinus. The sequence continues at coordinate 117,596,908 of OZ022263.1, read as the reverse complement.
CAAATGGTGTATTGGCTGTGGATGTTATTTCCATTGGGGCTTTAGTTAAGCTTTGAGCAGTTTTATTCAACTGACAAGATGCACAGTTCTTGGTGTATGATTTTATATCTCTTTTTAAGTGTTGCCACTTGTAATATTGCTTGATTTTGTTGTAAGTTTTATGGAATCCAGTGTGATTTGATCTTCAGGAATCATGAAATTGCTTTAAAATTTTAGGAATTAAAGCTTCGCTTAGCAATATTATTTTATTATGAAATACATTTATTTTTATTTTCTCATTGCGGAAAATGAATTGAATAATATCCCGTAGTATAGGTATAGTATTTAAATTGATTAAGAGAATCAGCAGGATTTGGAATATTGATTTCAACAACTTTGTTTTGTTAGAGTGATTTTTTAAGGTTCAAAAAGCAATAAAAGGAATCTTGGTAGGATGATTTCTCGGATAATGAATGTTTTATGAAACAATTACATATGTTTTGTTTGTACATCGTACAAGGAATAGGTTTTATTTAAAATAACTTCTTTGTTAAAACTTTGATCGAGGAATAGTGGTGAATGTGGATTTTGGTCCTCTTTATATATTGCCGTTATATAGGCAACATGGGACTTAGTTGAATCTATTGAATCGTAGACATCATTATAATCATATATTTTCGGTATCATTGAATTGTAATAGAATTGGTGTTTGGAATTTGGCCCCCAAACATACTTTTTGTGGGAAAACGTGCTAAATATGGCTGCAAATATTTCTGCATGTACATTTAATGAAGGATTTATGGCTATCTTAAAAATAATGCAAGTAATAGGAGTTACGATTAGCGAACGTGAGCTGGAACATGTAGAACATATAGATGCTGCAAGAATCAACCAGGTGGAAAAACACTCGACTGAGGCATCTAAAGAGGCCAGAACTGCTCGAAGGGAGCAAAAATCTTTGGAAAAGGAGGAGTATAAGCAAAAAGAAGGTACATTGTATGGTCCAGGCATCGCAGATTAATTTTCGGTAAGATTTATTGCAAAAAATATTGAATTTTAACTTTAAGCGCGATTTTCTCGAAACAACGTTTTGCAAGTTGGCGTGCATGATTAAGAAAAACAATATTATCCAATCGTTCTGAAATTTAAACACGTTAATTTGCACATGTTGATGCTCAGAATGAACTACGGATGAAAAAACCGGCACTTAATTTATTTAGTTATAACCAATTTCTGGGGAAAAAAACCTCGATTTTCGAAAAAAAAACGCCGCCATTATGTTATTTGTCAACCAATTTTTTTTTTAGTTCATTCTAAGGCCGCTCTGATGTTGATCAAAACCACGTTTTTGTTTGTTTTTTCAGACTTCCCTGAGGACAGTTATCATGCACGCCAGGTTTTTTTGGTGTATTTTCCAAAAAATTGTAGCAGACGACAGGGGGCCACAAAAAATGTTTAACAATTTTTTTAATGTAGTATAAAAGAAGTCAAGTAAGTGTAAAAAATTTCATTAAGATATGTCTTTTTATTCAATTAAACACAAGCCTTTGAAAAAAACATATTTTTTTTTCAATTTGAAGGTGCTACGTCCCCTTAACATAGTCTTGTTAAGTATCTTCCACACTAGCAAGCATAATTCTTGTAACTTCTTCTTTAACTTCACTGGTTGGCTCTATTCTTGATAAAGCGTCTGCGTAGGAACTTATTCGGCCTTGTTTATAGGCAATATCATAGTCGAATTCTTCTAGTTTTAGTCCCCATCTGATGAGTTTACTTCCGGGGTCTTAACAATTACGTAACCAAATTAATGGTCGGTGATCGGTGATCATTTTAAATTTTCTACCGCACAGGTAGGGACGAAAGTTTAGGACTGTCCAGATGACTGCTAATAATTCTCTCTTCGTTGTACTGTAATTTGATTCTTCCCTTTTTAGAGTCCGTGTTTCTTTCGAATCTTAAAATTTCACCTTAGGAAAATTCCCGGTTAAATTAAAAACACCAGAGCAAGTTCAATTCACCAATTTATTTAATTTTTAATATTTTCAGCACACTTTCTAATCTCAAATTCTAATACTTTCTATTTTTCGGTTAAATATTTGATTTAAACGACACGATTTCAAATTTGAACTACTTTCTAATTTCGAAAAAAAAAACGATTTACAATGCGAATGGTTTCAAAGGTTGACGATGTACTAACTTTTTCTTCAAATTTCTATTCTAACTTTTACTTTTTGAAAAATAACTGGATAGTGAAAATTTCGGTATATTCCAGCTTTTACCAATTACTGGTTTTTGAATTTCCACTATCCAATTTTACAATTTAAAACACAGCATTAAATTTCCCGATCAGCTGTCTGTCTATCTGCCCATCTGTCTCCGTTGTCAAAGTGACAACGTCAATTCATTGTTGAACATCCTCCCCCCGCTGGTCCGACAGGATCAGGATTACCACCTATAAATATATGCTTAATAATGTTTTACATCGATATTGAATTACCGATCATAAACTCCTTGTTGATACATTGGTCCGTTAAATATATGCGTTATAGTCCAGAAAAATTATGGATTACTGGAGTTGAAAACCATACGTTAAAGATGTTAGTGTTGCCTGTGGCATTTACTCCGAACAGACAAATAACATCCAGCAACCAAGGGTTATATTAACGTGGCGCCCTGACTCGCCACCTCGAACAAAAGATTGGAAGGAAATTAGGAAAAAGGGTTTGGTATGGTATAAAGACGTTGAACAGAGATTGAGATAACTATGCATACTTTAAATTAAGGTTAATTCATTTGATTCAATTGTTATTATTAATTCGATGTCAATTGTTTTGTTTTTTTTGTTATTCCAAGTGTTGTCTCTTCATTTATCTCGAACGGGTTAATCGATTCATCAATTCATTAGTTTATCGTTAATACTTGATATTACAGTCCGAATTTCATAAGTATATTTGATACGTTATTAATTCAATAATGAAGTTCAAGTTCTTGTTGTGCTCGGTAGTAACGCGATTTTTGATATAGGTCGTTTATAAATTTTGCCATTTGAGAACACGGAAACCACTCGCACTAATGAATCTTTTCCAGGATGAAGTTCAATTATTTTTGCTAACGGCCATTTATAGGATACCACTCTTTCGTCCTTTAATATACAAATATCACCAACACGCGGGTTTATTTCTTTGTTAAGCCATTTCGGACGTGATTGCAGGCGATTCAAATATTCAATTTTCCATCTGTTCCAGAAGTCCTGTGTCAAACGTTGAACATACTGCCATCTATCCAAATAATTCACCTTTATGGCTGTGAAATCTTGTTCAGGTGGTGTAAGTATTGCTCTACCGATTAGAAAATGAGCTGGAGTGAGCACTTCGATGTATGTGGGGTCATCTGATAAAGGGTATAAAGGCCGGGAGTTGAGGCAAGCTTCACTTTTTACTAACACGGTTGACATTTCCTCAAAAGTTAATGCTGCTCCTCCAACAATTCGACGTAAGTGCTGTTTAATCGACTTCACTCCGGCCTCCCACAGTCCACCGAAATGTGGAGAAGCCGGAGGGTTGAAATGCCAAATGATATTTTCATTGGCTAGTACTTCTGCAGCATAATGAGTGTTTCCTTTCACGATGCGTCGCAATTCCGCGCAAGCTCCGATGAAATTAGTACCGCAGTCGCCGTATATGTGGTTACAAAGTCCTCGACGTCCCATAAATTGACGCAGTGCTGCGAGAAACGCTGCTGTAGACAAATCGCTGACGAATTCGATGTGAATAGCCTTGACTGCTAGACATATGAATATTGCGATGTATCCCTTGTGTATTTTGTATCCACGTCCTCGTCTGTCGCGATACTCAATTGGACCGCAGTAATCGACACCCGTATGCGTGAATGGACTGGACATATTTACTCTAGGTGCTGGTAAGATTCCCATCAATTGGGTTAATATTTGCGGCTTTGCCCGGAAACATTTTACACATTTGCGTATTTCCCGCTTAATAGTATTACGAGCGTCTAAAATCCAATACCGTCTTCTAATCATATTCAACATCAGTTGCGTTTGTCCATGTAAAGTGTTTTGATGCGTTTGATGTATTAATAATTCCACTAATTTTCCTCTTTTAGGTAAAATGATTTGATGCTTAGCGTCGTATGGCAAAGTTGCGTTGTTTAACCGTCCTCCAATTCTCAATATTCCAGTGCCATCTATGAACGGGTTCAAATTCCTGAGAAGGCTGTGATTTCCAATGACCTTTCCATTTCGTAACGTCGAGATTTCTTTTCCAAATTCCTTTGATTGAGTGTATCTTAACCAGAAATTAAACGATTGCTGTAATTCGATTGTTGTTAAATGTCCGCTATAATTAGATTGTTTCGATATGTGAGCGAAGAAACGGAAGCAATAGGCTGTTACTCGTATCAAACGAGACAAAGTTGAAAATTTATCTAACAAAGTGTCGAGGTCTGGGTTACATTCATTAACAACATGAACTAACAAAGTATTTTTGCATTCCAGTTTAGTATTCCAGGAATTGGTACTGCGGGGCCAATTACTAGCATCCTGAATCAACCAGCTGGGTCCATGCCACCACAAATTATTGTCGAAGATTTCAGAAGCATGGATTCCGCGGGATGCTAAATCAGCGGGATTTTGATTGGATGGAACATGACGCCAAGGAGTATTCCCAACGTGGTTCAAAATTTCCGTGGTTCGATTGGCGACGAAAACTGTCCATCGAGTTGGATGATCTCTTAGCCATGCAAGCACGATTTCGGAATCAGTCCATAACGAAGTACTGATACTCATCAAAATCAATGCAAGTTTTACCTTCGCAATTAATTTTGCCAACAGTACTGCTCCACATAATTCCAGTCGTGGTATTGAAACCGTTCGTAAGGGAGCCACCTTGGATTTGGATATTAGAAGATGCGCATGAACTTCGTCATCACGTCGAATAACAAGATATACTACTGCTGCGTAAGCTTTTGATGAGGCGTCGCTAAATCCATGTAACTCCAAATTCGATTGCTTTGTGTAGTTTACCCACCTAGGTATTCTTAGATTTCCAAGAGTTAGTAATTTAGTTCTAAATTCGATCCAGGTTCTATGTAATTCATCTTCTAAAGGTTCGTCCCATGTCAAACCATGTAACCAAAGTGACTGCAACAAAATTTTAGCGGTTATCATAATGGGAGATAGCCAGCCTAAAGGATCGTAGAGTCTGGCAATATCTGACAATACTTGCCGCTTTGAATAAGCATTGCTTTCTTCACTTAGTTTAACGCGATAACTAAGTTGGTCAGTTAGTGGATGCCACATAATTCCTAACGATTTATAGCTTTGGTCTAAATTCAAATCCAAAGACATTTGCATTTCCAAATCTTCGACAGGCACACCATCTAAAATTCGCATATCATTACTAATCCATTTGCGAAGATGAAAGCCTCCCGATTGCAAAAGTTCAAATATTTCTTTCCACTTGCTGATTGTTTTTTCCAAATCTTCTTCTCCTGATAACAGATCGTCTACGTAAAATTCATTCATCACCGAGTCGTATGCATTGGGATATCTAAAACGTTCATCTTCTGCCAGTTTTCTCAAAGTTCTAATGGCCAAAAACGGTGCACAACTTGTACCAAATGTTACCGTGGTCAATGCGTAATCTTTTATTTCTTCGGATGGATTGGACCTCCACAAAATTCTTTGAAATTGTGCATCTTTCGAGTGCATGTTTATCTGACGATACATTTTTGCTATATCAGCAACAAAAGCAAAGCGGTGCCATCTCCATTTCATCAACACGGTCATGAGGTCGTTTTGAATAGCTGGACCAGCAAACAAAGTCTCGTTCAATGATATACCAGAGGTTGTTTTTCTGGAGGCATCGAAAACGACTCGACATCTTGTTGTGCTGCTTTCCTTTTGGATTGCATGGTGTGGTAAGTAATGCGCAACACATTGACGTTGATCTCCTTTGAATATATGCTCATTAATATCGCTTACTAGCTTCATGTGGCCTAGATCCAAATATTCGTGAATGCAATTAGTGTATTCTTTTTTTAAGTTTTCATCCTTTTGAAAACGCTTTTCTAACGATGAAAAACTAGACAAAGCTGTGGCTCTTGAGGATCCTAAGGAATTTCGGCATTCGATGCTTTTGAACGGCAATTTCACAGAGTTACGACCCGATTTGTCCCGAGATGTAGTTTCCACAAAGAATGATTCGCAAAATTCTTCCTCTTTAGTTGGAATTCGGTTTGGTTGCACTTCCTCTAATTCCCAGAACTTCTTCAATTGCTCATTGACTTCCACATCAGCGTTTGTTTCTACTTTGAAACTTTGAACCGTCGACACGACTGCATTTTCTATTTGTCCAGATATCACCCAGCCTAATGTTGTGTTCTGTGCTATTGGTCCCGCGACTAGTTTCATCATTTCCCCTAGCATCACATTGCCTACAACGTCGGCTCCTAATAAAACGTCAATGCGACAAGGACGGTCGAAGAACGGATCGGCGAGCTGCAAGTGTTTTATTTGGTCCCAATCTGATGTCAACACTGCTTTGTTAGGAATTGAATTGGTCAATTTATCTAGTATGTATGCGTCGAAATCCAATACGCCTCCTGTTCGAGTGTGCATGCTGATTTGTACTATTCCCTTTACTTTAGTTGGATCAGAGGTTCCGATTCCAGACACATTTACTTTGGCTGACTTTCTGGTTAAACCCAATTGTTGCACGGCAGATTCTGTAATTAAAGAAACCTGTGATCCCTGATCCAGCAGCGCTCTTAATGTGACAAGACCAATGGGAGAGTGCAAAGTAACGACAGCTGTGGCTAGAAGAACTTCTCGTCGGTTCAATGTGTTAATGCTATGTACATGCAAGTGTTCCGCTTGTGATGTTGATGACAATAGATTGGTTGCACTGTTGGCCGATAGATCATCTCGATGCAGAAGTGTATTATGTGACCTTTGACACTTCAAACATTTGAATCTGCTAGGACAATTTATCAATAAGTGTCCTCTATCCAGGCAATTCAGACATAGCCCATTTCGTTTAACGATATCGAATTTGTTAGAATGGGGCAGTTGTTTAAATTGTGCACAATGAACTAAACGGTGAGGACCTCGACAATGAACACATAAAGGTGACGAATTTGTTTGTACTGAATGCACATTGCGAGTATGGGATTGAGTTCGAAATTGTTTAGATCGATCGATCCCGGAAGCTTCTAAAGCACGAAATCTTTGATTTAAAAAGGTTTTCAACTCATCAAACGAAGGCGGTTAATGCTTGATTTTGCTCCCACAGCTGACGGGTTTCTTGAGGTAATCGTTGGGTTGTCAGATACACCACTACGTATTGCCATAAATCCCCTAACTTTAAATTTTCAATTGACTGAACACATTCAACAGTACGATCAACAAGACCTTTCAATGCAGTAGCGGATTCGGAGACATTACCAATGCTGAACAATTTCTTAAATTGAGCATTTAACAACACTCGTTGGTTGTCATATCGCTCATTTAACAAGTTCCACGCGGACTCATAATTTGCTCCAGTTATGGCAAAATGTCGGAGTAAATTTTCCGCTTCACCACCTAGACTGCATTTTAAATAATGCAGCTTTTCCACTTGTGATAACGAAGCCCGACCATGGATAATTGACACAAAAAGATCCTTAAATGGCACCCAATCTTCATAATTTCCCGTAAATTTAGGTAAGTTTATCCGAGGAAGTTTCAAATCTAATTCATCAGTTTTTGTTTGCACTTGCGTCTTCGTGGTCTGCTTGCCTTCAACCCCCTGCGCCCCTTGCAATAATTCTTCCAATTCCGATTGGAAATTTAGATGAAGATTTTCAAATTTATCGAAGTCTTCAGTAAAATACGGCAATTCCACAATCTTCTCATTCACTTGTTCCAAAATCTGCTCATGGGTCTCCAAGAAGCGCTCGTAAAGAGCTTGTATTTTGCTAAGCAAAGATTGGTAATAACCCGTTGTTTTCCGTGCTTTGGAATCTTTACGATAATTTACTTGCCATCTTGCAAGTTGATCACATGCGATCTTTTGTCGTACAATAAGATTCTGCACGTCAGCCATTTAAATGTGATTGAAAAGTGCACAATAAGGGTTACAAAGAATGTACAGTTGTATACGAACAAAGGTTACTAACCGTGGCGGAGATTCAACCGTTATGGCAGAAAGGAACTACCGTGAATTCAACACGTTCTTACAAATTCCCGTTAACACGGAGTACGAATCAAAAGCTGCCGATATTTTTCACAATTTTATTGCACTTTTCGAATTCACCGCAAATTGCAAATTTATATGCCCAATATAAATGCACAGATACCGAATGTATATCTGATATACTGGTTGAATTCCGAATCTAATTGATTTAGCTAAATGCCACTATATTTCCAGATTACAGTATATTGGTTTGAATTATGTACCAAATTTCTTCACTTCACTTGTTTGTGTGAGCAATTCAAATGATCTTTCAATTTATTCAAATTTCAATTATATGAATAGTATAATATCAATTTCAAGTAATGCACAACGATGTGTTACAGTTATGCGTTCAAATAATTTAATTTGTATTAACCTGTATGCATAGTTACATAAAAAGGAAAAAGGAAAGGACTTACTCAGTGCTCAAATAAGGAAAAATCTTGCCAATTGTCTCACAAACCACTTTTACCGAAATTGACTCGCGACACGATCCGGTTCGAAGGAAACAGTCCGATTTGCATATGATATGGACAAGTCTACTTTTTTATCACCCATCTGATCTAAAACAGCACCAATAGCATAACTATTTTTAATTTTATTTTGAAGAGCATAATATTGTTTTTACTTTTACTAGAGCGTGCAAAACATTTATTTAAAAAAAATTATACATCAGGTACTTATACATTCATTGTTAGATTTATTTTGAAGTCCTGCAAATAATTTTCAGAAAAATATTTATCGATAGTCTGAATTGTTTATCATTCCATAGCCTTGAAAAAGTTATGATTTTGAAACTTCTAAAAAAATAGAGCATCTGTAACTGATAATGATATATGCTACAAACAGTTTACTATTATTTTGAAATACAACGACGATCTGCATTATGTCTATCATGATAGAGATGAGAACTTAAGGGGGGAAATACATGTAAAATCGAAAAAAAATTGCTAATTTCAGATTGAATTAAAATATATATATTGTTCATTCAGAAAATGTTTAATATTAAATCCTTAAAATACATATCTCACAGTAAATGAAAATCTTTTTTTAATAATTTTTCAACACAAAATGGCGGCGGTGCGAGAGTGATGTATACGCCAAACACATGTAACATAGAAAAGTTGCTAAGCGAGATCAAATTGCATGCATCGCACTAGTGCTGAGCTTCTACAATTTCGGATTCGGTTACATTTTCAAAATTTTCACAAAGTCCATTTTTTCACACGAATCAGCAAATATGTGCCGGATGAATGCAATTCTCATGAAAGAATGCAGACGCAACGTCAGCAACATAAAAATTCATAAATAGGGAAAAATAGATTTTAGCGAGTAGTTGCTTACCGCCAGTCACCCAGAAATCTTTATCGAAAGTCAATAAACGGTGAATTGTAAGTCTTGTCGAAAACGTGCGTTTTATTTAATTGATAGTGGTGCAAGTTTATTTTTTTGTTATCATCAGTGAATAAGTACAAAACTGGCGCAGTCGAAAAAAAAAAGTATAAGATCAAAAAGCCGCAAAGGATACGATCAAATAGCCGCGAAAAATCTTTAAAAAATTCAATTTGAGCCGCGAAGGAGAAATTGAATTTTAAACGGGAAACCGCGACCGCGAAAAATAATTTAAACGGTTATAAAGCCGAAAAGGCATAAAAATCGTAATTTTGATCAGATAAGACCATAATAAGCCTAAAAGGTCTTCTAAAACTCGAGCTGAGGCTGGTGAGAGGTCTGATCTTAAACAATAAATTGCAACAATAAGTGAGAAAAGTGAAAATAAGAAACAGGAACAGTGATATTAGAAAAATATATAAGTAAAGATTATTGAAAGTGACAAAGAAAAAAAAAAAAAAAGTGACTAGCAGTGAAAAATAAAAAGTGCTTCAACAAGGACAAGAGAAACTGAATCACAGGTAATAGAAAGTAGAGAAACTAGAGTATAGTCAAAGTGGATTCTAGCAATAGAAAAGAAAAAAGGGGAGACCTATTCGATAACTTACGAAAAATAGATACTAACCAAATGGAGGCGTTAGTGCAACAGTTACAACAGCAGCTGCAAGCAAGGGAGCAGCAATTGCAACAACTGGTAACTGCCGTACAGCAACTCACGGCAAATTACTAGCCACCTGGAAATAGCCAAAATGAAAAAATTCTAAAAGAGGTAAAATTCATGACTAATTTTACAGGCAACGGGGAAATAGGCATCAACAGCTTCATAAAAAATGTGGAATACTTCTTGAGTAGGATAAATGACGAAGAGCTTCGGGAAACAGCAACAAGGATGATCTTCCATGAGAAAATTCACGGCAACGCAAAGAGTGCAGTTATCAACATCCCAGATCCGGAGAACTGGCAGAGTATAAAAAAGCAGCTCAAACTGAGGTTCCGGGCCGATACAGAACCATCGGAAATTTATAGAAAAATTAGTAATCTTAGGGTTAATAATGTGAGTGAACTGGCGGAAGAAATTCAAAAAATTAAACATAAGACTGATGAGTTATTGATTTATTTTGAAGACGACTGTTATATTAATTTAAATAATGTAGATTCACTTCTAATAAATACGGTAAAAGAAATGAGTCAGGGTGTATTGTTGGACAAAATTTACGACCAAAATGATATTGATCAAATTATAAGGATAATGAGAGCTCGTAGGTTCGAAGATGAATGTATTAGGCCCGAATTTAGAAAAAATAAATATTTTAATCAAAAAGATTTTAAGAAAAATATGTACACCTCAAAAACAAATAAATTTAATCAAAATCAAAGTCAGGTGACGAATTATAGGAAACCTCACAATTCAAGACATTATACACAAGAAACTCAGTACAGAAACGACGAGAGAAACTCAGGACATTACACAGAACAAGACCAGTACAGAAACAACAGCAACAACAGTGAACGACAACGAAATTTTTATAACGATAACAAATCAAACACAAATCGTAGGCAAAATGAAAATTTCAGGCAGCAAAATTTCAACGATTCCGGACAAAGTCGAAGATATAACAACTCTGGGAATTCAAGACAAAGTTGGAGGACAAATAGATTACCACCCGCTGAACCTATGGAAATAGATAATATTGAACATCGTCAAGATTATAGGTCAAAAACAAGCCAACGTAACCAAAAAAGGGAATTGGAAAATCAGGGAAACTCTTCTTCAACTGTACCTTCCGAAACGAATAACACCGAGAGCCAAGTTTTTTTTCAAAACTAGCCTCGGAACAGTTACCTCTTATTGAGATAACTATAAATTCGAAAAAATATGTTGCTTTAATCGATACAGGAGCCTCATTTAGTATAATTGACGATAGAATTGATGATTTTAAAAAAATTAAAATTAAACCTCTTACGTTCTCTACTATAACTGGAAAGGACACTATTGAGTATGAGGTTCATACCCCATCTCCTGAAGAAATCAATCCACCATCACCAAGGGCTATGGTAAGGTGGAAAGTTCGGAGATTAAATGAGCGAAAGTATCAATTCATAATTGGAGTTGATCTTCTCAATAAGTTAGACACTTTAATAGATTTAGAGAAAAATACTATTACAATAAATGGTCAAACAATCAAATTCCTTAATTTTCCATACTCATTCAAACAAATACATACCTTGGAAAAAATCAATAATGAATATTTTAAACGGCTTAAGTTAGACCATTTAAATGATGAAGAATATAGGGAATTAATGAAGGTCATGAACAAATTTGAAAAAGTATTTTATAAAGAAGGAGATACGCTTACTAGCACTCCCACCATACAACATGAAATTAAAACTACGACCGACAATCAAATTAATTCAAGACTGTATAGGTATCCACCAAAGCACGAAGCTGAGGTGAGAAAACAGATTACTGAAATGGAAAGACAAGGCATAATTCGAAAAAGCAGCTCCAAGTATTCGAGCCCGCTTATAGTGGTGCCAAAAAAGTCAGATAATTCCGGCGAAAAAAAGTTTCGCTTGGTTGTAGATTATAGAAAATTGAACGAGGTAACAGTGGATGATAAATTCCCACTGCCCAATATCGATTCAATTTTGGATAAACTAGGTAGAGCCCAATATTTCTCTACTATCGACCTGGCAAAGGGATATCATCAGATCCTAGTCAGAGAGGAAGATAGAAGTAAAACGGCTTTTGTAACACCGCATGGTCTATATGAGTTTGTCCGAATGCCGTTCGGCCTGAAGAATGCCCCAGCGACATTCCAAAGGCTTATGAATGACATCCTCAGAGACTATATCAACAGGACCTGCGTTGTGTACCTAGATGATATCCTTGTATTTAGTACGTCTCTACAGGAGCATATGAAATCACTTACAGATATCCTGAAGACACTGCAGTCACATAGACTAAAAATACAAATCGACAAGTGTAATTTTATGCAGAAGGAGACAAACTTCCTAGGTCATATAATAACTAAAGATGGTCTGAAACCGAATCCTGAAAAAATTGAAATTATTCAATCAATAAAGCTCCCGAGAACCGAAAAGCAAATTAAAAGCTTTCTAGGTCTAACGGGCTATTACCGCAAGTTCATAAAGGACTACGCCAAAGTGGCTCAGCCCATTATTAAATACTTGCGAAAGGACCAAAAGATAAACACAAAGGATCCAAACTATATCGAGGCATTTGAAAAATTGAAAACCCTTATCAGCACATACCCTGTACTTAGATTTCCTGATTTCAACAAACCCTTTCAACTAACAACCGATGCCTCACAATATGCGATAGGTGCCGTTTTGGCGCAAAACGGACATCCTGTCTGCTTCGCTTCAAGAACGCTAAATCGTCATGAAAAAAATTATTCAGCTACGGATAAAGAATTTCTAGCCATTATGTGGTCGGTTAAGTATTTCCGACCATATCTTTATGGAAATAAATTTACAATTTTTTCGGACCATCAACCTATCAAATTCCTTCATGCAAAGTACAGAGGTAAGGACTTATCACCTCGTCATCAAAGATGGCTGCTCAAGTTAGGCGAATATCAATTTAATATCGAGTACCTAAAAGGGAAAGATAACAAAGTAGCCGACTTTTTAAGCAGACTCAATCAAAACGAAGAACAGGATCAAGAATCGGTAAAATTAACGACTCGCACCAACTCATACTCCGACCTGGGAATTCTTGGCAACATAGAAGATGAAGATGACGTGACTATGGCAACGAAACATTCAGCAGAAGAAGAATTATTGGATTATATACCAATAAAACAAGAAATCGTCAACAAGTACAAAACGCAGTTAATATTAACAAATAATAAAACAAAAGAATTTGAATTAATCCATAAAAAAAGAATTATATACATAGCTGAACACGACCTTGATAATTTAGATAACATACTACGGAGATATATTAAAAAGGGAATAACTGGTATATATACTGAGCTGGCTGACGGCCAATACAATAAACTGCAGGAAAAAATCAGAGAACTATACTCAAACGACAATCAGACAAAATTTGTTAGGTGTTCATACAGAGCTCGAGATATACTAACAGAGGTGGAAGCTGTAAAGCAGATTTCACTATATCATGTTAAAGAGAGCCTGCATTCAGGCATCCAAGAAACTTTTAATTCAATAAAACATAGAATATATTATCCAAAACTACTAGAAATGATACAGTTAGTAATTAATCAATGTGACGTCTGCCAAATGGTTAAATATGATCGAAAACCAATCAAGCCGAAATTTCAATATTCTGAAACCCCCAACAAAATAAACCAAATAATACATGCCGATATTTATACTATTATGAAATATGATTTTCTGACAATTATTGATAAATTTTCGAAATTTGGCTCAGCGTACTATTTGCCTGACAAAACTCACATAACAATTATAGAAACTCTAGAAGATCATTTCACTAAAATAGGGAAGCCAGATAAAATTGTTGGAGGCAATGAACTAAACACAACTCACATAAAAGAATTTTTACAAACAGAAGGAGTTGCACTTCATGTAACCAAACCCAATAGCCACACAGGCAATGCGGATGTCGAGAGATTCCATAGCACAATTGTGTCCAAATTCAGAACTTTACTGTTTAACAAAGAAGGAAAATCACCGAAGCAAATCATGCAAAGAGCTGTTAGAAATTATAATGACAGGTATCATTCGACAATTAAATGCACGCCATCAGAGGTACAAAACCATAAAATAGATTTTGAAAGAATAAAAATAAATTTGGAGGAAACGAAAGAAAAATACTTGAAAAAATTAAATGAGAAACGAGAAGACTACGAAGAAACAAGAACAACTGGGTTCATTAAAAATTACAAGGCTCTTCGCCATAAGGAACAACCGAGATATAGAAAATCCAAATTAAAAAACATTCACCCAGTGAACATAAGAAGGAAACTTAAATTCGTCGACTATGATAAAACATCCGGCAGCGTTATTTCTGAAGAACAAATTGCAGCCGCTGAAAAATCCGTTCGCAATGGACCACACGAAGAAACCCTTATCACGAAGTTCAATTTAAGTATAAAAAGACATGATGTCGCTACACTATTAGACACAAGATGGTTAAACGACCAGATAATCAATTTCTACCTAAACCTTCTAGCCGAACGAAGTATTCAGAGTAATTCAGAAATGTTACCAAAAGTCTTCACAATGAGCACGTTTTTCTTAACACAGTTGCAACAAAATGGATACAGTTCAGTGCAAAGATGGACTCGGAAAACTAATTTATTTTCTTACGATATGGTGTTGGTACCAGTACACGTTGACCAGGTACACTGGTGTATATCTTTGATCAATTTACGAGAAAAAATAATTACATATTATGATCCCATGGGAAAACCAAACCCGGGAATACTAAAAGCATTAGAAAACTATCTAAAGGAGGAATCAATGGATAAATTGAAAGAAGAACTCGATACTTCAACATGGACTAAAAGACACATAGAAAATGGTCCTCGCCAAACAAATGAATACGACTGTGGTGTGTTCATCTGTATGTTTGCGGAACATATTACACGGAATTGTGAAGCAAATTTCAACCAAAATGACACTTTTAGATTTAGAAAAAAAATGATAGTAGAAATAACAGAAGGAAAACTATATTCTTAGACAATATCTTTCACACCTTAAATTTTAGTGTATATTATCGAACCTCTCTACATTTTAGCTAACTCTAACAATATTAATCTTACAGGTAGTAACAATGCTATACGTTCTACTATTTATACAACCGATACTGGCAACGCTAAACTTACAACCTATTACGACTGACAACGGATACACAATCATCAACATGGGAACTACAGAATTAGTACAAGACACCAAAACAATATTGCATTTAATAAATTTGCAGGAACTCAGGAAAACAGTAGAACTTACAGAAAACAATATCGAAAAACTGGAAATAAATAATGACCCATTAATTCGAAAAGAACTGGAAAATATTCACGCCAAAGTAATGGCAATAGAACCCAATTCAAGACCAAAAAGAGGATTAATCAATATTGTCGGAACAACTCAAAAGTGGTTGTTTGGAACTATGGATGACAACGACAAACAAGAAATAACGGAGCACATAAAGACCATGGAAAAGAATGAAGAAAACACCATCAAAGCCATTAACAAACAAATTGAAATCAATTCTGGCATAACAGACAACATTTCTAAACTAAAACACATCATAGAAGCCGACAGAAATCAAATTAGTAAAACATATAAGGAAGTCACTGCAAATGAAAGACAAATTATCCTGCAACAATTAAAATTGGATCAACTTTTTAAACTTCAAATGCTCAGAGAAAAATTAGATCAAATCATAGATAGCATAGCTCTAGCTAAACATGGTATTGTACATTCTAGCCTACTGACTCCAACGGAAATAACAATGACTAAATTGGACTTTTACAAACTTAAGAACGTACGGACAGGACTCATAAGACAAGGGCAAGACATACTCACTCTGGCAATAAAAATTCCAGTTAATTACAAAATCGTTAACCTGAAATTGATTACAGCTTTACCTAACTCAGAATATTTGGAGTTAAGTATAAAAGATCAACTTATAGTCGAAATAAATAAAACTAGGTATCAATACGATAAAGAAATTCAACACGAAAAAGAATTAAAACTACTAGATAACTGTATTACTCATAATAATTGTAAATTTGAAGAAAATAGATTTCAAGAAATTAAGAAACTCGATGAAAGTACGATAATATGCAAAAACATGAAAAACCAAGATGTTATAAATTTTTGTGATGACAGAAATATAAAACTTAATGGAAATTACTTGATATCAATAAATAATTGTACAATTCAAATCCTAAATGAAACATTTGGTAACAGTAACGTTGAATTCACAGATAAATTTTTCTACACAGAAGAGCAAGCTTACAATTTAACAAAAAATGTAAATTTTGAAAATATTGCATTGACGAAGATTGAAAATATAAAAAACATAAAAATGTTGAAATTTTACAAAAATTTTAATTCAATTGCTGGATTTGTCATAACTAGTATACTCATCCTGATTACAATTGTAGTAGTTATCTTATTTAGAAAAAATAATAAAGTAGAGAAGTTATTGCTCTCAATCGAAAATATCCATAAAATCAATAGAATTCAGGAGAATTCTTCTCTAAAGGGGGGAGAAGTTATGTATACGCCAAACACATGTAACATAGAAAAGTTGCTAAGCGAGATCAAATTGCATGCATCGCACTAGTGCTGAGCTTCTACAATTTCGGATTCGGTTACATTTTCAAAATTTTCACAAAGTCCATTTTTTCACACGAATCAGCAAACATGTGCCGGATGAATGCAATTCTCATGAAAGAATGCAGACGCAACGTCAGCAACATAAAAATTCATAAATAGGGAAAAATAGATTTTAGCGAGTAGTTGCTTACCGCCAGTCACCCAGAAATCTTTATCGAAAGTCAATAAACGGTGAATTGTAAGTCTTGTCGAAAACGTGCGTTTTATTTAATTGATAGTGGTGCAAGTTTATTTTTTTGTTATCATCAGTGAATAAGTACAAAACTCGAGCGATTGAAAAAAACACATCAAAAACTGCCTCGTACAACTTAACGACTTTTCCGGGGAACTTGCAACATTCAGAGAGAAAAAAATATGCTAATGAAATATGTAATTCATAGGTGAACCAATAAAATTTATAAAAATATTTTAAATTTTTACATTAATTTTAGATTAAACATAAAAATCGATTATTTTTCAAAAAAATCACACTTTAAACATTAATAAACAAATTAGTTTTCTGAAATTACAATAACATTTAGGTTCAACGAGGAGATAATACTCTTTTGTAGACGTGGTATAAATTTGAGCCGGATCGATTCAATATTTTTTGAGATATCTTGTACGGCAGTTGAAAAAGTACTACTTTGAGAAAAACGCGTTTAAAGTTTTAAAGCTCCACCGACCTGGGGAACGCCGCGCTGCCTTTAACTGACTATAAGTCGAGAACTAATACGAATATCGCTTCAAAACTTTTTTTGGTTTATTTTAAGAGCATTTCAAACATTTTGATGTAATAAAAAAAATCGATTTTATTTTTAGCAGTTACATGTATCTCCCCCCTTAAGAACATTGCCCGCTACCTCATTTGGCTATTAACTTGTTAAGGTGGGTTAGAAAAATGTGATGAAAATGACAAATTCAATATTAGAAGCGACCCTTTTTAAATTTGAATGCTGCAGTTTCTTTGCTTAACCAGGTATAAAATCTACTTCGCCTATATCTCATTTAGAGCGGAGGAGATATAACAACATGACGAGCTTCATATGTATGAAATGTGGAAAATCGTTAGCAAGAGCTGATATTTTAAGGCGACATCAGAAGTATAGCTGCAAGAAAATATCAAACTTAAAGGAAATGTCAGAGCGGCCTACTTTAAAAAATACTTTGAAAAAATTTGTAGATATAGATTGATACCTTTTTTGGTAGTTCTCTTCCATCAAAAGTGCCTTAAATGACCTTAACATACCTAAAAAATTTCGCGAAAAAAACAGTTTTATCGAAAATCAACTTTTTTTTAAAAAAAATCGTAACTTCGTCAATTTTCAATATTTTTGGCTGAAAATTTAGGGAGATACACTCAAGGTATGACAAAAAATCATAAAAAAAATTAGCCTTATAAAAATCATAAAAAAAATTAGCCTTATAGTGACCCTTAAAAAAAGTATTTATTTTGCATATTTACGGTGGCGATTGTGAGGATTTTAAAATTTGCACATTTAAAAAAATATCATAACTTTGTCAGTTTTCAACATTTTGAGCTAAAAATGTATATGGATACTCTCAAGACAAAGTAGAATAATAAACTAGCCCTATATACAGGGTTGCAAAAAGGTCACTGGGGTCAATTTGACCCCCTGTGTTCTCGGAGGGTTAAAGAACATTGATAGGGCTGCCAGCTATGGTTGTATTTGTATTTTTTGGTATATCTTTAGTAAGCAATTTTATCAGAAAATTTGCGAAGATAATGTTGCGAAGATAAACAAAAAATATTCAGATCTAGAAAATTTAAAAAATTAAAAAAAAGATTATCTCCCTTAATCATTTTGCTGATATAGATACATTATATATATATATATATATATATATATATATATATATATATATATTTACATATATATATATTTATATATATATATATATATATATATATATATATATATATATATATATATATATATATATATATATATATATATATATATATATATATATATATATATATATATATTGTTTAGTTTCTCATATATAGCTTTAAACAAATAGAATAAGTCTATACTGCATAAATTTAAAGTTCAATGTTTTTTCGCTACTTAGAATACAAAGTTCAATTGTGCATGCATACATTAAATCAGCATAACTTGATCAGTCAATCTGTTTTGTGAACTTTTATGAACTTATACAATTATTTAGCTGACATACATTGATCAGCATAAATAGATCAATCACCTTCGCATTTTGTGAAAAAGTATGATTTGCTGACATGTGTCTGATTTTTTTTATGTAGAAATGAATATGTAGTTAGTAAGCAATTATGTGTAATAAATATCGAAGTATGAATCAAATAAAATTATTATCATTCGGAACGCAGTCGAGTACTTTATCTTTTCTCTCTCGTTTTTCTGGTGTGTGGTTTAAGTGCCGCTTACGCCAAATTCATTTGTAGGTTCACGGTTGATGTACCGTAGAACTAATTAAAAGACTAGGTACAAGAACCTTAGTCTCGCTTATTAACATATATATAAAATATATATATATATATATATATATATATATATATATATATATATATATATATATATATATATATACATATATATATATATATATATATATATATATATATATATATATATATATATATATATATATATATATATATATATATATATATATATATATATATGAAGAATTTTCACGAAGCGAGTTTAATACTAAGGCCGCGTTTCCAATGCTGCAGTGAGCTTTCGCCAGATCTCAGAGTAGAGCTGGCCTGTTCCCAATGATAGATTTTCTCGAAATTCGAAAATGGTGGGTACATTTTGTTCTTTGAAAACTCAAAGCTGTAGCACTCATTGTTAGTTTGGGGGCATTTTTTGAAAAACTGAAACAATCGGTATATTTACTAAATTTTCTGAAAACAAACGATTAAATTATGTGTAAAAGAGCATCAAATTAGCTAGTAATTTGTATAATATATAATAATTTGTAATACATATGTTATATAAAAAATAAATGTAGAAGTTATATAAATAAATTATTCGAATGTTTGTTCCAGCACTAGGCCGCGTTTCCAATGCTGGCTTGGAGTGCTATGCATCTGCGTACACATTAGCTCTCATGATTTAAAGTTAAAACACAAGACTCTTTTCAGATTTCTTTACTACTTGATACTTCAATATCGACTGGAGCTATGTTGCTAGATTTTGCATCAGAAGTTTCCGTAGGAATAAATTGATGAGTAGACAGTAACTGGGGCTGACATTCTTGATTATTTCGAAGCAATGATTTTGGAATAGGTTTGAGTGAAGGTAAAGGTACGTTTGGAGTTGAATGTGCAGATGGAGGTAACTGAGCTGAGCGCATTAATGTAATGGAAAACTATTCTTGGCCATTTACCAGTTTCCAGTATTTCTGCTGAGCAAAAAGCCCACTAAATCACTGTCGGCATCTAGCTGACAGTGTCGTTTAAATGATGCGCATTACTTTGGATGAAAAAAATCAAACTATGCCCAGATTACTTGGCTGAGATGAACATGATACCTTGATCAAGGAATTTATTACAATTTGATAAAGAAAGACCGAACCATTTTCCATCTAGATATGTGTAATGTGCTCAAGCTTGCCAGGAATACTTTAGCAGATTTTCAAATGATCATTGATGCTCAACATTCAGTAGGTCTGTAGCAGATATATTCGACTTTCTTCGAAAAAGACGTAATAATATATGATTATGATATACACAATTATGATATATAATAATTATATAAAATGATAATATAAAATGAAAATATATCGTAATTTTTAAATCGTTTTAAATCGATGTATTATTGATTGTGTTTTTAAAAGGCAAACTAATCCCATTTCTTCCGTGAATTTAATTTTCAGCAGTTTATTATTGTCTTTATCAAGGACCACATTTGCTTCACCATATAATATCAAAAACTAACATTTCACTCGAAATTTTAATGAGCCAAAATTTAAACATTTTTTAATGCCTCGTTTTATTATAGACGTCCAGGAGAAATAAGGCAAATTGCAATCGCATACACCTTTAGTTTGTCCATTTGCCGGCAATGCCTATTCTAACCTCACAACTTTCAACACATGAAATCATTGGAATTTGAATTTCGAAGGTACAACGACATCTGTCGTAACACATATTTGAATTTAATTTTCAATAGATATTCTTATCACAAATGGGCTATGAATTTGTTTCACTATTGATTTCAATGCACAAATCATTCATCTAACTGTATTTTCTATGACATAATCTATTTTTAATGCGGAAAACAACACTTTACACATAATTATAAACAGAGCTTACAGCAACGCCTTCTAGTGGAAAGTAGTGAATTTAAAAATTCGAAAATGTCCGAAAAGCTTCAAGCTGGAGTTGAAATAGGTCCTACTCTTGAGTTCAACTACAGATTTTAGAGATTGATTAGAGAGAGAGGAAGATATGTGAAAGTGCATGAGAGCAAAAGTGTACGCAAACACATTTCACTCCAAGCCAGCATTGGAAACGCGGCTTAATTTTCTTCGAAAATTAGTAAAAACTCATGTTTATCGAATCAACGAAATTCGTCTTCTGTCTATTATGAAAATCAATAAAACCGAATGATAAGCCAAGCATGAGATCCAATCGAAGTTCGCAAAGA
>OZ022263.1:117555307-117570307 GCA_963978885.1 Nemotelus pantherinus | reverse complement strand
TTGATCAATAACTTGAAGTGGTGTGAAGCTGTGCTCTGATAGACTATAGTTAAGACACTTACCTACGCTTCCATTACTTTAGAGCTTCTAAGCTTTTAGTGATCTCTCGATCCATACTTCATTCTATTTTCTTACCGGCTCGCTAGTGTTGTGCTTTTAAACCGCGGTGTGGAGTCTGGACACTCACCTAACTTTTGTCGGAGTGCTGCCATAATTGTGCATCCTGTTTGCGAAGTGCTACCACATCTACATTTTATTGCTGGTTTTCGATTTTAATTTGAACATTTCGATTTTAATTTGAACTTTTCGATTTTAATTTGAACTTTTCGATTTTAATTTGAACTTTTCGATTTTAATTTGAGAATTTAACGATTCTTATTACATTCTGTTTTTTTTTTCCTGCAATACTATCTTCGACCATGTCTCTTTGTTCGGCTAACTCCTGTTGTGATAAAGCCGAAAAAACTCCACTCATTACTTGTTTTGGATTTTGCGGCTTATCTTTTCACGCGAAGTGTGCAGGTCTCACTGCACCTATGGGGGACTGTATCAATCGCGCGGATTCGGGTATACATTACTACTGTGAAAAATGCCGGAAACATTCGATTCTTACTTACGTAGATAGACTTCGTGCCAATTTACGGATTTTTACTGCGTTTGAGGTCTCCTTCAACGCATTACATAAGCAGCTTGAGGATTCCCGCAAGGAGACCGAAAAGCTCCTTAAATTTGCTTTGACTGAGCGTCCATCTACTTCCGCGTCGCATGATACGCTAGCTGTCAGTGATGCGATCGTACCTCCCGCCTCACCTCTCTGTCCTGCGCCTTCTCTTCCTGGTGGAATCTGCACTCGAAGTCAGAAGCAGCAAATTTCAACTCAAGCCCAGCTGCAACAGCCTTCTAATCATGCTCAGCCTGTTCGTACTTCTGCGGAGCCGATGCCACTTACGGATCTTCAAATAATTAATTCACCGAGTATACAGGTTCAGCCTAAAACTCTTTCCAAGCCTCAGGCTCAACGTAAGCGACAAACGCCGCTTCGTGTCGTTAGTCTCCACGCGCTCAACATCCAAATGCGTTCGGATGATAAGTCTGGGCCTGTCACTGTTCCTGATAACCAGGTTGTTACTTTGTGCGATGCTCCGCCAATACCTGTGGCATTGCCTCCTCTCCAAATTTTCGTCAGCCGGGTAACTTACGGAGTTTCTGCAGAGGATATAACAAACTTCATCACATCTAGGCTTGGTTTTTCGCCTAGCATCTTATCATGTGTTAAACTCACGCCTGATAACCTACCGGATAGAGCTATTGCCTCTTTTAAAATCATCGTATCGGCTGGCTTGAATATCGTACTTGCGCCGGAGTTTTGGCCAGCTGGCATCCTTGTTAAAGAATTTCAACAACGCCAACGGAAAAATTTTCTGAACAACGCCAAACGAGTTTCACACGCCTAACTAGATCTAATTCACTTTGTATCTTCTACCAGAATGTTCGTGGTTTGAGGACTAAACTTAAGGAAGTTCTGCTCGCGTCTACTTTAGACTTACATCACATTATCTGTTTCACAGAGACATGGCTTAATGCCAATATTTCGAACAGAGAATTCCTTCCATGTCATACTGTTTTCCGGAGAGATCGTGATCGGGTTGCTTCTTGCAAAGCCGATGGCGGAGGTGTCTTAATTGCTATCCACGACACTCTTCGTGGAACAATCTGTGCCGAGTTTGTTCCTTCTCCTCCTGTTGAGTGTATTGTTGTACGTGCTATCCTTTCCCCATCTTCCGACCTACTTGTCTGCTGTGTTTATATACCATGTAACTTGTCTGTCACTGCCTACGATCGTTTTTACGCTGAGCTTTCCAGCTTCATCCTCTCTCGATTTCCTTCAACTCCCCTCCTAATTTTAGGTGACTTTAACATGCCCACTGTGGAGTGGGATACCAAAAACCTTAGTTTATTATCCAACAACCACCTCTCTGTTGTGACTTCGTCCTTTCTTTCACTTTGTTCTTGTTCCCAAATTAACCACCTTCGTAACACTAATAACAGAATCCTCGACTTAGTCCTTACTAATGTTCCTTTAGATTCCCTTTCTCTCTCTCCTGCTCCTTTTGCTTATGTGCAATCTGATCCTCATCACCCTCCTCTCCTGCTTGATGTTAACCTGAACTTCCAGGTAAAGAATAAATGTCCTTCTTTTCAGCGTTACAATTTCTTCAAAGCTGACTTTCAAAAAATGTCCTCTGAAATCAGTCTTATCAATTGGTTTTCATTTTTCAAAGGATTGGATGTTGATTGTGCATTGTCCAAGTTCTACTCTTTCTTTTCTAACCTTATCTTTCGTTTTACTCCCATTAAACGTCCTCTCAAACCTAATGATGTCCCTTGGTTCACGTTGAAAGTCTCTGATGCTCTTAAAGCTAAGGATAAAGCTCGTGAAAAGCTGAAGAAGACGGGTTCACCTTCTGACCTTCAGGAATTCCGTAGTTTGCGTTCTGACGCTAAAAAAGTGCTCAAGCAGGCAATGCGTGATTACTTTTCGAACATCGAGGCTTCAATCTGTTCCAATCAATCTAAATCCTTTTGGTCCTACATCCGTTCCCTCAAATCCAATTCTTCAGTTCCTGATTCTATGTCTCTTGACGATGTTACTGCTTCCACTCCTCAGGCTATTTGTGATTTGTTTGCTGCCTTTTTTTCCTCCTCCTTTAAAAAAAACCCACTAAATACCTCTATAGCTCCCACTGTTTCTCGTACCTCTCCTGCGTTACCTATGTTTAGTACCAATCCTTTGGAAGTTGAAATCCTTTTGCATACCTTAAATTCGAATGCCAGTTCCGGTCCTGATGGTATTCCTAATATCCTTGTCAAATCCCTCTCATCCTCGCTTTGTGTTCCTTTAGCTATCCTTTTCAACATTAGCCTTACATCTGGTGTATTCCCTTCTTTATGGAAATCCGCCAATATTTTCCCAATCTTCAAATGTGGTGATCCTTCCGTTGTTTCCAACTATCGTCCTATATCCCTCCTCTGCTGTTTCAGTAAAATCCTTGAACGTCTTGTCTACAATAGAATTTATCCTTCCATACAGCCCTTACTTGCTCCTGAGCAGCATGGTTTCTTCAAGGGTCGCTCTACATCGACCAATCTTATGGAGTTCACCAATTTTGTAGCCTCTGCCTTCGATTGTCAGCATCAAGTGGATGTAATCTACACAGACTTTTCGAAGGCTTTTGATTCTGTGAACCATAACCTGCTGCTCCTTAAACTAAATGGTTTTGGTGTTTTTGGTCCCCTCCTCTCCTGGTTTTCCTCTTATCTTCTTAGTCGTCCCTGCAGAGTTACTTTTAATGGTTCCTTTTCTTCTCCTATTTTTCCCACATCCGGGGTTCCTCAAGGTTCTATTCTTGGCCCCTTACTTTTTATCTTGTTTGTCAATGACCTTCCTTCTGTAATCAACTCTCCTTGTCTTTTATATGCGGATGATTTAAAATTATACAGAGCAATCAGGTCCGCGAACGACTTTCACCAGTTGCAAGCTGATTTGTTTGCTCTTAATCTCTGGTGTCAAAACAACTTTTTGCCTCTGAACATTTCGAAGTGCCACCAGATGTCTTTCGCATATAAAAATACTCCACATGTGTTCTCTTATTCTTTGTCTGGTATTTCCCTGTCAGTTGTCCAGCATTTTAGAGACCTGGGTGTGGTGTTTGATTTGAAATTAAGATTTGATATTCGCGTTATGAATATGACGTCCAGGGCCTCTAGAATTGCTGGATTTGTTTTGCGTTCTTCCTATATGTTTACCAACATTTCCTCCTGTATTCATTTATATGTCTCCTTAGTACGCAGTATTCTAGAATATGCGTGCCAAATCTGGTCTCCGCGCTTTCAATACTTATCTGATGCTATTGAATCTGTTCAGCGCAGATTCACTCGCTCACTTCTTTTTAAATTTAATATCCCCTATTGTCCCTACTCCTCTCGTCTTTCCCTCCTTCGTATGTCCTCGTTGCAATCACGGAGGTTGTTCCTCGATGAGTGTTTCCTCTTCAAACTTTGCCAAGGCATTTTTTTGACAGATCTCGGTTCACAGATAACCAGACGGGTATCCAGCCGTCCAAGTCGTTCTTCTGAAGTTTTCTCTGTTCCTTTTGCACGTACGGAAGTCTACTTCCATTCGCCTTTGCTGCGCCTACCCAGAACGCACAATGCCCTTAAGCTTGGTCCTCTCCCTCAATCTTTTTTACAATTCAAGCATGTATTAAAAATGTTACCTTGAATTGCTACTTACCTTAGTCCTAATTTTAGTTTTTAGTTTTGCTACTTACCTTAGTCCTAATTTTAGTTTTTAGTTTTCTAATTTTAGTCTTTAGTTTTCTAATTTTAGTTTTCTAATTTTGAATTATTTCTGTTATTTCTTTTCCTTTTTCCTTTTTCATATTTCTTTTTTTGTTTTTTTTGCTTTCTTGTTGCTGTAATTGGAATTATATCTGTAGCGCAAGGGATTAAATAAATAAATAAATAAATAAATAAATAAATACGCATCTAACGAACTAAGTCTTTCAATGGTATCTTATTTAAAGCATATAGAAAACACCTAAGGAACATTTTCGAAATCTAATTACCCGATGTATCCAAGAGCGGAAGACTGGTCACCGAGAAAAATCGAGTAAAGAGAATCCTCCACCAGCTCCAAAGGAACCCAGTTCTTGGTCGCCTATCTCAATTTTACCTTAAATCACTATCAATATTATTACTTTTACAAAACTTCAATTATCTCGAAACTTGCTTTCATTGAGATACCGCTTTTGCGCTTAGTAGGGCAGAATATTTTTTTTTATTTAAATGGATGTATTAATCGATAATTTTGAAATCGAAAATAGTAGCAATCCATGTACATCGATCTTTGCTGATATAGGGGAGTTTCATAAGTTTACCTATAGTAACAACAGACTTACATTTAGAATACTTCACATGAATATCAGAAGTATTGCTAGAAACTTTGACGAGCTAGTTTTGACAATGAATAGTATGTTATACGTTTTCGATGTCATCGTTTTAACGGAAACATGGCTTCCGAATGCTATTGGCCTTGATATAAATGGGTACTACAGCATAGTCAAACCAAATTTATTTAATAAATCTGACGGGTTACTTGTTTATATTAAAAATGATTACTCTGTCAACCAAATAGATGTCATGTTTGACCATGCTAACTCGTTGCACTTCACTTTATCATTACCCAACAGTTCAAACTTACTTATTTCCTGTTTTTACCGTTCTCCAAGTCTTGAGCCCAGTAGCTTCATCCAAGCTTTGGATGTATATTTGGAAACTTTTAAAAACCATAACCACCATATAATAATCGGGGATATTAATATAAACATATATGGTAGTAAAATCTCTTGCATTGCACAAGATTACCTCAATGTTTTAGGTAAATTTGGTTTCAACAAACATCTCCACGGTA
Organism: Nemotelus pantherinus; assembly: GCA_963978885.1. NCBI lineage: Eukaryota > Metazoa > Arthropoda > Insecta > Diptera > Stratiomyidae > Nemotelus > Nemotelus pantherinus. The sequence goes on along the minus strand of OZ022263.1, from coordinate 117,564,834 downwards.
TTACTTGAGCAAACAGTGGGTCATGTATTGACCACGTATTTTTCAAAGAAACTAGCAACCTCATTTTTGAACCAGCTTTTCTTCAAACCCATATTACTGATCACTACTGTACTATAGCCGAACTGACCTATAAAAATTTCAAAACAGCTAATAGCAATAATAAAACGGTTCAAGAAACAAAGATCAATTATGATATTTTAGTTGAAAGAGCCCAACAGTTCGACTGGAATGTGGTATGTAATATCAAATGCCCCGATGAGGCGGTAAATAGTCTTTTAAGTTTTGTAAACGATCTTGTAGACAAATCAGCTACTATATCTGAGTATACGCTTAGGAAAAAAATGATTCCGTTGAAACCTTGGTGCACCAAAGGAATTGTTGTGTCAATACGTCATAAAAGCCGAATTGCAAAGATGTTGACTAATCAACCGTTTAACCTGGAACTGAAGCGTAGATGCAAAATTTTTAGAAATATCCTTAACAAAACAATCAAACAAGCGAAATCAAATTATTACATGTCAAAAACTAATAAATACAAAAGCGACCCGAAAAAATTATGGGAAATGATTAACGAGATAATAGCGAAGAATAAAAAAGAGAATCAATCCATAACGGAAATCTTAGCTAGAGACGGAACTTTGTTGAAATCTGGCAGTGATATTGCTAACGAATTCAACTACTACTTTTCAACAATTGGTGAAAGTATATCCAATTCGGTCCCTCAAACTACTCTACCTCCACCTCCAATAGCAGACCAGCTCGAGCCATGTGATTTCAAAGCAATAACCAAGGAAGAAATACTGTATCATATTAATTCTATGAATGAGAATAAATCACCTGGAGAAGATTTAATAACCGCTAAAGTGATTAAAAATTTAGCAGGAACAATTTTAACACCTCTTCAACATATCTATAATGCCTGCCTAAAGGCTGGTCAGTTTCCGGACCGTTTCAAAACAGCTGTCGTTATTCCAATTTTCAAAACACAGGACAAAAAGTATCTGAATAACTACAGACCGATATCATTGATTTCAATTTTGGCTAAAATCTTTGAGAAGTGCCTAAAGGCTAGACTTGGTGAACTCCTAGCTGTGCGCCATAAAATTGCACCAAACCAATTTGGTTTTCGTGAGGGTACTAGTACTGTCGACGCTCTTTACTGTGTAACCAACTTTATTAACCAATCTATCGACAGTAATGATAAAACAATCGCAGTTTTTCTAGACCTAAAAAAGGCTTTTGATACTGTCAACCATTCTATATTGCTACGTAAAATTCGGGAACTTGGGCTCTCGGATAATGTATACAGTCTTTTCCATTCTTATATCTATGGTCGTAAACAAAAAGTTAAAATAGGGCCAGATGTCAGCGGTACTTTGGAGCTTAAATGCGGTATTCCTCAAGGATCTGTACTTGGCCCAATTCTTTTCAACTTATACATAAATGATCTTTGTAACCTACATTTGAATAATCCAGACTTTAATGGCCAGATAATTGCATACGCGGATGACACTGTTTTAATCTTTAGGGGTAGTACTTGGAATAGGGTCTTCTTTCAAGCAAATAAAGGCTGTCAAACAATTTACAACTGGCTAAGCGCACATAAACTTGTGTTAAACATCGAAAAAACTTGTTTTTTAGCATTCGGGTCCAAAAATAATTTGAGTGATCTGAATTTAATTATTTCGATAAATAATGCTAAGATAAAGCAGCTCAAAGAAATAAATTATTTAGGCGTTATAATTGACGAAGATCTCAGCTGGAAAAGCCACATACAAAATATCATACGTAAGGTACGTCGAACACTTTATGCGTTTATGAGGCTTAGATATAACACCAATCTTAACACAATAAAGCTAGTTTATTTTGCAATCGCTCAGAGTGTCATCCAGTACGCTATCATGGTTTGGGGTGCAGCGCTTTCATCCCATACTGCCCCTCTACAAAGTTTGCAGAGTAAAATTGTTAAGATATGTTTGAAAAAATCAATATTCTCATCAACAACTAAAGCATACGAGGAATTTTGTGTAATGAATATTCGTCAGCTTTACTTATATGCGGCTTTAAAATTTATGTACCTGAACGTCAGCCATTTCAATATCCATACTACCGGCTACCGAACAAGAAGGCAATTGACAATTCCCATCTTAACAACTCGATGTAGAAAATCTAAAACCGCGAGGCACCTAAGTGTCTTAGGACCTAAACTGTACAACAAACTCCCCCAAGAGATAAAACTTTCGCTAAATGATCTTAATTTCAAGTCAATTTTAAAACGGTTTGTTCAAAGTGGAAGCCAATGCTTCGATTCTGTGTTTAACTTTTAAACCATTAAGAATTAAAGTATTCATTATAGTCTTAATGTTTTCGTTTCGCCTTACACTTTTTATGCTATCTTCTCCCTTTGTCAGCTTTTCGATATAATGCATTTTCCGTTTGTCCAATTTTAGTTTTTAGTTCTTAGTTTTTAATTCAAGCTTATATTGTTTTTTTTTTTTTTTTTTTGAATTTTAATTTTAATTTGAATTTTATGTAAACGTTTATTATAGTTGATCACAGCTTCTCATATATTTGAATGCAGTAGTTCTTATTAGGTCCCCGCACTCGCGCACAAGTACTCTTACTTTTGCGAGGAGCGAGCTATGTATGTCTCATATTGAATATCTGTATCATGTTTGTAAAATGAATGGCTGCAATAAATTATAAAAAATTAAATTAAAAAAGAATATTCAGTAGAAATTTAATTTCAAAATAATGATAAAGTTGCCAGCTTTGGTCGTTTTTTTTGGCATACCTTTAGTAAGCGATTTTATCATAGAATTTTCAAATCGTAAAGATCTTATGGTGAAAATTAACACCAAATATTAAGTTCTAGAAAATTTGAAAACTTTTGCGAATGGTACCTTACCCTAAATTTCTTTGCATCCCTATATATTCCAATGCAGTCATTGTGTCAATAAGCCCCTGGACACGGACGGTATAACTTTCCACCATTAGCCCCTTCAATCCTCACGCGCACAAAGCATGTTAAAGCTGCCTTTACGCCATTTCGCTCTCATTGTCAAATTGGAGGGGAACTACTTGGATTTGACCCGATTTGACAATAAGCTGACAAAAAATTACTACCATCCCCTTCAATGTAAATCTTATGGGCATGTCCACTCCATTTCTACTACCTCACTGGTGTCAATACGAAAATCGCATAGCAGGTTGACTTTAACATAAGGCAGATGTGACATATTTTTTGCTACGGTGCTAGTAAAGAGCTGCCAGCACTAGGGAACTTTGTTATTTTCGTTCCAATAAATGCTTGCATTAAGTATTTTCATCGCAAACATTTGCAATGAAAATAAGTAAACAATGTTTAAATTTTCTGAGATCTACACATTTTTTGGATGAAAATCCCAAACAACTTTCTATCGCTGTAAATTTCCATGAAGTCACCGAAATTAAAATAAGCTTAGATATTATTACCAAGGGTGTATTAGTTTTCAGTAGGACAAGTAAGTATTGGTAGAATACACACTCAAAATCTGTACAAATCCTCTACTTTTCTTCGCACATTTGTGTTTCTAGCGGTTCTGATGCGCTAGGGTTTTTCTTTGTAATTTTTTAAGATGGCACCACGTGCACAGCGTTGCCCACAACTCAACATCGCTTCTATCAGACCTGGTCCTACTTAAGTCCAATGTATTCTGTAAATTTCAACTGCATCTGGTTATTACTTCGTGAGTTCCCGTGAACAGAAGTTTTTGATGCTAAAAATATAGGTTAGTTGGGAAAGTGCTACCGATCTTGTCCGGCAAGGAATTCCCAAAGTTTTACTTTGACTATGTAGATAAAGCATAAGATTTGTATACGACTTGGTTTTTATTGTAAGAAACGGATATTTTTCAGGATATTCGATGGTTTGAATGTTTTCACTTTCAGTGTCTGCCGTTGCTACAGGATTGCCAGCACGTTCATCAAAGGCTATGCAAGTGTGCACCTTTACAACATTTATATGTCCTGTAAGTTTTATAATAATCTGATAACATTACAAAAAGTAATCGCAATTCAAAAGTTTTCAAATTTTCTCAATCTCATTTAAGGGTTTCGCAAAACAAACATAGGGTTAAAAATTTCAAAAACATGATCATACTCACATTGAAAACACGTTCAGAATTCATAACATAAACTTTATTTTTGCAAAAGCTATTTTTTGAATAATAGGTATATTTCAAGTATCACTAAAATGGCCACAGGTGCGAAAGGGTTCAAGATTTGTAACTTTTTAAGAAACCTGGCACTATTCTGCATATACATCAATACATTCTGAAAATTGCAGTTCAGTCGGATGGCGGTTTCCTGAGATTTTTTTACTGAAATTTTTTGATGATTGATATATATATATATATATATATATATATGTATATATATATATATATATATATATATATATATATATATATATATATATATATATATATATATATATATATATATATATATATATATATATATATATATTTGTCATCTGTTATGTCAACTGTCAACTGTGTCACCTGTGTATGATTTCGGTGCTTCGGAAATAATTAATTTTTCATTATATTTACATACAGTCTCTACAGTGAAATATTCTTAAATTTAAATACTCTGTGCTAATCAACATTACGCGAGTGTTTTCCCTCATTACTTGTGTTATTCTTGTTTTCTTCTACAATCGGGGAATTCGCTCTAAACAAGGCCGCGTAACGTCGCGTCGTTTACTATTACGCGTCAACAGACAACTCTGAGGGGTCGACCCGGTTTTCTGTTGTGTCAAGCCTTGTACGATCTGTTTCATCATTCGTCTTTGTCTTTGTTAGTTTTTCATTTTCTTGGATTTCTAATTTTGTGTAAAGAAAAACACTGACAAAAAACACTGACAAAGAAATTTCCACTTACGGTTTATTTTAACATTAGTTTTGAAAATTTGTGCAAGTGATTATTCGCATTCTAATACTTTCACTGCTTAATTCAGTACCCGAGCTCCACAGTACAGCTGAGAAGATTCGCGGCTTGCACTCCAGCGTACGGGTTTCGATCCTCGTGCGAAATATTTTGTTTTTGTAAGTCATAGCGAATATTATCAATACAAATCATAATAATACGGAAAAATATAAAATATAATATAAATTTAAACCAAAATAACAAATCAAAAATACAACAAAATTTTATTATATTGTTCCGGCTGACAAAGAAATTTCTGATTACGATTCATTGTAACATTAATTTTGAAAATCTGTATGAGTGTTTGTTTACACTCTAATACTTTCACTGCTCCAATAAATACCTGTGCAACACAGTATAGCTGAGAAGATTTGTGGCTTGCATTCTAGCGTTCGGAGATCGATCTTCGTGCTAAGCCTTCAGCTTTTTGTATATCATAACAAATATTATCACAACAAAGCATAATATATAGAAAAATATCAAATAAAAATCAAAATAACAAAATTTAATAATTGTTCCGGCTATTATATAATTGGAATTTACAATTTTTTGATAATTGAAATTGTAAACAGGATGTTAATGCTGATTTGACTGCTTTTATTTAAACAATATTCAAGTCACGTGCAGTCTAGTGTGTAGTTTCCTGGACTAGCATACCAGCGCCCTGGGCTCGTTCCTCGACTTGTGCGGCTTTTTGTAGCTTACTTCGAGCGTTTTCTATTTGCTGTTTCGCCTTGAATCGACTCTTCTTGTGGTACGAAAATCAGCTAGTCAATATGAGTTACAAGTGTAGCCTTGATAACTGCATAGCCTTCGACAACACATTAAAATCTGTAACATGCAAGGCATTTTGCAACCGGAAACTGCACGGTGCTTGCATGGGTGCACCGAGAGATTGGTTTAATCCCTACTTGGAGTCCCATTTTATTTGCTCCGACTGCCAGCATACAGAAAAACTAATGCAGAGTATGTACAATAACTTAGCTAACTATATCGGCAACCTTAATGGTGAAAAGGATCATATGCTTTCGAAACTACACGCACAAACGAAACTCAACGATGAAATTCTAACTGAAATCACAAGGCACATCGAAAGTTTTACGGCTACCCTAGATGCTGTTTCTAATGCCAGCAAAAGAAATTCAGATAGATCAGCCGAGCTTAATGACATCTTAGCTCAATTTAATTCATCAATCAGTACTTTAAGCACAACCAAATCTAAATGCCAAGCAAATGATAGCAATATGTTTAAAATGTTAGAAAATAAAATAACGGCAGCATTAACTACCAAGATTGATCAGCTGTCAAATATCATCTCTACCAATTTACTCTCCAACCAAAATTTAATTGTTGACAAATTAGAGAGTTAAGTCCGATACAAAGCCATCGGCAGAGGTAGGGCCATCCAATCCATGTGCACATCTGATGGAGATATCACTTCATGAGGAACTACTGAGTGCACATAATAACAATAACAATTCTTCAAACTTGTTAATGCCGATGAAGTCTACCAAAGATGTTGCAACCTCTCCTATCAAGGAATTGTTCACTACTATCGAAGACCATGAAGCTATTATCCAACAAAAAACATTATCTGAACCTCCCAAGAACGATTCTCAAAAAACAATTTTTAAATTTGGCACTTATTGGTCGGAAGATGATTGGATGAGACGTATTTCAAAAATCAAAAATCATGACGATTTGCAACCCCCTTACAAAGTTTCGACTGATAAGAAAATCTCGTTTTTTGTAAAAGGAGTACCAGATTCCACCGATAAATCTTGGCTTAGCAGGACCTTAAAGGAAAAACTTTCCATCGGTGATGTCAGCGTCGAGATGTTACCTCAACGTAATAAATATGCAAGCAGGAGCTACAAAGTTTCAATTCCTGAAAAGTATGCTTGGCTTTTCACTCACGTGAATGGAAGCGGTAGGAGCTATAAATGGAATGGCATCATATTTCGTCGTTGGAGGACTATCATCGCTAGCAGCAGCATCAAAAGTAGAAATAAGAACTCAATTTTGACTACTAATTGTACTTCATCTGTATCTACTAACCAGGTAGTTTCTTCAAATCTTCTTACTAGAGACTTCACTAGCGTGAATCGAAATTCTACCGTCAGGTGTTCCCATCCAGAGACTCATGCTATAGCATATCCAACTAAAACTTCCTCTTCATCTCTGACTTCTCATTCCCGTAAGGTATGTTCCGACTCAATCGTAACTCGTAATTTGAATTCATTCAGTAGATCATCAACTATTGGTACTTCTATTGCTGCGACTTCTGCTAATTCTAACTTCGTTAAGAATTCTTCACGTAAAACCTGTAACCGCATCTTGTATCGCTCCTAACAAGATATCCTCAATCAAAAGCCCCAGAATTTTTTACCACAATTGCGGTGGTATGAGGGGTAAAATAAATAAACTCTTTCTTGACACCAAATCTTGCCATTTCAACGTGCTTGCTTTCACTGAAACCTGGTTGAATGACTCCCACATGAATGAAGAAATCCTTGACAGTACCTGGACTATCTTAAGAAATGACCGAGACTATGTTTCCACTGGTCAAACAAGGGGTGGTGGTGTCTTACTCGCAGTTAAGAACACTCACTCAAGTGAACTTGTAAATTCCGCCTCGCACGAATTGTTCCAGCATATATTTATCCGCGTTTCAATTGAAAAAACCTCGGTTTATATTGGTTTATTTTACGTCCCACCGAGATCTGACGAATCAGTGTACAACTATTTATGCGAGCAAATATCTTATTTTATGGCTTCTCGTAGTCCTGAGGATAAAATTATAATCTTGGGTGATTTTAATCGCCCGAATTTGCGTTTTGTTTCTGATAAGTCTGATGATGGTTTAATACCAGTAAACCTACTTGAGTCTTCTGATTTTAACCTTGTGAGTACGTTGTATGGCCATGATTTGCAGCAGGCTGTTCCGACTCCCAATCAAAATGGTAATTGGTTAGACCTAATCTTTACGAATGTTTATGACGATGTAGTGGTTAGTCCAACAAATGACGCAGAGAATCTCTTTTCTAATAGTCTTCACCATTCCGCTCTTACAGTTGAACTTTCCACGACAGATTGGAATATGTTAAGTACATACAATAATACGATTGTATACGATTTCCATAATGCTGATTATGATAGCATTCACAATATCCTTGACAATGTCGATTGGACAAATGTGTTTATGTGCCATTCCCTTGATGATGATGTAGCCATGTTTTATAGCATTGTTTTTGACGCGGTCGACAAATTTGTACCTAAGATAAGGAAAAAAGATAAACTCTCTGAACCTTGGCTTGACAAGACTCTTAGACGTCTGAGAAATCATAGGAACAAACTTTACAAGCTAATGAAAAATCAAGTCGACATTAGCCGTCGTATTAAAGAAGAATACGATTTAATTGCTCATGAATTCCATACTAAGTCTCACGAAGCGTATGACAGATACATTAAAACTACAGGAGAGAATATAATCCACAACCCCAAAAAATTCTTTGATTTTGTTAATATGAAGCGGAAAACAAGCGGCTACCCCTCTTCAATGTCCACTGGAAATTCTTTGTTGTCTTCTTCTCCTCAGGAGATCTGCAACTTTTTTGCGGACCATTTTCAAGAAGTTTTTGGTCCAGTTAGCATCCCAACATTATATCGATTCCCGGGCGCGACTCAAACAATTTTTGCTGAGGATATGACCATATCGAGGAATGAGATATTTACTGCCATTATGGAGCTTGACAGTAACAAGGGCCCTGGACCTGATCTCCTCCCTCCTACTTTCCTGATCAAGTGTGTAAAACAACTGATCTCGCCCCTTCATACTATATTCAATAATTCTCTCTCCTCTGGGCTATTTCCTTCGTATTGGAAATCTTCTTATATTACACCAATTTATAAAAGTGGCGATAGACGTTCTGTTCAAAATTATAGAGGCATCGCCATTCTATCTGCTATTCCCAAGCTTTTTGAAAAAATCATCTACTGCAAACTTTCTCCTCTGGTCGACGCTTGACTGAACGAGCAGCAGCATGGATTTAGAAAAGGTCGTTCTACTACAACTAATCTTATGGTCCTTGTTTCTGATGTTTTATGCAAAATGGAGAAAGGTGATCAAATCGACGCAGTCTATACAGACTTCAGCAAAGCATTCGACCGAGTTGACCACTCCATTTTGATCCCCAAGCTGAAACAATTTGGAATTGCAGGACCTTTACTAAAGTGGCTTGGCTCCTACCTACACGACCGCTTGCAATTCGTGAAATTCCAGGGTCTAATTTCTAAGAAAGTTGACGTGAAATCTGGTGTACCTCAAGGTAGTCATCTTGGCCCTCTTCTTTTTAATATTTTTATATCTGATATATCGGAGGTTTTATCTGACATTCCCCATTTACTATATGCGGACGACCTCAAAATCTACCATGTCATCAGGACACCATCTGACGCTACCTTTTTTCAGTCTAAACTGAACTCTCTAGACCATTGGTGCTCCGCGAACAAGCTCCCTCTTAATATTGATAAATGCCGCGCAATCAGCTTCTCTC
>OZ022263.1:117542807-117550307 GCA_963978885.1 Nemotelus pantherinus | reverse complement strand
CTTTATACGAGGTGGAATAAATAAAACAAGGTTGAATGAAGTAAGAAGAATTTGTAAACGCACAATATAAAATTTCCGAAAACGGAAGAATTAATAAAAACCCTCAAAGAATAGGTAAAATACCATTTAAAATGGATATCACTCGACTCGCCGCCGAATGCGAAGTATTAAAAACTCAATTGTCTCAAATGCAACTTACGATAGATGCACAAACTCTGAAATTGACGGAAATAGAGCAACAGAATCTATCTAGTCCCATGTGTGACTATGAGGATCAGCTTTGTCAATATCGGACTCATTCACAAATAAATTGTGATATATTTAAAAATCTGCACACATTCTCTGGTATCGAAACGGAATACCGGCCATGGAGGAAAATGGTGACATTATTACACGTTTCAATAAAATCTTTTCAATCTTCAAATCAATATCGGGAAGTATTATTAATAATCAGATCAAAAATTATCGGTGCAGCAGCGGAAGTGTTGATAAACAACAACACGAAACAAAACTTCGATGCAATCATTGAACGATTAGATCTTACATATTCAGATAAGAGACCACTGTATGTCTTAGAGAATGAGATGTCATCTCTAAAACAGGGTCCAGGTACTATAGAAGCATTTTATAATAAAATTAATGTCCACTTAAACCTCGTCATATCAAAAGTCGAAATGACGTACAGAAACGATGAAGCAATCAAGGCATTGACCATTGAAATGGAGTCAAAAGCTATCCGTACATTCATCGCAGGATTAAATAGTATAGCTACAAGAAATATGCTATATGGACAAAACCCAAGGACACTAAGCGAAGCTTATGCAGCAGCACAAACCATGTTCCATGACACCCAAGTTCACGGACTTGATAGTCATTTCCGAACAACTTATCAACCGCGTCCAGTACCTTTTCAACAGCATCATAGATTTCCACAATTAAACAGAAGGCATGATTTCCAACAGAATAGAAATCCCTTCAATAGAAATACACCGAGACCCGAACCGATGGAAGTAGATTCTACAAATCACTTCAGGCAAAATAATAACGATATGAATGGAAATAATAGATTCCAGAATAACAACCAAAATAATTATAATCATTTTAAGCGAGAAAGAGAGTTATCTTCCCAAAGATTTAGACATCCACAAAAAGTGCATAGATTGAATGAGGCAAATCGAAATAATACCGAATCTTTAATAAACAATGTACCAGGGGAACGCGAAGAAATCGACGCCAGTAATTTTTTAGAGTTATAAACGGCTTACCACATTTAAAGCTAAAATCTAGATCGGATTGTAAGCCGTGTGAAATATTAATGTTGATAGATTCAGGTAGCACAAGTAATTATATCAGTCCAAATGTAAAAATAGGAAAAAATGTAAAATTATCTCATCCTATTGTAACAAAAACGATGCACGGCACATCAAAAATACATTTTAAACGAATATTGAACATCCTAGGGGTTGAAACCACATTTTTTGAATTAAAAGAATTAACGGAATATCAGGCGATATTAGGGTTCGATGGGCTTAAACAATTACGCGTAGATTTCAACATAGGTAACATGAGACTTAAATTATTCACTCAGGCAAATAGTGAAACTCATCAAATCAACTATACGGTTCATGATAAGACGTACGAGAAAGGAATTGAGGAGATAATGAGAAATAATTCTAACCTTAAGACTCTACCATTTACTACAACAATTGAAGCAACCATCCGAACAAAAGACAAGGAACCTATTTGGACGAAACAGTATCCATACCCGTACAGCGATAATGAGTTTGTAAACAAGGAAATCGACAAACTACTACAAAACGGAATAATAAGACCCAGTAAATCACCTTATAACTCACCAGTTTGGGTAGTACCAAAAAAGGGAACCGATGACGAAGGAAAGCCCAAGAAACGTTTGGTTATAGATTTTCAGAAATTAAACTCGAATACGATTACGGACAGATACCCTATTCCGGATGTGAATATGACGATCCAGAATTTAGGCAAAGCAACAGTCTTTTCAACGATAGACCTTGAATCAGGATTTCACCAAATTAAGATAAAAAAGGAGGATATTGAGAAAACAGCATTTTCCATAAACGGAGCAAAATATGAATTTTTACGTATGCCATTCGGATTGAAGAATACACCCTCTATATTTCAACGATGTGTGGATGACATATTGCGACCTTACATAGGCAAATTCGCATACATTTACATTGATGATGTATTAATATATTCTTCCTCACCCGAAGAACATATTCAACACATTAAGACAATAGTAAATGCATTAAGAAACGCAAATATGAAGATATCTGAAGAGAAATCTCACTTTTTCAGACCCGAAGTTGAATATTTAGGACACATAATTAGGCACAACAAGATTACAGTAGATCCGGAGAAGATAAAGACAATGAATGAGTATCCATTACCACAGAATTTAAAATCATTACGAGGATTTCTAGGATTAGCCTCATATTACAGGAAATTTATAAAGGGATTTGCACAAATAGCAAAACCACTAACAAAACACTTACAAGGAGAAAATGCCACGATAGGAAAGAATAAAAGTAAAAATGCTAAAATTGAGTTAGATGAGACGGCTATAAAAGCTTTTGAAAAAATAAAAGAAAAATTATGTGAACAGGTGGAATTGTACCAACCTGACTATTCAAAACCCTTCGAATTAACCACTGATGCTAGTAACATTGCTATAGGAGCAGTACTTGGCCAGGAACGAAAGCCAATAATATTTATATCAAGAACACTAAGTAAAACGGAACAAAATTACTCAACAAATGAGAAGGAATTATTAGCAATAATTTGGGCACTACAGAAATTGCGCAATCACCTCTACGGCATTGCGGACCTGACAATCTATACAGATCATCAGTCCTTGATATTTTCTATATCTAACAAAAACCCAAATACGAAACTTAAGCGATGGAAAAACCTCATAGAGGAATATGGAGCTAAGCTTTTGTACAAACCAGGAAACCAGAATGTAGTAGCTGATGCATTAAGCAGACAGGAAGTAAATAACTCAACGGACCATAGCATCCACTCGGAAGAGAGCTCAGAAAACGAAGAAATAAAGACTACACCAAAAATAGTGAATGAATTCAAGAACAGAATCATATTAAGGAAAGGATTGAATGAAAACGTACAACTTACACAACCATTTAAGGACTATACGAATTGGGAAATAACTTTTAACTCAGAGGAATACATAATAAGGCAATTAAAAACTATAATGAAACCCAAGATACGAACAGCATTCCATACGGATCAAGAAATTTGGTATAGAATAAAAGATGTTATACAACAACATTACATGGCATATAAAAAAGTATTCTCTCAGCAGTACGTGAAAGATGAAACTGATATTGAAAAACAAACATATTTAATAGAGAAATGTCATAATAGGGCACATAGGAATAAACACAATAATGTGAAAGAATTGAAGGAAAAATACTTTTGGCCAGAAATGAAGAAACAAGTATATACCTACGCGGATAAATGTGAAAACTGCTTGACCAATAAGTACGAACGCCATCCAAAAAAGCATACAATGGGAAAAACACCACTTCCAACTCAGCCAGGAACACATATACAAATGGATATATTTTATATGAACAATCAAATGTATATATCATGTATTGACAGATATTCAAAGTATGCATATTTCCACTACCTACCAAACAAACTAAATACAGCGGAACATTTGAATCAAATTTTCAGGACAATTTTCCCACGAATAACACATTTAACTACGGATAATGAGAGTATTTTCACGAGTAATACCACAAAAAGTATATTAAATAATCTAAAAATCGAACACTATTTGACACCAATACAGCATTCAACAACTAATGCATCCATCGAAAGATTACACTCAACTATAATCGAGATTACACGACTACTCAGTACGCAAAATAAAACAAACCCTCAAGATGAACTATATAACGCACTATACGAGTATAATAACACAACTCATTCTGTAACAAAGGAGAAACCGATAAACGTATACTTTAATCAAGACAAATACAAAGACATTTCACAACTATTGATATCAGCACAAGAAACCATGATTCAACATGAGAATAAACGTAGAATCTTTAAATCCTTTCAGCCACACGAAGTTGTATACACGAAAAATAATCAGCGAAATAAAACAAGTAAACGTTTCACCAAACATACCGTCCAAGAGGATCGCGGGGACACGATTTTGTCAACCAAGGGGAAGATTATCCATAAAGATAACATACGAAATAAAAAACAAGATGACAAAACTCCCACAAATAACGTCAGTAATAATACTAACAATATTAACAAGAACCATACAGACAATTAACACGATCAATATAACCAACGTACAAGGAAAGAATTTTTTATTAATTAAAGAGAATAATGCATATACGTATCAGAAAACAGACTTCTTATTCCATATAGTAGACTTAGCAATATATAGGACAACCTTAGAGGAAGTAAAAAGTAATAACAACCTAGAAGAGATAGACAAGCATACAATAGAGCGTATAGAGAATATCCTCGAGCAATTACAAGAGCACAGACATAAGAGAGCAATCGATTTCCTAGGGACCATAATCAAATTTATAACAGGTAATCCCGATAACAATGATTTGATAGAAATAAAAAAGGCTCTGAACCAATTAATAACAAATAATGACATACAAAAGAATATAAACAACAAGTTCAACGAACGCCTATCAAAATTACAACCGATTACAAACCACTACAGTTTCATATTAAATGAAATGTACTTAAGTTTAGAAAATGTGATGGAAGCTATAAATCTTGCTAGGAACAATATCATTCTATCCTCAATATTAAATCTGAAAGAAATCAAGAAACTAATAAAGAATGAGATAATTCGTATACCTATAATAAATGTAATAGAATATGCCGAAGTCTATGTAATGAAAGTAAAGGAAAACATTGTATTTACCTATAAATACCCAATAATAACTAAACAAATGGAATTTTATAAAATTGTGACCATAGCACATAAATTTGGAAAATATGTAATGTACCCCTATATTGGGAAATACCAAAATCAATATGTATCGTTAACAAAATGTAAAGAATACCTAAACAAAAATATATGCTATGAAAAAATACAGAAAGATAATTGTACTATACCTTTGTTAGAAAATAAGCTAACTGAATGTAAACTCATACAGGAAAATAATGCAAATTTTGTAAGGTTAAACCCTCATGCTATATTATTGTCAGGAAAACATACAGTAAATGATAAAGAGGTAAATGGAATAAACTTAGTCGAATTTAAAATTAACGTAACGATAAATGAAGAAATATATGAAAATCATGAAGAACAAATAAAAGAAATATTGCATAAATTCAGGCACGGCGAAATTAAAATCTTAGAAATACTTGAAGCAGAATCAAATTTAAAGTTTACAAATATACAGGCATTAAATAAATTCTTAATACCTATAGAGAAAAACCCTACTACAAGTACAATAATTTTGATTGCAATCATTATAACAATAATAATAATAATCTTCTTAATAATCAAAATAATGAAAAGATACAATGAATACAAAAGGGTAAAATTTGAAAAGGAGAAAAGAAAATTATATTTGCAATTATTAAGAAATAACGGAATTTAAAGTGAGGACACTTTGTTTTAACAACGGGGGGAGTTAATAACCATTGTCCACTCTTATCGCAAAGAATGTATGAGTACTAGTCATAAGCAACGAATAATAAGTTAATAACCATTGTCCACTCTTATCGCAAAGAATGCATAAGTCATAAGCAACGAATAATAAGTTAATAACCATTGTTCACTCTTATCGCAAAGAATGCATAGGTCATAAGCAACGAATAATAGTTATGTAAACATGAGACCATCAGGAAATGAGTTCATGACAAATACTACTAATCATGAGAATTGTAAATATGAGATAAAACTCATATAGATAAAGTTGTCTTGATCTTGCTATAAATACTGCCTGCAAGCAGAGCAAGTTGCTTCTTATTATACGAATCGTTCATAAGTAAACGAATAGTATTTAGCCAGAAGTTTGAATTAAAAGCTAGAGTTATAGGAAATAAAGAATATATCAAACCATATTTCTTGTTTTTATATATAGCTCGGTGACACAAACTTTAATTCGCGCGAAAAATTTTTGTTCACATGATATGGTTAGTCAAAATTATGATATCTAAAATACTAAAAGCAAGAAAAATTTTAAATCACTGTAGGAAGGGTTTGGAAGAAAATTTGAGATAAGAGAGGAAAATTGGAGGAATTATTAAGCATGATCCAAAAACAGGTGATCCAGTGTGAAATTTTCTGCATAAAACGGGTTACAAGGAGTGCATTGCAAGAAAAAAACCGTTCATTTTAAGGAAAAATGTTGGGTGACTCTTGGAGTATGCGAGAGAGAAAATGTTATTTTCGTAGATGAAAGTAAATATAATCTTTCTGAGTTTGAATGGAAGCGATTTGTTTGAAAACTTTTTTTGGATAATGTAACGGTGTACTGTTTTGTTTCAAATGGTTTCAGTTATGTACAATTTTTAAAAAGTAAAAAATAACGAAGGTTTTGTTTGTTCAAAAGATAAATGAGCTTAATTAATGATAACGTAACGTACGTGTAATTTTTTAACAGAATTTAGATTTAATAAAGAGTCCAGATATTCAAGTAATGCCATCATATTTTATTAACTAAAATAATTATATTAAAAAAATGTATTTCATATTCGAAAGCAAACAAAATGTAGGAAACAAAGAAAAATTGAAAATTCAGAAACAATAAGCAATTCAATCGCCGTATTTGAAAGATCCATTGACTTTAACCAGTAATATGTTTCCAAATTAGAACTTGACCGCCTGTTACGTTGGTCGGATAGGATGTATTTCAACGCAGAAAATAAACGTTCGACGCTCACTTGTGTTGCTGTTATTGCCAATAATACGTTCGATATAACAGACAATTGATTATGCTGTGAAGCCCGAAATTGAAGAATATTTTCATCAAGTGGTAATCTTTTTTGACGTTCATACATCATTAAATCCATTTCCAGATCCGAAAGAGATAATGACGTAGGCTGATTTGCTGTCACTGGATCCAAGTTTTGCAAGAAACTCGAAAATGAGTCCAAAGGCTCAGAGCCGATATTATTCAGAAGCGATCCATCTCCTCTTTCGATTGTTAGCTGCGCCTGTAGTGGCAATGAGTCGCATGTACTTTCTGTTAAAAAAAAAATTTTTTTTTATTACAATAAATTAAATATTTGTGTACCTTTCACACAAAAAATGCGTTTGTGTAGTGAATCTAAATAATTTTTCGCTTTGGATGTTTGATCTGAAGTCAAGCATATTCTAATCATAGGGTCCAAATATATAGCCGCATTTAGTAGCTCATTTTCCAATAGTTTCGACTTTCTTCTTTCCAATGAACTGATTAAAATATTTTTCATATCTGATGCAGCAAGATTTTGAATTTTAAT
>OZ022263.1:117507807-117537807 GCA_963978885.1 Nemotelus pantherinus | reverse complement strand
ACAGAGCTTGTGAACGGCTCTTTTGACGATTCCCTTTTCTGTTTTGATATCCACAACTCGAGTGAAACCATCAGTGCCTTTGTACTCTTTTAGTACCCTACCTAATGGCCATCTTTGCGGTGTCGTGTTTTCCTCTTTGATTAAGACCAATGTTCCAGGAGAAAGTGCTGGCATCGCGGACCTCCATTTGGTGGTGATTTGCAGGTGTTGGAGGTATTCTTTGCTCCACCTCTTCCAGAATTCCATTTGACAGGCATCAATCAATTCCTTTCTTCTTACGGCTGAGATATTTTCGTCTTTGTACATTGGATTAGGCAATGATGTTAATGGGGCACCGATAAGAAAGTGCCCTGGTGTCAATGCTTGCAGATCGTTCGGATCATCATAAAGTGGAGTAAGTGGTCTTGAGTTCAGGATGGCTTCAATCTGAACCATTATGGTGTGTAGCTCTTCGTAAGTAAGAGAAATGCTTTGAGTTACTCGCTTCAAATGGTATTTTGCGGATTTTACACCAGCCTCCCATAATCCACCGAAATGAGGCGTCCGGGGAGGTATAAAAGACCACTCGATGTTCTCATTTGCTAAGGTTTTTGCAATATCATGCTGCAGTTTGCAATCACTCAACAAGGTACGTAGCTCTTTTAGTTCGTTCTTCGCACCCACAAAATTAGTAGCGTTGTCACAATATATCCGAATTGGTTTCCCTCTTCTGGCGATAAACCGTTTAAGTGCCCCAATAAATGCTTCCTTGGTTAGGTTAGACACAAGCTTCAGGTGAACTGCCTTCGTACAGAAGCATACAAAAACTGATACATACGCTTTTGTAGGGGCCTTGCCTCGAATCTTGTAGTGTATGTATACTGGCCCAAAAAAGTCCACGCCAACGGTGGAAAATGGTCGTGCTGGCTGTATTCTCTCCCTCGGAAGGTTTCCCATTAATTGCTCGATCAACTTTGGTTTTGCTTTTATGCAAGTAAGGCATCTGTGAACGATGGTTTGAGTTTGTCTTACGATGGCTAGAAGTTCTTGGGGTCCTACGTGCAAATGATCTTCATGAATCATCGTTATCAATAGAGTAACGATGTTGTTATTGTATGGCAGCAGCAGTTGATGTTTTGGGTCGTACTCAACATCAGCCTTCTCAAGTCTCCCACCTACTCGAATGAGCCCGTCTTGATCTAAAAATGGTTTTAATTTACTCAGTGGGTGCTTTGAAGGAAGCATTTGCTCTTTTGTGAGGTGCCTTTTCTCTGTTGCGAAGGCATCAGCTTGTATAATTCGGATGATAGTGTGCAATGCGTTTTGTAGCTCACATGGATGCAGACTTCCGTGTCTTTGATTGGTCGTGTTTTGTGTATTCTGAACGAAGCGCTTAGTATAGGCAATGATGCGTTGTAAATGTCTAAAGGAATTCTTGTGGTTTATGTTATTTAGAAACGGAATGGAGATTGCCGTGGCTAAAACAGTTTTAGGCTTTCGTAGTTCATCAGTATGAGTTATGCATTCAGTTGGATGTTTTGGCCATTCACTCTCGATCTCTTCAAGAAATTGTGGGCCTTGTAGCCATAAGGTGCATTTCTGCAGCTCATGGGGTGTAGCTCCACGTGATACTATGTCGGCGGGATTCTCTTTTGTTGGAACGTATCTCCATTGTGTTGGTTCCGTTTGCTCTTGGATATAGGCCACCCGGTTTGCTACGAATGTCTTGAATGATGTTGAACTTGCTTTAATCCATGAGAGAGCAATAGTAGAATCTGTCCAGAAGACTACCTTGGTTATAGGAACACATAATGAGGTTTGCACTTTTTTCATTAACTTAACCATCAAATGAGCCCCACATAGCTCTAACCTCGGTAATGTGATCTGTTTAAGCGGGGCTATTCGGGAGCGTGCGCACAGTAATCTTGTTGTGGCCTTCTTGGATGTTATACATCGAATATAAATTGCGGTGCCGTATGCCTTCTCACTTGCATCCGAGAAGGCGTGAAGCTGTATTTCCATGGGTTCAGTATTTGGCAATGCGTAACGAGGTACTACGAAAGAATGAATATTTTTCAAATCATTGCGGAATTTCATTCAACTATTCCGAATGTCCTCCTCTACCACCGCATCCCAGTCAACTTTTGCCTGCCAGAGCTGTTGAAGGAATATCTTTCCTTTAGTGACCACCGGGTTTATAAGACCTAGAGGGTCATAAATGTGAGCTATGTCTTTTAAAATTGACCGTTTGGTCACTTCTGTTGTGTCTGGTAAATTAACATGAAAGCTGTAGGTATCAGACCTTGGATACCATCTCATTCCGAGAGATTTGGTGTGAGATTCCTCATCCCTTTCAAATGTCGTCATGGTTTGTAACTCCTCCGTTGGTATGGATTTTAACAGCTGTGGATGATTGGCACACCATTTGCGAAGGGGAAATCCTCCCTCCAAGAGTAAGGACTTCAGTTCGTCTCTTAGTTTAAGGGCCTCCTCAAGGGTATTAGCACCTGTAATTACGTCATCCACGTAAAAATCCCGAAGCGTTACTTTGGACGCCAATGGATATTTTTTGCTATGTAGCTGTGCTAAGGATTGAAGCACCTTGATCGCAAGATATGGAGCACACGACGTTCCATATGTTACTGTTTTTAATTTGTAGTATTCTAATTTGTCAATGGGGTTTCTCCTCCACGCAATTAGCTGAAACCATTGGTCTTCTTCATTGACCAGTATTTGACGGTACATCTTTGTAATGTCTGCCGTAAATACATATCGGTGAAGTCTGAAGCGAAGCAGGATAGAAAACAGTTCTTCTTGTATTGTTGGTCCAACTAATAGAATGTCATTAAGAGAAGCCTGATTGCTTGTTTTGCAGGATCCGTCGAATACCACACGCAAAGCCGTAGTTGTGCTTTCCGGATTTAAGACGTAATGATGTGGTAAGAAATAATGGCCTTCTGGGATCTGCTGCAGTTCAATTTTCTTCATGTGGTCTAGTTTCAGCAACTCCTCCATAAACGCTATATACTGTGCCCTTAGTTCTGGTTTCTTCTCCAGCCGCCGCTCTTGATTCAGAAACCGCTGTATTGCGATATTTCTTGACTGTCCCAGCTCGCAATTGGATTCCCGAAAAGGTAATTTTACGATGAACCGCCCTTCTGAATTTCGTTGCATAGTCTTAAGAACGAAGCTTTCACACTGCCTTTCCGCCTTCGTCATCGGCCTAGTTCCATCTGTAAGGTCATCTTCCAACTCCCAGAACCTTTGTAACTGGGTTTCAAGTGTTGAAACGTAGCAGGACACTGACGCCGGTTCATGATTGCATCTCGCTCTCCCTAAAACGACCCATCCAAACACCGAATTTTGTAAAGTGGGTAGCTCAGGGTTTAGTTTGATTTGTCCTGGAATCATTAACTCCGCGTAGACGTCGGCTCCTAAGAGTATATCGATTCGTCTCGGGGTATTGAATTCTGGGTCCGCTAGTTGTATGTTCTTGGGTATTGGCCACCTTGTTATATCAAACTCGCGACTTGGTTGGTCGGAAGTAATCTCAGGCAAAATGATGGCCTCTACCATTGTAGTGTAGTTGGTGGTACGAGATTGTATGGAAATGGTAACTCTTCCCTTGCACCTCAATTGAGAGCCTCCGATGCCACTTATATCGATTGGCTGCTCACTTCCCGTGTGTCCAAGTTTATGAAAAACACGCTCAGATATGAAATTTAGCTGTGATCCGGAATCCAACACAGCTCGGCATAGACGATATTGTCCGTTTCGACCCTTCACGTTAATTGCCGCGGTTCCTAAGAAGACATAGCTACCCAGTTTCAAGCAACTGAGTGCCGAATGGCTTGCTGCTTTACCAGAGGTGCCCAGTGTGGAAACGCTTGGGCCGTCTACTAACCCCTGTGCTTCCTGAGCTGTATCATAGTGCAACAATGTATGATGTCTCTTGTCACATTTTAAGCAACTTCTCGATGAACAATTTTTGGAGCGATGTCCTTCTTGAAGGCAATTTATACACCGCTGTAATTTCTTAATTAAGTCAAATCTAGCCTTTGTTGAGAGCTGCAGAAATTTAGAGCACTGCCTTAAGTTGCCACATTGTTGCTTGCAACAGCCACATGGTCGCTTTTCTTTTGTTGACAACAGAGTAGAGTGCCTTCGGTCATGTTTTTTGGACTTCTCTTCGCCGAAACCTTCTAGTAACTGAAATCTCGATTCGACAAAATTCAGCAATGTGTCTGATTTGGGCACTTGTCGTGGGTCTTGTAGTGATTGCTCAAATAAGCGATGTGTCTCTTTATCAATTTTTCGCAGCAGCAAATGGACTATAAGTGGATCCCAATTGGCCGTATCAATACCCAAGTTTTTTATTCCAAATAATGACTCTCTCACTGTATCATGCATCCGTTTCAAATATGATGGAGATTCTAACGTGACACATGGGATGGACAAAAGGCTATTCAAAAATGCAGATACGATCAAGCGTTGATTATCGTATCGATTACATAAAATATCCCAGGCTGCCTGATAATTCTCTTCAGAAACAGGCAAATGTGCTATAAGACGGCCAGCTTCACCCGTTAGATTCGTTTTTAAATAAAACATTTTCTGTATCTTGGGCAGCGTTGTGTTTCCAATCATTTGCTTAAACAGCTCAGCAAATGAACTCCATTTCAAATAATCACCGGAGAATGTTGGAATAGTCACCGTTGGTAGTTTTATGTTTGACTGGAAAGTCTCACTGGACCCATTACCGCTTTTTGCCGTTGTCTCCATTAACCTTATCATTAATTCCTGATAGGCATTCTCTAACGACGATATTTCAGCGTCTGAGTTATACTCTGTAGTCTCTGCCACCAACTCGTGATGAGCCTCGGATATTGTTGTCCAATAGTTCGTAAGGGTTGCCACATGCTGCTGGCAAAAGGCCAGCGAACGATCCGGCTGGTCCATGAGAAGTTGATTCACGATCTCAATCGCCTTCTTCAATGAACCAATCAATGATTGCTGCTTTGCAACTCGTTTTGCCACGTCCACTCCATTGGGTTTTGGCAGGTTTGTGCCGTCAAGCATTGTGGCACCTATTGAGTGGGCTTCCTCAAGCTCATTAGCCCCATCTTTCAACCCCCCTTTTAGGTCTTCGTAAACTTCTTGAGCTTGCAAGAAGTATGCCTCCCTAAAATATGGGTGCTCCATATTCGTGGCCCGAAACTTTTGCAACTCTCCATCTCGTCGCACGAAATCACTCCACTCAGCTTCTAGTTTCTTCAGACGATTTTCATAATATCGTCCAGTTTTCCTTGACTTCGAGTCTTTGTAAAAATTGGTAAGCATTCGCTCCATTGCTTAACCTGCCGATACCTGCTGCCCAGTCAATGCCTCCATTCTTTCACGAAGATTTCTTTCTATTATAATAAGAACAAATTAGAAAAATTTCAAACTTTAATACTTGTTCTCCTGTTGCTTGATAGCGTCGTAGGAGAATTCGCCCAGTATTCCACGCCAAGAACTGGTACCGAATCAATACGATCAATATCAGAAGAACACGTCGTTCTGATATATCGGGGTCACCAAATGTTCGCTATTGAACTAAAACAAAGTAATCCGTTGGATTGACTGATTTCTATATTTTCATTCATGGGCTTATATGCTAAATTAATTGTAATTGTCAGCGCTTATAGTGATATGGAATTTGGTTCGCACGTGATTGCTGCGTAGCATGTACACAAAGGTTAATTCACTATAAGTGCTGACTTACATTTCATCCGTGTGAGAGTTACTTGAATCAAAATATCTGCATATACAACATATTCAAAGTTCAATCAATTAAAATTACAACGTATGGACAGTACAAAGTGTAGAAAGTCCAAAGTATGGAAAGTACAATTAAAGTGCTGACTTAATTTAATGATTTAGATTCTATACATATATATATATATATATATATATATATATATATATATATATATATATATATATATATATATATATATATATATATATATATATATATATATATATATATATATATATATATCTATATATATATATATATATATATATATATATATATATATATATATATATATATATATAAATATATGTATATATATATATATATATATAAATATATATAAATATATGTATATATATATATATATATATATATATATATATATATATATATATATATATATATATATATATATATATATATATATATGTATATATATATATATATATATATATATATATATATATATATATATATATATATATATATATAAACATATATATATATATATATATATATATATATATATATATATATACATATATTTATATATATTTATATATATATATATATATATATATATATATATATATATATATATATATATACATATATTTATATATATATATATATATATATATATATATATATATATATATATAAATATATAAATATATATATATATATATATATATATATATATATATATATATATATATATATATATATATATATATATATATATATGTATATATATATATATATATATATATATATATATATATATATATATATATATATATATATATATATAAATATATATATATGTATATATATATATATATATATGTATATATATATATATATATTTATATATATATAGATGTATATATATATGTATATATATATGTATATATATATGTATATATATTTGTATATATATATAATATATATTTATATATATATATATATATATATATATATATATTTATATATATATAAATATATATATATATATATATATATATATATATATATATATATATATATATATATATATATATATATATATACTTAGTCCTGTCATAAGTTCTGTCACATAATTTCTCACATTGGCAACAACTTTATTTTATGAGTGACATTTCAATATCGGCCAGTTTTATAAACGTCATAATGTTGTTGACAGTTGATGGTCATTTAAAGTTTGTTCGTTAACGTGTGAAGATGGAATGGGGTGTAATAGAAAACTGAATTCCAGTGATTGCACTACATAAGTGTGGAAAATCCGCGAGTGAAGTTTTCAAGTTGTTGTTCCCGTTAAAAATAACGCAAAGATTTGTGTATCGTGCGATCCAGAGATATAACGAGATCCAGACTATTGAAGGTCAACCTCGTTCTGGACGTCCGCGTGATGTACGTTCTTTTGCTGCCATCAAAGCGGTCGAGAGTCGAATTCGTCGAAATCCGCTTCGTAAACAACGAATCATGGCTCGAGAGATGAACATCTCCACCCGAAGTATGTCTCGCATCATAAAATCGGACCTCGGGATGAGTGCCTTTTGACGATCAACGAGACATTTGCTGACTGAGCAGTTGAAGCAAATTAGGAACACCAGATCGAAAGAGCTCCTTCGGCGGTACGGCAACAACAAACATCGAGAAATTTTATTTACCGATGAAAACATTTTTACGGTGGAGGAACATTTCAACCGCCAAAATGATAAGGTGTATGCCCACAGCTCCAGAGAAGCCCGAGAAGTTGCCACTAGGGTACAGCGAGGACATCATCCAGCATCAGTCATGGTATGGTGTGGTGTCAGCTACGAAGGGGTCACCGAGCTTCATTTTTGCGAAAAAAGCGTAAAAACTGCAGCGAAAAATTATCAAACGGACATCCTGGAGGGATTTGTGAAGCCGCTGAACTCTACGCTATTCAACAACCGACTTTGGGTTTTCCAGCAAGATTCTGCGCCAGCCCACAAAGCTCGAACCACACAAGCGTGGTTGGAAACCAATATTCCAGAGTTTATAAGGGCGACGGAATGGCCTTCTGGGAGCCCAGATTTGAAACTCCTGGACAACAAACTGTGGGCGGAGTTAGATTCCATGGTGTGCACGAGACGACACCCAAATATCGAGAGCCTTAAGCGATCTTTGACAGAAGCAGTAGCTAATTTTCAGCTAGAAACAGTGCGTACTGCTATCGATGACTGGCCCAACAGATTAAAGTCGACACCAAAATTACCAAAATTACCTGGCAATTCCAACCGAATTTTTCAACCCAATTTCTACCAAACTTGGTTGAGAGTAAGATTCAGCTACTGTGTGAATTTCGTCAAAATCAAATGACTGAATCAGAATTTATGGGGCCTGAAGCAGCTTTTTTTCTTAGTGATTTTTCAAAATGGCACCACTGGCACAAAATTGCCCTCATGTCAAAATCACTTCTATCAGGCCTGGTCCTACTTAAGACCAATACATTCTGTAAATTTCAATCAATCCTGATTGTTGGATCGTAAGTTTCCGTGAACAGTACTATTTGATGCTAAAAACTTAGGTAAATTGGGAAAGAGTTAATAAGCGTACCCGTTATAAAATTTCAAATTTTTTACTTTCGCCGTGTAGACAAAAAATAAAATTTATATATGAGTGGCTTTTTTCAAGAAACTACATTTTTTCCGCAGAATCGATGATTTGAAGGTTTACACTTTCCGCGCCTGCCCTAGCTACAGGGTTTTCGAACGTGCTCATCAAAAGCTACATGAATTTACAACTTACTTATACCAATACGTTCTGAAAGTTTCATAATGATTGAATATCTTTGTCAAAAGATATCGCAATTTAACAATTTTTAAATTTTTAAATTTTTTAGGCACCTAGCGCACACATATATATATCTATATATATATATATATATATATATATATATATATATATATATATATATATATATATATATATATATATATATATATATATATATATCTATATATATATATATACATTATATATATATATATATATATATATATATATATATATATATATATATATATATATATATATATATATATATATATATATATATATATATATATATATATATATATATATAAATATATTCATATATATATATATATATATATATATATATATATATATATATATATATATATATATATATATATACATATATATATATATATATATATATATATATATATATATATATATATATATATATATATATGTATATATATATATATATATATATATATATATACATATATATATATATATATATATTTATATATATAAATATATATATATATATATATATATATATATATATATATATATATATATATATATATTTTTATATATATAGATGTATATATATATGTATATATATGTATATATATATATATATATATATATATATATATATATATATATATATATATATATATATATATATATATATATATGTATATACATATATGTGTATATATTTATATATATATATATATATATATATATATATATATATATATATATATATATATATATATATATATATATGTATATACATATATGTATATATATATATGTATATATATATATATATATATATATATATATATATATATATATATATATATATATATATATGTATATATATATATATATATATATATATATATATATATATATATATATATATATATATATATATATATATGTATATATATATATATATATATATATATATATATATATATATATATATATATATATAGGTATATACAAAGAAATGAAAGGTTCACAAATATTTAATTTATTGTAATAAAAAAAAAAATTTTTTTTAACAGAAAGTACATGCGACTCATCGCCACTACAGGCGCAGCTAACAATCGAAAGAGGAGATGGATCGCTTCTGAATAATATCGGCTCTGAGCCTTTGGACTCATTTTCGAGCTTCTTGCAAAACTTGGATCCAGTGACAGCAAATCAGCCTACGTCATTATCTCTTTCGGATCTGGAAATGGATTTAATGATGTATGAACGTCAAAAAAGATTACCACTTGATGAAAATATTCTTCAATTTTGGGCTTCACAGCATAATCAATTGTCTGTTAAATCGAACGTATTATTGGCAATACCAGCAACACAAGTGAGCGTCGAACGTTTATTTTCTGCGTTTAAATACATCCTATCCGACCAACGTAACAGGCGGTCAAGTTCTAATTTGGAAACATATTACTGGTTAAAGTCAATGGATCTTTCAAATACGGCGATTGAATTGCTTATTGTTTCTGAATTTTCAATTTTTGTTTGTTTCCTACATTTTGTTTGCTTTCGAATATGAAATACATTTTTTTAATATAATTATTTTAGTTAATAAAATATGATGGCATTACTTGAATATCTGGACTCTTTATTAAATCTAAATTCTGTTAAAAAATTACACGTACGTTACGTTATCATTAATTAAGCTCATTTATCTTTTGAACAAACAAAACCTTCGTTATTTTTTACTTTTTAAAAATTGTACATAACTGAAACCATTTAAAACAAAACAGTATACCGTTACATTATCCAAAAAAAGTTTTCAAACGAATCGCTTCCATTAAAACTCAGAAAGATTATATTTACTTTCATCTACGAAAATAACATTTTCTCTCTAGCATACTCCAAGAGTCACCCAACATTTTTCCTTAAAATGAACGGTTTTTTTCTTGCAATGCACTCCTTGTAACCCGTTTTATGCAGAAAATTTCACACTGGATCACTTGTTTTTGGATCATGCTTAATAACTCCTCCAATTTTCCTCTCTTATCTCAAATTTTCTTCCAAACCCTTCCTACAGTGATTTAAAATTTTTCTTGCTTTTAGTATTTTAGATATCATAATTTTGACTAACCATATCATGTGAACAAAAATTTTTCGCACTCGCCATTAGCACTGCTATGAAATACACATGATAGTGATCATGCCGCAGCCGAAATGAATTGATTATGGTCTCCTGCGAAATTCAATATTTTTTACTTGTATTTCCTTTTCATATAAATGAACCGCAAAAGTACACTAAACGTACGGTACGTTTAGTGTGTATATCGTTTGTGTACGGGTTGTGTACACGTACACATTCCGTATTGTAGAGGATAAGGTTTGTGTACATTGTACAATACAGTATTCAATCGTAGCGTACATTTGCATCGTTTCTGTTTCGTTCGGTATATCGGTTGTGTACATGTAAGCAAACATTATAAACTGAGGTAGGGTATGTGTACTTTTCGCGTACAGTACGCTTAAGGTAGGGTATTTTTTCGTTCACTATATATATATATATATATATATATATAGATATATATATATATATATATATATATATATATATATATATATATATATATATATATATATAGATATATATATATATATATATATATATATATATATATATATATATATATATATATATATATATATATATATATATATATACATATACATATATATATGTATATATATATATATATATGTATATATATATATATATATATATATATATATATATATATATATATATATATGTATATATATATATATATATATATATATATATATATATATATATATATATATATATATATATATATATATCATCAAAAAATTTCAGGAAACCGCCATCCGACTGAACTGCAATTTTCAGAATGTATTGATGTATATGCAGAATAGTGCCAGGTTTCTTAAAAAGTTACAAATCTTGAAGCCTTTCGCACCGGTGGCCATTTTAGTGATACTTGAAATATACCTATTATTCAAAAAATAGCTTTTGCAAAAATAAAGTTTATGTTATGAATTCTGAACGTGTTTTCAATATGAGTATGATCATGTTTTTGAAATTTGTAACCCTATGTTTGTTTTGCGAAACCCTAAAATGAGATTGAGAAAATTTGAAAACTTTTGAATTGCGATTACTTTTTGTAATGTTATCAGATTATTATAAAACTTACAGGACATATAAATGTTGTAAAGGTGCACACTTGCATAGCCTTTGATGAACGTGCTGGCAATCCTGTAGCAACGGCAGACACTGAAAGTGAAAACATTCAAACCATCGAATATCCTGAAAAATATCCGTTTCTTACAATAAAAACCAAGTCGTATACAAATCTTAGGCTTTATCTACATAGTCAAAGTAAAACTTTGGGAATTCCTTGCCAGACAAGATCGGTAGCACTTTCCCAACTAACCTATATTTTTAGCATCAAAAACTTCTGTTCGCGGGAACTCACGAACTAATAACCAGATGCAGTTGAAATTTACAGAATACATTGGAAACACAAATGTGCGAAGGAAAGTAGATTATTTGTACAGATTTTGAGTGTGTATTCTACCACTACTTACTTGTCCTACTTAAAACTAATACACCCTTGGTAATAATATCTAAGCTTATTTTAATTTCGGTGACTTCATGGAAATTTACAGCGATAGAAAGGTGTTTGGGATTTTCATCCAAAAAATGTGCAGATCTCAGAAAATTTAAACATTGTTTACTTATTTTCATTGCAAATGTTTGCGATGAAAATACTTAATGCAAGCATTTATTGGAACGAAAATAACAAAGTTCCCTAGTGCTGGCAGCTCTTTACTAGCACCGTAGCAAAAAATATGTCACATCTGCCTTATGTTAAAGTCA
This sequence comes from Nemotelus pantherinus, assembly GCA_963978885.1. NCBI lineage: Eukaryota > Metazoa > Arthropoda > Insecta > Diptera > Stratiomyidae > Nemotelus > Nemotelus pantherinus. The sequence goes on along the minus strand of OZ022263.1, from coordinate 117,525,322 downwards.
ACCTGCTATGCGATTTTCGTATTGACACCAGTGAGGTAGTAGAAATGGAGTGGACATGCCCATAAGATTTACATTGAAGGGGATGGTAGTAATTTTTTGTCAGCTTATTGTCAAATCGGGTCAAATCCAAGTAGTTCCCCTCCAATTTGACAATGAGAGCGAAATGGCGTAAAGGCAGCTTTAACATGCTTTGTGAGCGTGAGGATTGAAGGGGCTAATGGTGGAAAGTTATACCGTCCGTGTCCAGGGGCTTATTGACACAATGACTGCATTGGAATATATAGGGATGCAAAGAAATTTAGGGTTAGGTACCATTCGCAAAAAATTTCATATTTTCTAGATCTTAATATTTGGTGTTAATTTTCACCATAAGATCTTTACGATTTGAAAATTCTATGATAAAATCGCTTACTAAAGGTATGCCAAAAAAAAAAGACCAAAGCTGGCAACTTTATCATTTTTTGAAATTAAATTTCTACTGAATATTCTGCCCTACTAAGCGCAAAAGCGGTATCTCAATGAAAGCAAGTTTCGAGATAATTGAAGTTTTGTAAAAGTAATAATATTGATAGTGATTTAAGGTAAAATTGAGATAGGCGACCAAGAACTGAGTTCCTTTGGAGCTGGTGGAGGATTCTCTTTACTCCATTTTTCTCGGTGACCGGTCTTCCGCTCTTGGATACATCGGGTAATTAGATTTCGAAAATGTTCCTTAGTTGTTTTTTATATGCTTTAAATAAGATACCATTGAAAGACTTAGTTCGTTAGATGCGTATTGCTTTAAGCTTTCTAATGTTATAAAAATAAATTTTTCGATATTTTTGAGATACCGCTTTTGCGCTTAGTAGGGCAGTATTGCCCACAATAAGTTTTATTCGCCATTTGAATTTCGTTATGATTCAATGACTGTACTAGAAGCTATAGGGCAAAGAGCTTTATTTTCCTCAGGAATTTTTCAAATTTAAGACACCAAAATTACCACAGCTGGCAATTCCAACCGAATTTTTCAACCCAATTTCTACCAAACTTGGTTGAGAGTAAGATTCAGCTACTGTGTGAAGTTCGTCAAAATCAAAACACTGAATCAGAATTTATGGGGCCTGAAGCAGCTTTTTTTCTTAGTGATTTTTCAAAATGGCACCACTGGCACAAAATTGCCCTCATGTCAAAATCACTTCTATCAGGCCTGGTCCTACTTAAGACCAATACATTCTGTAAATTTCAATTAGAATTACACTTTCCGCGCCTGACCTAGCTACAGGTTTTTCGAACGTGCTCATCAAAAGCTACACGAATTTACAACTAACTTATACCAATACGTTCTGAAAGTATCATAATGATTGAATATCTTTGTCAAAAGATATCGCAATTTAACAATTTTTAAATTTTCCCGTTCTCTTTTTAGGCACCTAGCGCACACATGGGGTTAAAAATTCCAAAACACTATCCAATTCACATTTAAAACACGTTGGAAATTCATTACGCCACCCTAATTTTTGAAAAATTATTTGAGTACGGAATAATAGGTATATTAAAAATATCATTAAAATGGCCGCCAGCACCAAAGCGTTAACGACAATTGGCATTTGGTGAGACTTGGATATATTCTGCATATACGCGAATGTATCCTGAAAGTTTCGGCTCAAGCATAAGGCGCGTTCCCGAGATATAGTCACTGAATTTTTTGTTAATATATATATATATATATATATATATATATATATATATATATATATATATATATATATATATATATATATATATATATATATATATATATATATATATATATATATATATATATATACATATATATATATATATGTATATATATACATATATATATATATATATATATATATATATATATATATATATATATATATATAAATATATATATATATATATATATATATATATATATATATATATATATATATATATATATATATATATTAGGGCGGGCCAAATTTTGTGTCGATTAGACCTGCCCCCTAAGATGAATATATGGACAATTCTTAGCAACTTTGCCGAAGGAACCATAGGTCTATCTTGATTTTCGAGTCTCCCACTTTTCAAAAAAAGATTTTTTCCCTATAACATCATTTTGATTCAAAATTCGTTTTTTTATTCATCGTTATATTATCTTTTTTATGTGTATATGGGGGGTTTTTGGGGTCGAGAAATTCATTTCTGATCTTTATTTTTACCTATAACTACCGCCAGAGGGCGTTTCATGCATATTTTAACTATTTTTCGTCTATTTTCCGAGAAAAATTACAAGTTTTTCGGTAAAATTGATCTTTATTTTATTTTTTTCAACAAAAATTCAACTTAAAAAATAAGAACATGTGTAAAAAATAAAAAAAAAAATGAATTTAGTGGAAGAAAAGCGAAATAACTTATTTTTGAAAGTCTTTTTTGCTTTCAAGTCGGGGGTATTTTGCACGGCTTTCTGATGTAACTGCCATAACACTGTGTCGACTCTTTTCTAAAACACGTTTAGAAACGCTAGCCAGCAATTGAACATGTCTTTCCGTTGCTTGTATGTGTACCGGAATTCTTGGATCAGGCAATGGTGGATCATCGCATTCTAAATATTGTTCCAAATGATCATACGGAATGCTATACGTAAACGGTGGTTCGAATAAGACATCATCTCTATTTAAATCAATCATATTCGTATAATCTGTACAATTGAAGTTTATCAAAGGTTTTTGATAAACTCTAAGATGTGCCGGGTCGTACAGATTTCTTCGGTAGTGTAAAATTTTCTTGATTGCGATTTTTCGTGTCTCTTTTTTATCATCAAATAACATCGCTAACAAAATATTTTCGGAATGTGCGTAATATGAATTGTTTTTAATGACATTATTCACAACTCCGCGTAGATTTGTATCCAAATATTGTGTCCAACGAATGAATTTGTAAAATAATACACTACCGAAGACCACCGAATTATAGTACTTGATGTTGAAGTACATCGGCACATACACTTTCATTATGTATGTTGCCAAAATTTTCAAATTCCTTGATAGATTTTCAGTTGACACATACAACCGCAACAATCTATTCGCCTTGGTGAGCCAACGTGAATGTGCTATTGGTCCTGGTTTATTGTGAGATAAATCCGCAGGAACAACACCATTCGAAATTGCATTGGCCATTTTGTATAAGTACTTTGAATCGGTGGATAATTCAAATGGATCTAAATCAGGTGGCATGTTCTCTAGCACGATTATCTCGAATTCATCTACAAGCTGAAAAAAAAGAAATGAGATGAATTAAATTTTACCATTTAATAATGGAAAAAATCGATGAGAAAAATGACAAATGATACATACCGGAAGATTTTCACAAGTTTCAATTTGTTTGCCCAACGTTCCAGTTGTTGTTCGTGGTCCAGTGGTCGATGATCTTTCCAAAGTGTCAAACAAATGACGAAATGGCAGCTCGTTAAAGTGCAGCATGCACACAAACCAATGCAGCGGTCTATTCAAATGCAATTCAAATCGACGCAAAATCCCATTTCTTACGCCAGTATTTGTTGGCTCACCATCACAGCATATGCCGATTAATGCATCGAGAGCAATTTCTTTTTCGACGAAGAATGCATTAAATGTCATCAATTTGTATTCAGCATCTTCATTTTCGACTTTTGTGTAGCCTATCAATTGAGAATTTGGTTCCTTCAAAACAACTAGATGTGGTTCTTTCACCATCCTTGCATGCAACTTCTCATCGATTTTTTCCATTGTTAAAGCATCATTTTTTCGGCCGTCGAATGAAAATGCTATCAAATTGGATGCATCATACTGCTTACGAAGCAGTTCTTCTCTGCATTTGGCCTTTTCTCGACGCACTTTATTTTTATCCATGATGATAGGATTGCCATGTGCATCTTTTACGTCAATGTCTTGCATAAGAGATGTTGCGAGTGCTGCTGCTATTCTATCAGACACACCAAATCGATCACACATCGCAGCGAAGTTCGAAGCATCGTATCTGGGAGTATACGGTCCTCGTATCATTGGCGGAATATCTTGTGGATTTGAACTTGGCTGATCTATATCAGTACTTGGTTCATATGCTGAATGGCTCTGTTCAACGCTTGTTGGTATTATTGTTGACGTTGGTGCTGGCTCTTCAACTTCTAGCACGAATTCCGGTATCGTCAATCTTCTGTCATTATTTTGATCTCGCATGAACTCTTTCAAATGATCTGGAATCAATCCACATGAGCATAATTCTGCTTTCAAGTCACATTGACATTTGCCGATGTAAAATAATTCTTTTGTAGATTGCTCGAACGTTCTGAATGAGGCGATATTTGAATGTTTAGTTTCGATTTGATACTTGTCAATCAATGTACCCAATTTTCTAACAACACTTTGTTTGGTTAGAATTTCAACATTAAGTTGACTCCAAATTTCAATCAATTTGTCTGTTACGTGCGGTACGAATGTTTTATACGAAAACATTTTGTTTTGGAGTTTAGCACGTTCGGCCAAGAAAAAAAAACATCTTAAAATATCCTGTTTCGTTGGCAGATCGAGTCCACTCAAATCACAAGATGCACCAAAAACAGCAACATCGTGCGAAGGCAAATGCTTCAAATGACTTTCGGTACTTGTTGATGTTGTTGCGGTTTGAGATGTAGACGGCAATGCATTTGGATCCATTGTATAATTTTACTAAAAAAATTTTAAAAAACTGAAATTAGTATATTTCAAAACATTTGGTTCGAATATATTTTTTCCACCTACAAATTGGCATAACTCATATGTGATCAACAGCATTTACTCATATGTCAACCGACATTTCGCCTCTAAGGACCAGTTAATACATTATTCCAACGCACATTATTCCTACATGCTATACATATAAATACATTACAATGTATTACATATTTCAGAAAAAAGTAACCAAGCAAGAGAACAACATCGATGCCTATGTGTATTAAATTACAAAATTTTAACACATACCTTTTAATTCTTTTTGAATTTCACAATTATTCACTGGCAGGAAATTTATAATTCACTTTCACTGAAATGATGCTCAAACACTAATGAACTGAACACTCATAAATGTCATTGTGTTGTGCTCTTTCACAAAATATGTCGGTAATGATGTTTTACCGATGTTTTTTTTTAAATAAATGCGTTGTTGACTTGAAAGCAACAACACTTTGTCGCTTTTTTTCTCACTAAATTCATTTTTTTTATTTTTTACACATGTTCTTATTTTTTAATTTGAATTTTCATTGAAAAAAATTAAATAAAGATCAATTTTACCGAAAAACTTGTAATTTTTCTCGGAAAATAGACGAAAAATAGTTAAAATATGCATGAAACGCCCTCTGGCGGTAGTCATAGGTAAAAATAAAGATCAGAAATGAATTTCTCGACCCCAAAAACCCCCCATATACACATAAAAAAGATAATATAACGATGAATAAAAAAACGAATTTTGATTCAAAATGTTATAGGGAAAAAATCTTTTTTTGAAAAGTGGGAGACTCGAAAATCGAGATAGACCTATGGTTCCTTCGGCAAAGTTGCTTAGAATCATCCTAGGGGGCAGGTCTAATCGAATTTTTCGGCTCCATACAAATTGGCCCGCCCTAATATATATATATATATATATATATATATATATATATATATATATATATATATATATATATATATATATATATATATATATATATATATATATATATATATATATATATATATATATATATATATATATATATATATATATATATATATATATATATATGGAAATATGAATTTTCGGCCGAATCGATTTAAAGGCTAATGCTCTTCGAACATTAGTAAAAAAAACTGCTATTGGCTCTATGAATTCTGATTCAGTTACCAGATTTTCATAAAATTGACACAGTAGTTGAACCTTACTCTAAGCCGTGCTGATAGAAATTTGGTTGAAAAGTTCGATTGGTTCTGCCAGCTATGTGTCTTTGGTTTTGAAAATTCGATAAGGAAAATAAATCTTTTTGCCCTATTACTTCCAATGCAGTCATGAAATCAAAACGAATTTCGTACAATTAATGAAATTTTTTATAGGCATTATTCAGCCCGAATTTGAGTGAAAAGCCACGATGGGGTTGCCAGTTATTGTTGGTTTTCTGTTTATCTGCAATATCTTAATCAAGCGATATAATCGTAAAATTTTCAAATGGCAATGATATTGTAGTGACAACAAACAGCAAATATTAAGTTTTCGATTACTTGAAAAATTTTGCGGCTGGTAGCCCTAAATTTCTTTATACTCCTATAACTTCAAATGCAGTCATCGGATCGAGAGGAAATTCGCAGGGTAGGTAAATTTGAACGTGAAACAGATGCTGCCAGCACGAGTCGGTAGTGCTGTTTCTGTATCAATTAATGCTGTGTAATATAATTAACAAGTGTAATATAATTAACAAGTGTTTTGCACGAGTCGGTAGTGCTGTTTCTGTATCAATTAATGCTGTGTAATATAATTAACAAGTGTTATATAATTAACAAGTGTTTTGTTCTCATAAACTATGAAATTCATGCCAGTGGTAATATCTGAAACCTTTCCACCATACGAGTTATAATGCACTTTTGAGACCAAAGTAAAACGTGGCGTTTGAAACAGTTAGGCTGTTATAAGCAGCTGATATGGTAGAATATGCACTCAAAATCTGCACGATTCTTCTACTGTTCTTCACACATTATTGTTTCTTGCGGTTCAGGTGCGCTAGAGTTTTTTTTCTTCACCATTATCATTTTCTATTTTCTTATTCACTGATGTTGACCCTCTGACTTTTTTACTAATGTTCGAAGAAGAACATTAGTATTCGAATCACTTTGGCCGAAAATTCATATTTCTATATATATATATATATATATATATATATATATATATATATATATATATATATATATATATATATATATATATATATATATATATGTATATATATATATATATATATATATATATATATATATATATATATATATATATATATATATATATATATATATATATATATATATATATATATATATATATATATATATATATATATATATATATATATATATATATATAAAAACAAATATGAATTTTTGGCCATAGTGATTTTAATACAAATGTTCTTCTTCGAACATTTGTAATAATTGAATAGGGATCCGTTGTAAGGATCATTTGATAGGATTATTTAAATGGTATTACAAAATCAACAACATCAGTTACTTGTACACAACTCTATAAGTTGGCAATAAAGAGAATGTGACAGTGTTCAAAATTAAACTGTGTTTGTGATTTAAAGAATCAACCACGGTTAGTTAACTGGCGCAGTCGCTTAAAATTTAAAAATGTGAATACAGTGCAAAATCAACACTTAAAACACTAAAAAGCATAATTCGAGCAGAAATTTCCAAGAATTCGCTCGCTGAACTTTACTAAATACTGATTCAGCTTAAAACCCATAATAACTAGGTTAAGTTATTTAAAACATAGACACTTACAGTGTTACGCTAATACACTAATATAACAAACCCTAGCCATTGAGAAAGAGCAGCATTTTCGAAGAATTCGCTTGCTGCGCTGAGCAGAGTACTGATTCAACATAACAATTACAATAGCTTAAAAGTTAATAAAACAACAAAGGACGCATTGACAACCACATCAATTGCAAATATATGCCAGGAAGACGAGGAAAACTCAACAGCTCATCAGATTCAGATACAAGAAGTTAGGTGCCAATCATTGCGGCTTAACAAAATCGATTCAACAAACGACCAATCCGCTTATGTTTTTATTTTTTTCTCCCACCCTCGGGGACCAACCTACCTTGCTGGCTTGCGTTGGATTATGCGTATTTGCTCTTCCATACGCAATCTTTCTATCGGAAGATTTTTGCGCGTCGACGAAGGTCGTAGCTCCCTTTGCAAGCAGTTTCCACTTTCTCCATCCTCTGTATCACATCTACGAACAACTTCTTCCAGTGCACGGGCTTTTGCCGTTGGTGATAAATTCCTCCGCCCGTCAACCGGGAGTTCAACGCTTTCCCTATAAGTAACCATTTCTCTACGAAAATTCAGGAAATAGGGAGAAAAACCGGTGACCTAGGAGCACGTATGCTATCTTGGCCAGGTTTTGGTCCCAAGAACGATGATTATTTGCCACGTAATATCTTAGCATACACTTGATGTCTTGGATCCTTCTCTCAGCCGGGTTAGCTTGATTATGATGGATGGTGGTGTAAATCACTGGCACTCCGTATTCCTCCACTGCTTTGCTGAACTGTCCACTCCTAAACCAGTTTCCATTGTCACAAATCAGCACTTTCGGTACGCTGAAGACTAAGAAAATGTATTTTTCCAATACACGGAAAACCGATGACACAGTCGCAGTTCGCACTGGAAGTATCACCGAGAACTTGGTGACATAGTCTACCACTGTCAGTATATAGTTATGATTTAGCGTCGACCTGGGTAATGTTAACATCAAATCTATGCAGACGGCATCAGTCCCATTGGTTATTTTCGCTCTACTTTACACGCCTGGCACACTTTACCCCTTCTGATATATTCTATAGTGTCAGACCGCATTTAAAACCTACAGTTGTTTTGTGCAACACGCGCCGACGTCCGAGCGGCTCCCATGTGCCCAGATTTCAGGTCATCATGACACCGTTTGAGGATGGTATCCCTTTCTGCTTTCGGCACTACCCGCTTCCAGGCGGTTTCGGCTCCCCGCTCACCTGTCTACCGGGAAATTGCTTCCAGAGCGTGTTACTCATGACCTTCCACTTTCAATACTTTTGCAGGTCATTTCGAATGTGTCCTATAATATTAGCAACCCATTTATCCAACATTTTAAGGAGACGATACGCTGTCTGCCTCCACAATTGCCCGCGATAGTGCGTCGGGGACCAAATGTTCTTTGCCCTTCCTATGAATAATTTCAAATTCAAACTGTTGAAGATGCACCGCCCACCTTGCGAACCTGCCGGTTGGTTCCTTAAGCTTATTCAGCCAAACTAGCGAATGATGGTCCGTTATTACTATAAATTGGGTCCCCTCGATATATGGGCGGAATTTTTCGACGGCTCATAGCACTGCTTAACACTCCCGTTCAATTGTAGAGTACCTTCTCTCCTGTGCTGATAGTGACCTGCTCAAACAACATACTACCTTTTTGCTCATGGAGTGCAATTGGCTCAACACCGCTCCTTTACTCACATTTGGACATGACAAAACCGGTACGGTGGACAACTTATGTTTACAGTCAGTGAGAGGCCATTCCTAGTCACTGGACCAGTTTAGCTTACGATATTTTTTTACGAGATCGCTTGGTGGTGCCCTTCATAGTAGCATGATCCAGAATAAACCGACGTACCATGATACCATCCACAACAGCTGTCTGACTTGCTTCACTGATCTCAGCCGGGGATACTCACTTATGGCTTTCTTTTCCAATCTTTAGAAATTGTGTTTTTCTCTTAGCACGCGTAAACTTGCTTCTCTCAGACGTGTGAGCACCTCTGGCAATATCTCAAAAAATCGCTCAAAAGTGTCTCTAACAACTATAATATCATCTTAGAACGTATTTACAAACGACTCGAGAGCGGGTCCTAGCACAGAACTTATCAAGCACCGCCACGTTGCCCCCAAAATGTGGGGACCAAAAAGCATTCGTTAAAAGCGAAACAAGCCCTTTTTTTGGTACAGTAAATGCAGTATACTGAGGTGAATCCTCTGCTATTGGCACCTGCCAGTACGCCCACTGCACGTCCAGCGTCGACAAATAACTCGCATTCCGCAGTTTGTCCAGTGTCGTGAATATATACGGCAAAGGATAGGAATCCTTCTTGGATACTGCATTTACCCTCTTTGAGTCCACACAGAAAAGATAGGACCCGTCTTTCTTTCGGACCAATAGAATTGGCGGAGACCAAGAACTCGACAATGACTCGACTACTCCTAGCTCCAGCATCTCATTCAGTTCCAGATTGATTTGACGCTGTACTGCGGTAGGGACCGGATAATATCGTTGTCTAATAAATTACCGGATAATATCGTTGTTTAATTAATTCGTTTTAATCACATGCTTCACAGACTTTACGCAGCCCAGCCCATCGCCCATCAGACGAATTTGCTCACATAACATTTTTGCCAGGTTTGCTACCTTCTCTTTGGACGTGTGAAATTGACCTCCCAGCACCTTCCTCAACACAGTCTCTACCACAGCAACTGATGACCACTGCCCACCCCTCACGTCCAGTACTACTCCGAAGTATTGCCAAAAATATTCTCCCAATATTGCTTCCTGACGGATCGACAAAGTGACCAGTACCTCCAACTCCCTTTTTCAACCATTCAGCGCGAGGTCCAAACGTGCTTAACCGTCTACCTTGCACATCTCGCCATTTGCAAGCCACACTTCTTCCATTTCGCCCCATGAATCAAGGAAACAAGATTACGATAATGGGCGGTTGCTGTTCGGCACTGCATCTTATTTCGTCACGTACCGGAGACCAGCGAATTATGGAAACATAGTCGAGTGTATAAATTGTATTGCTTTTTTCTTTTCATTGTATAAATAGTAGACATACAGTGCTGCCTAAATGATTATTTGTCATAAATGATCATTTAAGTGATGTCTATCATAGTTCTAACTAAACATCGTTAAAAGACAAAATTAAAATTCATTTACAAATCGCTTAATGATACTTTAACTTTAGTCGTTTATCCTTGAATGAGCTCACAATCAAACTATGCCAACTTATAATAATTTCATTGTAAAAAGTCATATATTTAAATAATTTAAACGTCGATCTTGCGTCTTTTGTACTCTAACTTAATTAATTAGAGCATAAAAGAGGCAACACACACTTCAAGTACTTTCGATTTCTTCATTTTAAATCAGCAGTTTAATTGCCCGTCTGCCTAGGCTTGTAACACCCAATAAACTCATTAACAGATAGATTTGGACACAACCAAAAACAGTACTCTTCATTCACCTAAAAACCGGCTAATTTCGGATGTTGTGTAGGCGTGTTTGCATCCTATTTCGTCACGAATAGGTGTGGTCATGCTCATGTCGTAACTTTTAGTACTTGTTCCATGATTACGCCCTGGCTAAGCATCACTCCTCTGCTGACTAAACGAGAACACCCTCTTTCCCTCCGAATCGTACAACCCACACCCGAATTAAACAGACCCTCCATGACAATGCCCGATATCTTCACCCGCAAGTGTAGGTGACTGTCTGGACCACTGCTAGCTAACGCGTAGTCTTCGTTCAAAGACTCCTCGAACCATTGTGACTTCACTCTAGTGCTCGCCCGGTTGCTTAGTGAGCACGGCAACCGGTTTTCGGAGCTTGAAGCTCAAATCGCACACAAGCCTCCTGCTACGCTACCTTTACTCGACACGATGGGCAAGCCGCTCACAAAATTCCTTGTCGACTGCAACCAAAACAACGCCTAGGCTCCGTGCATTCCCTAAAGGCATGACCTTCCCTCCTACAATTCCAGCACTGTACAAACAGCGCTGCTACCTGCTCTGTCGATTCGGCACTGACATACATCAAATCTGGACAGCATGTTGGGTGGCGGGAAAGCCGCTACCGATGCGTCCCCGACTGCAACGTAAGAGCGGCAGTTTCGGTCGACTTTTGCTCAAGAGGAGAGAGGCGTGCCTCGTTTTGAAACCAAAAATCTGTCACACCACCGTCGCCCTGAAGCAAGAAGAGGGAACGGAGTACATCAGTTAGCTCTATTCACTTTGTAAGCGCGTTAAAAAAACTTTATCATGCTAATGAACGAAACACAAACACCAGGTGTTGATTTATCCGTACAAAACAATAACGTTTATATTTTATCCACTACGAAACACACTATTTGGCTAAAACTAAATTTCTACTATTCAAATTTTGAATGAAACTAGGGTAGAAATCACTACGCATACATCATTATAAACGGCTTCGTCTGAACCGGGTGGAATGTAGAATATTCCGATGTAAATGAAACCTTTGGACCAGGAAATGCGAATAATCTAATGATCGAAGAGATTATGTGAGCTGCTTTTAACTAGTTCGCTTGATAGCAAGTTACGAACTGCCACTAAAACACCACCACCTCGAGTTTGGCCAGTAAAAAGATAGGTTCGGTCCTTCCTGTAAATAATCCAGTTACCATCTAATATTTCAGCGTTTGTGTGCGAACTGTTTAACCAGGTTTCCGTGAACGTCAGTACATTTAATTAGCAAGATTTTGAGTCAAGAAAGAGTCTATTCAGTTTGGCTCTCATACCACCACAGTTGTGGTAAAAAAGTTTGAGGCTGTTTAACGAAAACCGCTTGTTAGAAATGAAAATTTTGAAAATCATTCCTTGATTTTTGAAGGGAGGAAATATACTTTGCTGAGACATGTGAGGCAACGGTGCTTAGCTCTTTTTTCACTTGGTCAGGTGTTATGCCAAGTTGCTCATGATACCGAACAAAAACAGTATGAAGAGCCTGAAAATCTATAAGAAGACCTTCCTGTTGAATCATGACTTTCATATGAGTCTTCGTTTTACCCTCGAAACAAGCAGAGTCAGTTGCTTTGTGCATGTATGCAAGGTAGAAGCGAACGTTTTCATAGATTTTCTTATCCCTTAGCCGAGAAAGCAGATACCTACTTTTGAGATCAGCACTGAAGTTGATTGTGGCTTAAACTATAGGAGGCACTACTGGGTCAATGAACTTAGGCGCAGTTGTCACTGGTTCACACGAAGGATTGGCAGTAACTATTAAACCAGGGGTAATGGAGGAGGTTTGAACTTCGCCACGAACAAAATTAGTGTATTGCACGAGTTTAGAGATGGTGTTAACGAGATCAGATAATTTTTTGGCAACAGTATTCGGAAAGCAATCGAGATTTCTAGTGTCTGGTAGTTTAAGAGGGACTTTTTGCTTTGGGGAAATTTTTCTTTTGAATTCGCTCGGAAACTTTTACTATGATCCATTGTTTTTCTCAGAAGCTATGACAAATCAAAATTTGGAAAAAATTTTTTGCCTACTTGTAGGCACTCAGCGTCTACACAAGGCTCAAAATTACCATTTCTTTATCATAAGCAAACTAAAAACCTAATAAATTTTCATTCCTAGTACTTTTTTTTAACAAAAATTTACACTGCTTGGAAATATAGGAGTACCTGAAAATTCACTTAAATGCTCGCCGCCGCCAAAAGGTTTAAGATATTTGAATCCTAAAAAGTCATGGACCTACCTGTTATAGACATCTATGTCCTCCGAAAATTTCAGCTCAATCGGATTGGCCACTCCAAAGATTATCTCCCTTAACCATTTTGCTGATATATATATATATATATATATATATATATATATATATACCACATGAGCTGCTTATTATGGCCAAACTGTTTCAAACGCCACGTTTTACTTTGGTCTCAAGAATGCATTAGAACTCATATGGTAGAAGGTTTCAGATATTACCACTGGCATGAATTTCAACGTTTATGAGAGCAAAACACGGGTTAATTATATTCGTTATCAGTTGCTTATTTCACAAAACTTTGAAAGCAGCATCTCATATAACATCAATGAAGAAAACGTTGTTCAATTACATTCGAAGTTATAGGAGTATAAAGATATTAAAGGTTACCTGCAGCGAGTTTTTTCAAATAATCGAAAACTTAATATTTGCTGTTTATTGTCACTACAATATCATTACCATTTGAAAATTCTACGATAAAGCCGCTTAGTAAAAATATTGCAATAAAACACAAAACCAATTATAGCTGGCAACCCTATCGTGACTTTTCAACCAAATTTGGCCTGAATAATGTTTTAAATAGGTTCCATTAATTGTATGAAATTCGTATTGTTTTAATAACTGCGCTGGAAGTTATAGGGCAAAAAGTTTTATTTTCCTGAGTGTATTTTTAAAACTAAAGACACAAAAATTACCATAACTGGCAGCACCAATCAAATTTTTAAACCAAATTTTCAACCAAACACAGACTAGAGTAAAGTTCAGTTACTGCGTCAATTTCTTAAAAATCTGGTAACTTATTCACATTTCATAGGGCAAAAAGCAATATTTTTTCTTGGTAATTTTTCAAGATGGCACCACTGGCACAAAGTTGCCCACAATTCGAAATCGCTTCTATCAGATCTTGTCCTTCTTAAGTCCAATGCATTCTGTAAATTTCATTTGTATCTGATTATTGGTTCGTGAATTCCCGTGAACAGAAATTTTTGATGCCAAAAATATAGGTTATCTGGCAAAGGGTTACCGTTCTTGTCCGACATGAGTTTTCCAAAGTTTAACTTTGAACGTGTAGATAAAGCATAAGATTTGGATACAGATTGGTTTTATTGTAAGAAACGGAAATTTTTTAGGATATTCGATGGTTTGAATGTTTTCACTTCCAAATTTTGATTTTTTCGAATTAAAGACACCAAAATTATCAAAGCTGGCAGCTCCAACCGAACTTTTCATCCAAATTTCTATCAAACGTGGTATGAAGTAAGATTCAGTTAATGCGTGAATTTCGTCGAAATCGAACGATTCAATCAGAATTTATAGGGCTAAAAGCAGTTACTTTTTTTAGTGATTTTTCAAGATGGCACTACTGGCAGAGAATTGCCCGTATTTCCAAATCACTTTTATCAGACCTGGTCCTACCTGGACCAATACATTCTGAAAATTTCAATTAATTCTGCTTATCGGATCGTGAGTTTTCGTGAACAAAAGTTTTTGATGCTAAAAATATAGGTAAATTGGGCAATTTTTCAAGAGAGACGATGATTTGGAGATTTTCACTTTCAGTGCCTGATCTAGCTACAGGGTTTCCAGCACGCTCATTAAAACATAAACATATATCATAAAAAACATAAAACATAGATCTACAACTAAACAGTACCAATATTTCCTGAAAATTTCGTAATGATTGAACAGCTCTGTCAAAAGTTATCGCAATTTAAAAATTTTCAACTTTTTCCGTTCTCTTTTTAGGCACCCAGCGCACACATGGGGCTAAGAAATTCCAAAACATTATCCGATTCACATGTAAAACAGGTTCAAAATTTATTTTGTCAACTTTATTTTTGCAAAAGTTATTTTTGTACGGAATAATAGGTATATTAAAAATATCACTAAAATGGCTGCCGGCGCCAAAGTGTTAAAGATAATTGACATTTAGTGAGACTTGGACCTATTCTGCATATACGCCAATGTATCCTGAAAGTTTAAGCTCAATCGGATGGCGCGTTCCCGAGATTATCTCACTGAAATTTTTTGATGATATCTATATATATATATATATATATATATATATATATATATATATATATATATATATATATATATATATATATATATATATATATATATATATATATATATATATATATATATATATATATATATATATATATATATATATATATATATATATATATATATATATATATATATATATATATATATATATATATATATATATATATATATATATATATATATATATATATATATATACAGCCTTGGCCGAAAGTATTAGGCACCCATTCAAAACACATGTAATTTGAAACGTGTGTTAAAATTGATAATTTCTTTTTATATTTACAATTCTGGTTTGTCCAAACAATAATAACAGCGATAAACGATATTCTTTGAAGAGCCATAAAACATCTGGCGTGAAAATTCCAGGAAATGGGGTATTTGAGAAATTGTTGAAAATATTTTGTCAGTCTTCAATTGTTACTTATAGGGTAAGGTAGCTTGTTTTTGTGATTAATTTGCAAACTAGACACTCTGTGCAATACAATATGCCTAAAACGAGTGAACTTGGTATTGAAAAACGCTGTAGAATTCAGTTTCTACATGAACAAGGCAAATCTCAAGATGAGATTGCCAAGCTAGTGAAATGTTCTCGGTGCGCAGTGCAATCTGCAATCATGCGGTTTGCGGAGACCAGTTCTCACGAAAATAAGCCAAGAACAGGCAGAAAACGCGTAACTTCAAAACGCCAGGACAGAAAACTTGTCCGCGACTCTTTGAAGGAGCGTAAAAAAACATCTTCTGCGCTTGCTTCTAGCCTGTCGGAAAACTTGGGGAAAGTAATAAGTGCTCGATCGGTAAGAAGGCGTCTCACAGAAGTAGGCTTGAAAGGTTGTAAAGCTAGAAAGAAGCCGTGGCTTTCAGCAGCCAACAAAAAAAATCGCTTGGAATGGGCTCTTCGGTACCAGCATTTCACAGAAGAGGATTGGGCAAATGTTCTGTGGTCCGATGAATCTAGTTTCCAGGTAAGCTTAATTATAACCTTTTTCAAACAACAATAACCGTAATTTTTTACGGAGGCCTTGATTTCAGAAAATTTTTCAAAAAAAATGAAACAGGGTTTTTTGTATTTTCTAACAGGTATTTGGAACACCTGGTGTGACCTTTGTTAGGCGGCGCGTTGATGAGGAATATCATCCAGATTGCGTGGTGCCTACAGTTAAACATGGAGGAGGCAATATCATGGTTTGGGGTGGCATGGCTGCTGATGGAGTTGGCGAGATGTTCGTTTGTGAAGACCGTTTAAACAGTGAAAAGTACATAAATGTGCTGGAAACTGTACTAATGACTTCGTTAACGCGCATTTTTGGTGACACGAATCTACGTGGAGTCAAATTCCAACAAGATAATGCTCCTTGTCACAAATCGGCGATTACGATGCGCTGGTTTAGAGACAACAATATCGAATTATTAGATTGGCCAGCGCAGTCCCCAGACCTGAGCCCTATTGAAAACCTCTGGGGTATTCTGAAGCGTAACATACAGAAATACACCATCACATCAAAAGTGGCGTTAAAAACAGCTTTGGTACACGAGTGGAACTCCATGAGTACCGCTGACTGTACAAAGCTCCTTAGGAGTATGCCCGAGAGGATTGCTGCTGTAATAAAAGCAAAGGGGGGGCCCACAAGATATTAATGTATTAAGTTTAATTTCATCGATACATAATAATTTCGAAAAAAAACTTTGTTTTTTTATTTAAACAAAAAAATATTCAGTTATTTACAGGGTGCCTAATACTTTTGGCCAAGGCTGTATATATATATATATATGGAAATATGAATTTTTGGCCGAATCGATTTTAATACTAATGTTCTTCGAACATTAGTAAAAAACCTTCGAAAAAACTTTGACGACGGTGAGCAGCTACACGTCGGCCGAGCAGCGAAGGATTTCGAGTAAGGGCCCCATCGATAGGAAAGTCGACTTAGACACGTTAGTTTGATTCGATCCTGTATTAAGCAGTCTGTAAGCGTTAGATAGAGAATAGATAGGCCGAGTAAAGTGATAAGTGTAGGAACAGGAATTAATAAATGGAATTGCTTACTGAAATCGCCGCGGTATATATTTTGCTAGATCACAGTGTACTGAAATAAATTGTGACGAAGTGTAAGAGAAGTGAGCCAACCCGTCCTTTTCTTCTCGCTTCCGGTGGCG
>OZ022263.1:117495307-117505307 GCA_963978885.1 Nemotelus pantherinus | reverse complement strand
AAAAAAAAATATATATATATATATATATATATATATATATATATATATATATATATATATATATATATATGTATATATATATATCATCAACGTGGCACACAGCCCGATACCGAGCCTTGGCCGCCTGGATCGAACTCCTCCAATTGTCTCGGTCACGTGACCGCGTCCTCCAATCTTGGAACCCCAATAGTTGTTCGGCGTCCGCCTACACTCGCCTCGCTCCGTCGACTCGTCTTGCGTTCATGACACGTTTTGGCATGCGATCGTCATTCATGCGTGCCCACGTGCCCACTGTAACCGTTGTAGTTTGACAATTTTTGAGACTTCAAGCTCATCGTAAAGTTCGTACAACTCATTGTTGTACCGGATGCGCCATCCATCTCGGTCGCGGATAGCCCCGAAAATCCGCCGTAGTACTTTCCCTTCGAAAGTATCGATCATGTATTCGGAGGCTTGGGTCAGGGTCCATGTTTCGCAGCCATAGCACAGTACAGGTCTTATAATAGTTTTATAAACGCGGAGCTACGTCATTTTGTGCACATATTTCGATTTCATGATAGGGAGGACCGAGAAGAAAGTCTTATTTGCTAGTTGTATCCGTCGCTTGATTTTGTCAGTTTCGTTGACGTCACTCGATAGATTGCTACCCAGGTGCACAAAGTTGTCCACGAATTTGATACAAAGGTCCCCTACGTTGATGGTCGTGTGCGCTGGCGTCCTTGTCCTAGATTGCATCATAACTTTCGTTTTGTCCTCGTTGATTCGTAGTCCAACTTCCTTTGCTGCGGTGTCAAGTCTAAGCAGAAGCTCTTCTGCATCGGTCAGTTTTCGAGCCATGATGCTAATGTCATCCGCGTACGCTGCCAATTGTGTCGACTTAAAAAGTAGCGTGCCGCTGGTGCTCAGGTTCATTGCTCGAATAGCGAACTCAAGTGCCAGGTTGAAGAGCGTGGGCGCTATTCCATCGGCCTGCTTCAGGCCACCCAGAGTTTTAAAAGGATCCGTCAATCTGTTCTGGATCCGGACTTGTGAGACGGAGTTGGTCATCGTCATCTTTGTAAGTCTCACTAATTTGGCCGGTATACCAAATTCGGCATGATGCTATATAGAGCACCTCGGTTGATGCTGTCATATGCTTATTTAAAGTCGACAAAGATTTGGTATACGTCGACGTCGTATTCCCAGCACTTTTGCAAAATTTGCTTGACCGTGAAGAGCTGGTCGATTGTTGAGCGACCAGATCTGAAACCGCCTTAATATTCGCCAATGATTTCTTCCGCGAACGGTTTAATCCTATATTCCAGGATTTTTGACAGGATTTTGTAGGCCGTACAGACTAAGGAGATGCCTCTGTAATTATCACACCGCAGTTTATCTCCCTTTTTATGTATTGGACAGATGATGCTTCTGCGCCAATCGTCTGGGATCACCTCAGTCTCCCAGATTCGCAGCAGTAGTTGATGTGGCGCACTGAATAAACCCGCCCCACCAGACTTGAGTAGCTCAGCTGGTATCTCGTCAGCGCCCGGCGCTTTGTTACTTTTCAGTGAACGCAATGCGAGATCAACTTCTTCTACTATCGGGGATTGTGTAGATGGGGGCTGTCCAACGGTATCGTCATGGAGCTCAGCTTCTGCTGCGAGGATGTTTGATGGCGGATTCAGAAGCTCTTCGAAGTAGGACGTCCATCGTTTGCTAATAATTTCGGTGTCGCTGATAATGCTTCCATCTTTGTCCTTACAGAGGCTAGTCCTGGGTTGGTAGCCATTTTTGATCATGTTTACTAGTCTGTACGCTTGTCTGGTGTTCTTACTAACTAGGTTTACATTAATGTTCAGCAACTGCTCGTCAAAGTATTTCCGTTTCTTACGCCTAATTATTCTATTGGATATTTGCCGTAGTTTGTCATATTTTTCCTTCTTGGCTCTGGTTGCACGTTGGACCCATTGTCTGTAGGCCTCGTTCTTCGCGTCAAGTGAGTTTCTGCACTCTTCGTCAAACCAATCATTTCGCGCTTGTCGGGCTTTGTATCCTACAACGATTTCTGCCACATTCTTGATTGTGTTTTTGAGCTCTTCCCAGAACTCGTGGACACCGACGTTGCTGGAGTCGCGCAGCATTAGTGAAATTTTTTCCTCAAGCATGGTCGTATATGTCTGAGCCGTATAATCGTTCAACAAATTCTCAACCGCAAAAATTTTGGGAGGGCTGAATCTCGATTGGTGCACTGAGGAAATTCTGCACCGGTATGGTGTTTTCACCAGGAAATGATCGGAGTCACAGTTAGCTCCGCGGTACGACCGAACATCCATCACACTTGACGCCCATCTCTTGCTGATAAGGACGTGGTCGATTTGGTTGACGGTATGTGCGTCTGGAGAATTCCAGGTCTGCTTGTGAATGCGACGGTGTGGAAAGCAAGTTGAGCTTACAACAAGGTTCCTGCTGCAAGCGAAGTCAATAAGACGATGGCCGTTATCATTGCATTCTTCGTGGAGGCTGTGTCCTCCAGTGGTCCCCCGATGCCAACTTTCATTCCACACTTTTGCATTGAAATCTCCCAGTAGCATTTTTACGTCATTTGATGGAAGTGAATCGAAGAGAGTTTCAAGGCAGGCATAGAACTCGTCTTTTACAGAGTCTTCTTGTACTTCGGTGGGAGCGTGCACATTGATGAGCCAGAGGTTGAAAAATCGCGCCTTGATGTGAATCGCACACAGCCTTTCGTTTACGGGTTTGAAATCGGTAACGCGCGACTTAAGCTGCTTACTCATTATAAATGCTACTCCAAACTCCTTGCGGCCCGAAGGTTTGGCGCTTGTAAAAATTGTGTGCGATTTCTTGTCGTTGATCTCGCAGCCTAACCAATTTGTTTCTTAGACTGCAGTAATGCTCAGTTTGTATTGTTCGACCTGATGCAGGAGGGCCTTTTCAGCCCCCGGTTTGTTCAACGAGCGTACATTCCAGGTTCCGAGAGAATAATCCGTTGTGCTTTTGCGTGGTCGTCGTTCTTGATCCGTCCAATCCGATGCTATTGTTCCAGTTTTCTTGAGAGAGGTAGTTTTTACAAGGATGAGTTGTCGGCACATCGCTCAACCATTTCCATGGGGGGCCTCGGTGATAGTTGCTTCAGGAAACTTGCCTCGTGCCAAAGTTCACACAACTATGTTGCAGGTCTGACAACGTGGCTATTTCTCCCTAATGATCTGAGACGCTAAGGTGTAATTCAGTCATCAGGCTGCAACTATGCAAGTTTTACTGAGGATAGAGTTACCTCGTTGCCTCAAACCCTCCTCCTTTCTCCGGGCTTGGGACCCGCATATCAGAAGCGAGACTTGCGATCGACGGAGTTATATATATATATATATATATATATATATATATATATATATATATATATATATATATATATATATATATATATATATATATATATATATATATATATATATATAGGTATATATAGATATATATAGATATATATATATATATATATATATATATATATATATATATATATATATATATATATATATATATATATATATATATATATATATATATATATATTTATACATATATATAGTTATATCAGCAGATATGACTTATTATACTAAAGTCATATTGGCATTGCCATATTGATGATGTTAATGAAAACTTTCGTCTTTTGTTAAATAGTTTCCACATTTTTAACTCGTAGTCATAATGTGCTTACATTTAGTTTCCATATTCATAACTCGTAGTCATAATGTGTTTACATTTAGTTTCCATACTTATAACTCGTATAACATAATGTGTTCACATTTAGTTTCCATATTTATAGCTCATAATCATAAAATGTTTACACTTATATAATAAGTAGTTCGAAACCGACTGTAAGGGAGAGAAAAAAACTCTAGCGCACCTGAACCGCAAGAAAAACTAATGTTCGAAGAATAGTAGAAGAATCGTGCAGCTTTCGAGTGCATATTCCACCACATGATCTGCTTATTACGGCCAAACTGTTTCAAACGCCACGTTTTACTTTGGTCTCGAGAATGCATTATAACTCATATGGTGGAATGTTTCAGATATTGCCACTGGCATGAATTTTATCGTTTATGAGAATTTGGCCTGAATAATGTCTTTAATAGGTTCCATTAATTGTATGAAATTCGTATTGATTTCATGACTGCACTGGAAGTTATAGGGCAAAAAGTTTTATTTTCCTACGAAAATTTTCAAAACCAAAGACACAAAAATTACCATAGCTGGCAGCACCAATCAAATTTTTCAACCAAATTTTCACCAAACAGAGGTTAAAGAAAGGTTCAGCTACTGTGTAAATTTCATGAAAATTTGGTAACTTATTCAAATTTCATAGGGTAAAAAGCAGTTTTTTTTCTTGGCAATTTTTCAAGATGGCACCACTGGCACAGAGTTGCCCATAATTCAAAATCGCTTCTATCAAATCTGTTCTCACTTAAGTGCAATGCATTCTGTGAATTTCAGTCGTATCTGATTATTGGTTCGTGAGTTCCCGTGAACAGAATTTATTGATGCTAAAAAAATAGGTTAACTGGGAGAGGGTAACCGTTCTTGTCCGACATGAAATTTCCAAAGTTTTACTTTCAACGTGTAGATAAAGCATAAGATTTGTATACAAACTGGTTTTATTGTAAGAAACGGACATTTTTCAGGATACTCGATGGTTTGAATGTTTCACTTCCAAATTTTTATTTTTTGAAATTTAAGACACCAAAATTATCATAGCTGGCAGCTCCAAACGAAATTTTCAACCAAATTTCTACCACACAAGGTCTAAAGTAAGGTCCAGCTACTGTGTGAATTTTGTTAAAATCGAACGATTTAATCAGAATTTATAGGGCTAAAAGCAGTTATCTTTTTTAGTGATTTTTCAACCACTGGCACAGAATTGCCCGTATTTTAAAATCACTTCTATCAGACCTGGTCCTATCAAAAACCAATACATTCTGAAAATTTCAATTAATTCTGCTAAACAATTCGTGAGTTACCGTGAACAGAAGTTTTTGATGCTAAAAATATAGGAAAATTGGGCAAGGGTTACCAGGCGTGCCCGTTATACCATATTAAATTTTTTTTTTTGTCTATGTAAACAAAGCATTAGACCTAAATATGAAAGGCTTGTTTTTGAAGAAACGGAATTTTTTCGAGAGAGACGATGATTTGGAGGTTTTCATTTGCAGTGAATGTCCTAGCTGCAGGAATGCCATTACGCTCATGAAAAGCTACACAAATCTTTAACTAAACAATACCAATATGTAATGAAAATTTCGTAATGATTGAATAGCCCTGTCAAAAGTAATCCTAATTTAAAAATTTTCAAATGTTTCCGTTCTCTTTTTAGGCACCCAGCGCACACATGGGGTTAAAAAATTCAAAAACTTTATCTGATTCACATGTGAAACACGTTCCAAATTAATTTCGTTAACTTTATTTTTGCAAAAATTATTTGTGTACGGAATAATAGATATATTAAAAATATCACTAAAATGGCCGCCGGCGACAAAGGGTTGAAGATTATTAACTTTTTGTGAAACCTGGCACTATTTTGCATATACATCAATGTGTCCTGAAAATTTCAGTTCAATCGGATGGCGCGTTTCTGAGATTTTGTCACTGAAATTTTTTGATGATATATATATATATATATATATATATATATATATATATATATATATATATATATATATAGATATATATATATATATATATATATATATATATATATATATATATATATATATATATATATATATATATATATATATATATATATATATATATATATATATATATATATATATATATATATATATATATAGAAATATGAATTTTTGGCCAAAGTGATTTTAATACTAATGTTCTTCTTCGAACATTAGTAAAAAGAAAGAAGTAACTTACTGAAATAAAATCGTATTTCTCACTGAATAAAAAGAAATAAAGTATTTCGATCTTACAATTGGCGCAGTCAGGGTAGAAGTCTTCCTGAGCAAAAGGAAGATAAGAGAAAAAAGTGATAATACGAAGGGTATTGCAATGCCCTAGAACAGAATTTTCAAAGAATTTGTTCTCCAACCGATTAGTTCGAGTTGGCTAAAAATTTCTTTTAAGAATAAAAAAAGAGATGATAATATAAAGTGTATTACAAAGCCAAAGAACAGAATTTTCAATAAATTCGTTTTTCAACCGATTAGTTCGAGTTTGCTAAAAATTTCTTCTAAGAATAAAAAAAAGAATGATAATATAAAGGGCATTACAAAGCTCAAGAACAGAATTTTCAAAAAATTCGTTCTCCAACCGATTAGTTCGAGTTGGCCAAAAATTTCTTTTAAAAATAAAAAAAGAAGTGATAATTTAAAGAGTATTACAAAGCCCAAGAACAGAATTTTCGAAAAATTCGTTCTCCAACCGATTAGTTCGAGTTGGCTAAAAATTTCTTTTTAAAATAAAAAAACTCTAGCGCACCTGAACCGCTAGAAAACTAATTTTCGAAGAAATTGTCTTTGAGTGACAAAAAAATGTGAAAAGACATAATACATTTTTGTAAAATCATATCAAACATTCCTTGTTCAAAGAAACATAACTCAACTATAACACAATTGATGAGAATGTTTAGGGCTGGCAACATTTTCCCAACGAAGCAGCAATAAGTTTACCATAACAAGCTCATACTTAAATCAACTTATCCTTTGAATTTCGTTCTCATCGGAGGATTTCGTCGAAAGCTTTAGCGGTTAACGTTGTTTGAGGCTGCCATCCACAAAATGTTCAAAACTCGGAAAATTAAAAAACTGGATTTTTAGTTTTATTGCAAATGATTTGCATATGAGTATGTTATTTGAAGCATCTGTTGATGCAATAGTTACGAAAATTGCTAAAGCTGATTAGCCTGTGTCAGCAGCAAAGCAAAATATATACCAAATCTTCTTCACGTTAAACTAAACCCAACCAATAAATTTCGTTTCGATTGAATCACTACGCTAGAAGTTATACGGGTGAAAAATTGTTTAGGGTTGCCACCCTCAAAACTTTTCAAATTTTTTAAGCGTTAATATTTGTTGTTAATTTTCATTGCAGGATCGTTCCCATTTGCAAATCTAATGACATAATCGCGCAGTAAAGAAATTCCAAAAAATTACAAAAATTGTCATAGCTGGCAGCCCTTTCATGATTTGTGTACGAAATTCCTATGACATTTGGCCCACATCATAATCTTTTTACTGCATAAACTTCATTTTGATATCATGGCTGCACCGGAAGTTATAGGGGAAAAAGCTTTATTTTGCTGAGCAAATTTGCAAGATTTAGCAGACAAAAATCACCATAGCTGGCAACATTATTCTAGTTTTTGAGTTAAATTTTCACCAAATGTTATCTTAAGTAAGATCCAAATATTGTGTAAATTTTGTTAAAATCTGATGGCTCAATCGGAAGTTATAGGCCAAAAAGCTGTTTTTTTCTCAGTGATTTTTCAAGATGGCACCACTACTACAGGTGGCACCACTACCGCATTTCAAAATCACTTCTATCAGATCTGGTCCTAATTAATATCAACATGTCCTGTGAATTTCATTATGATCGGATATTCCGGTCGTCAGTTCTCGTGAACAGAACTTTCGAGTGCTGAAAATATAGGTAATTTAGTGATGGGTTGCCGTTCTTGTGCAAATGGGAATTTTCAAAATTTTAATTTGACATGATGCACAAACGTTAAAATTTATCAATGATTTGAATTTTTTGTGAAAAATCAAAAAATTTTCAGGAGGCTCAATGATTTGAAGGATTTTTTTTCAAGAGCCTGCCGCAGCTAAAGGGTTACCCGCACGACCTTGAAAATCCATGTGTATTAAACTTTAGTCAACATTAATACGCTCTGCAAATTTCACGATGATCCAATGTTTTAGTCAGAAGTAATGACAAAACAAAATTTGAAAAAAAAAACCTTGCTTACTTTTAGGCACGCTGCAACCACACACGGCTGAAAATTTCCAATTTTTTGTCATAGGCAAGCTTAAAACATAATAAATTCTCATTCTCAATACTTTTTTTGAACAAAAATTCACGCTGTTTGGAAATATAGGAGTACCTCAGAATCCACTAAAACGCTCGCCGCCGCCAAAAAGTTTAGAATATCTGAATTTTAGCAAATTGTGGACCTACCTATTAAATACATCTATGTTCTCCGAAATTTTCAGCTCAATCAAATCTGCCACTCCAGAGATTATCTCCCTTAATCATTTTGCTGATATATATATATATATATATATATATATATATATATATATATATATATATATAAATATATATATATATATATATATATATATATATATATATATATATATATATATATATATATATATATATATATATATATATATATATATATATGTATATATATATATATATATATATATATATATATATATATATATATATATATATATATACATATATATAAAGAAATATGAATTTTCGGCGAAACGAGTTTAATACTACTTTTCTTCGAAAATTAGTAAAAAAGAAGTGATAATATAAAGGGTATTACAAAGCCCAAGAACAGAATTTTCAAAAAATTCGTTCTCCAACCGATTAGTTCGAGTTGGCTAAAAACTTCTCTTAAATATAAAAAGAAGAATTAATACTACAGAGGGTATAACAAGGCCCAAGAAGAGAATTTTCAAAAAATTCGTTCTCCAACCAATTAGTTCGAGTTGGCTTAGAATTTCTTTTAAAAATAAAAAGAAGAATTGATAATATAAAGGGTATTGCAAAGCCCAAGAACACAATTATGAAAAAAATCGTTCTCCAACCGATTAGTTCGAGTTGGCTAAACATTTTTTTTAAATATAAAAAAAACTCTAGCGCACCTGAACCGCTAGAAACACTAATGTTCGAAGAACAGTAGAAGAATCGTGCAGGTTTTGAGTGCATATTCCACCACATGTGCTGCTTATTACGACCAAACTGTTTCAAATCGCACGTTTTACTTTGGTCTCAAGAATGCATTATAGCTCATATGGTGGAAGGTTTCAGATATTGCCACTTGCATGAATTTCAACGTTTATGAGAGAAAAACACTTGTTAATTATATTCGTTATCAGTTGCTTATTTCACATAATTTTGAAAGCAGCATCTCATATAACATCAATGAAGAAAATGCTCAGTGCCTGCAGCACTGTAACTGAAGTTGGTGTTTGGGGCTGCGATCCGAAAAATTTGCAGAACTTTGCGAATCGCAACATTGATTATTTATGTTAATTTTAAATGTTTCCGGTATGAATACTAACTGTAAGCGTTTATTGATACAAAAGTAGCACAACCGACTCGTGCTGGCAACCTTCTGCCAGTATCAAAGCGAAGAATATATCACATCTGGTTCACGTTGTTATATAACATTCGAAGTAAAAGGAGTATAAAGAAATTTAGAGTTACTTGCAGCGAGTTTTTTCAAATAATCGAAAACTTAATATTTGCTGTTTATTGTCACTACAATATCATTACCATTTGAAAATTCTACGATAAAACCGCTTAATAAAGATATTGCAAACAAACACAAAACCAACAATAGCTGGCAACCCTATCGTAGCTTTTCAACCAAATTTGGCCTGAATAATGTTTATGACAGGTTTCATTAATTGTATGAAATTCGTATTGATTTCATGACTGCACTGGAAGTTATAGTGCAAAAAGTTTTATTTTCCTGAGCGTATTTTCAAAACCAAAGACACAAAATTACCATAGCTGGTAGCACCAATCAAATTTTTTAACCAAATTTCCACCAAAAAGAGATTAGAGTTAAGTTTAGCTACTGTGCCAATTCGATGAAAATCTGGTAATTTATTCACATTTCATAGGGCAAAAAGCAGTTTTTTTTCTTTGTAATTTTTCAAGATGGCACCACTGGCACAGACTTGCCCACAATTCAAAATCGCTTCTATCAAATCTGGTCTTACTTAAGTCCAATGCATTCTGT